>CAUYUJ010019182.1:287526-332526 GCA_963575745.1 Prorocentrum cordatum | reverse complement strand
CGCGCTCTATCCACTCCAGCTCGGCTCGGGCACTTGCGCCGCCCAATTCCCCCTTGCCACTGGCCATCGGGATCTGCCTGCACGCCAGGGCCTCCCCCCTGTAACGGAAGCGTCGCTCTTGGGCCTTAATCTTCGCGCATTGCTCATCGACGCGCTTCCTGGCCGCAGCCTGCTCCGCGCTGATGCGCTCCTTCGCATTGCTCTCGATGTCCGCGATCGGAGCCTGCGCCTGTTGTAGCTGAAGAAGCAGATGCGCCTCCACTGGTGGCCCTTTACCCTGGGCTCTCCGCGCACCCTGCCGCTGTCCTGCCAGCGCTGTCTCGCGCTCGGTCGGTCGGGCACTGCGCGCTTGTCTTTCTCGGCCCGCATAACGCGCTCCTGCCGGTCCTGCGTCTTCCGCGCGTGCTGCGCAACCACCTGGGACATCTGTGCCTGCGTGGCTCGTCGTTGCTGCCGATGCCACTCCTGCTGCGCGATTGCCGCCCTGTTTCTTCAGGCGCTGCTCTCCTCGACCACGCGTGCTTTGAGCTCCTCGGCGCGCGCGAAATTGGCAATTCGCCTCCTCCTGCCCCTTGTCGGGCATCTGCCCGAGCCGAGAAGACACCTCGCCCGGAAAGCGTTGGCTTTGCGGGAAGTTGACCTCGATGCAGCTGGAGCCCTTGGCTTGCTTGCACTTCCGGGCTCGCTGGGACACGCCCCCTGCGGCAGGGGCTTGGCCGCGCCCCTTTTCCTCCTCTCGATGATGACGCACTTGTAGGTGCCCCAATATTTCGGCCCACCAACTGCCCAGGGTAGTGCCAGCGACTGCCCGCCATTAGCTGCATATGTCGCGTCGGCTTCTGCATCTGCACGCTGCTCACTCGCAGACAGCATCTTCGTCGCGGAATTGTTGTTCGATGTGTTTGGGCGCGTCGGCATTGCTCTCCCGGTCTGCGGTCGCCTCGCTGATCCTGGCTCTCATTTTTTGACTTTGTCAATCAGGGCGGCCCTCTTGGCTCGCAGCTCGTTCAGCTGCTTGTCTAGCTTCCTCATTGCCAGCAAGTGGTAACTGACCATCACCAAGCTGACTCATCAAATTGTGCTTGACCTTTGGTGGATCATCGAAGCACGCTTGCTCAGCTGACACGAGGCGGGCCAGGGACAACAGCTTGGACTCGCACTTGTGACGGAACACTCTCGTCACCAAAATGTCGAAAAGGGGGCTGCTGCCACTTGGCATGGGTCACTGCGTCGTCCATGGCGAGGGGTTACGCGGGGTTCCACCTGGTCGACGATCTTCGGATACTCCTTGTCTGTCCATTCCGTCGTTTTGGTGGGCTTGCTTGGCCGACCCTCATCATTTGTTCCTTGGCGTTTGACGTTGTCGTCGTCACGATTGCATGTGGTACCACAGCCTACGCAGTACCAGAACCTGCCCGAATTATTTTGCTCGCACTTGGAACATGTCCAACGCGTCCACGGCGGCTGCTGCGCGTCCGCCCCAGCATTAGAACGCCCAGCGGCGGCACTGGCTGCACCTATGCCACTAGCCTCTCGCCCCATCTCTCCAGGTAGCCGCTGACCTGAGTGGCGTTGGCTTTTTTCTTTTTTCCCATGGAACACAGCCCCATCCTGTGTAACCACGCCTCAGCCAGCACAGCGAAAGGATTCGCACTGCCACTGCAACCTTCACCTACACACGACAGCGCTAAGCGAGCCTGACGCCCGCGGTTCCCCAAGAAGCGCGCCGCTGAGGATGTGTGCAATGCAGTTCCCAGCGCAAGCACCTAGATCGCCCAGCGCGTTGACAAACACGCAAAGAAACGAAGTGAGAACCCAGCCTACCGCAGGCGCCGGCTGGAGCGGACAATTCGTGCCCCCCGTGCGCAGAGCAGCAGAAATCGGACTCCACAACAGGAGGAAGGAGAAACCAGGAGGAGGCCCCGCCAAGGAGGGAGCGTGCGGAAGAGTGGCTCACCCCGCCGCCACCATGGCGTCGCACCCCGGCACCAATGTCAAGACCTCCCTGTCCATCTTGGTGCTGCGACTCATGATGACCGTCGGAGCCACGTCAGGTATTTCAGGTAGCCGTCCCCGTGCCAGGGCGGAGGCTGTAGGGTGACGGGCACGGGTAGTGGTACCGGTGCGTCGTGGGCCCAGCAGCTCAACTCCCTGCGCGCAGGTCGTGCATCGAATTCAGTCGCTGGTGAGCTGGAGTCGGTGGTGTGCTGGAATCGGCGGCCGTTGAGGGCTCAAACCGGACATAAAGCCCGCGCGCGAAGGTAGAGTTGGAAGCGGCGCAGGCGTCGGGGCAGGAGTCGGAGCTGAGATGGAGGTGCGCATGCACGGCCCGTATGGTGGAATGGGGCGGGTGGAGGTGAAGCCGGAGATGGAGAGCAAGCGTCGGATGTCGTTGGCGTCGGTGCTGGGGTGGGCTTTGGTATTGGTGTCGGCGTAGGTGTCAGTGTTGAGATTGGTGCAGGGGCTGTAGTCGGAGCGGAGGCGTTGGTGCAGGGGCTGCCGTCGGAGTGGAGGGGGAGGGTGGTCCATAGTGAAGCTGTCACCTTTGGGCTGGCCTGGGCGTGGGAACCCGCCCATGCAAAGCCAGGAGAATTGATGCTGTAGGTCGGAATGCTGCGTTGGTGTTCGTTGGAGGTCGATAGGTGAAGGTGTATGTGGAATGCTTGATCCTGGGTGTTGCAGGTGTTTGTGCTGGTTTGGTGGAGGTTGAAAGCCGATAGGTGGGGGTGATGGTGTGAACGTTGATGTCGGATGCTGGATGTGAGAGGTCAGGGTGCGGAACTGGTGGAGGTTGGAGGTCACCCGGTGGATGTGTAATTGGAGTTGGGTGCTAGCTCCTGGGGGTGAAAGTGCCGAGTTTGTGGACGCGGGAGGTCGATAGGTGGAGGTGGATCCGTCGTGCTGCGCGTGGTACTCGTCGTGCAGCTCGTGGTATCCGTCGTGCTGCTCCTGGCACCTGTCGTGCTGCGGATGGCATCTGTCGTGCTGCGGATGGCACCTGAGTGGTGTTGGCTGAGCACCTGTCACGCCTCGACGACCCACAACAGCGTGCTGGCACCCGTTCGCTTGGCGCGAGCCCTGCGGTGCCAGGCAAGCTCCGCGCCGTGTGCCGTGCCGCCTCGCGGCCTGCTGGGGCCGCGCCCCTCCTGGCGCTGCCTGCGCGCCGCCGCCGCCGCCGCCTCGTCGCTGGTCGCGGGGCGGCAAAGGAATGGGGGGACCCCGCCGCCCCGCGTCTGGCAGCCGGCGCGGCCGCCTAGCCGCTGCAGCCCGCAGCGGGGGCCTGGGAGCCACATGTGGCCCTCCGCTGCAAGCAATCGCGGAGGGGGACGCGCGTGAGCACGACCCCGATAACTGACTGCCCGCCCGATCAACCGATCGCGGTTTGATCGCGGGCCCTCCCCCGAGAGGTCGTGGCTTGTCTACTCCCTCCTCTTCCTCCTCGTCCTCCTCCTCCTCCTCCTCGTCCTCCTCCTCCTCCTCCTCCTCCTCCTCTTCCTTTTCCTTCTCCTCCTCCTCCTCCTCCTCTTCCTCCTCCTTTCCTCCTCCTCCTCTTCCTCCTCCTCCTGCCCCTCCCATTCCTCCCGCTGGGAGCGCGCGAGGGGATCCTGCCAGGCCGGCCGAAGCACCAGCCGGCGAAGCGGGCAGGGCGCGCCAGCCCTGAGCAGACCACGCCACGCGGCGGCCGGCCAGCATGGGCCGGCTACGCGCAGGAGCGACCCCAGGCAAGAGTGACCTGTGGTGCGGCTGGGGGGGGGGGGGCGCGGATGGGCCAAATCTAGGCGCGCAAGGTGACGCTGAGGACGACCCCCTGTCGGCCTGCGCCGGAGGTCACTCTGGTGGGCGCGCGGCTCTGAAGGGCTGCGGCGTGGCCAAACCCAGGCGCGCAAGGCAAAGCGTTTGGGGGGGACCCCTGCGGGCCTGCACCAGAGGCCACTCCGGTTGGTGCGGGGCTCCAGGGGCTCTAGGGGCGAAAGGCAACGTGCTGGGGGGGGGGGAGGGGGTCCCTGTGTCGGCGGTGGACAAACCTCCCTTCAGTAGACCTCCCCTTCGTGAAAACGGCCTGGGACCGAAACCGATGGACCTGGACCTGCAACAAATGACGGCCGCGACGCCCTCTCGCGAACCGGAAACGGCCAAGTCCTTAATCGACGTGTCAGGGTAGGAGGTCTGTCCACCCCCGACTGTGGGCCTCACCGAGGGTGGAGGCCTCCCAGATGGAGCCCGAACGGATAGGGTCTAGGGGGCTCTAGGGGGGCTCTAGGGGGCTCTGGGGGGCTCTAGGGGCGAAAGGCAACGTGCTGGGGGGGGGGGAGGGGGTGCCTGTGGGCCTCACCGAGGGTGGAGGCCTCCCAGCTGGAGCCCGACCACCTCCTCCTCCTCCTCCTCCTCCTCCTCCTCCTCCTCCTCCTCCTCCCGACCACCTCCTCCTCCTCTTCATATTGATGATGGGGTCTGAGGATCGCGCCGCACCGCCGCTGCACCGGGGACGTCGGCGCGGCGAAACTCGGGCTCCCCGCCGAGCCTCCGGCTCCGCGCGCTCGGACCCCAGCTGGGAGGCCCAAAGTCACGGGGGGGGAGAAAAACACACAGACACCATGAATCGTCGATTCCCCAGAAAAGATGGGAAGATATGGGAAGTGGGGGGGAAGACAGAAACCCAGAAGATATGGGACAATATGGGGAACCGGGTCATTTGTGCCTATTTACTTGCGTGTCCAAGTTCCCCTTCACAGAGAAGGGCACTCCGGCGAAAGGTCACTCTTGCGCGCAGCCGAGTGGGCCAGCCCTGCCGCTCCCGCCGGCGCGGCCCGCGCGGCGGCGCCGCCGGGGCCGCACCAGCGCGCGAGCGCGAGCAGCGGGCGGCGCAGGGCTGTCCTCGGCCTTTTTGGGCCGCATGCTGCGCGGGGAGGGGCCGTGGCGCGACGGAGGAGGCGAGGCGAGGCGCCGACATACAGTCGGGGCGTTGACCTGAGGAACCCTGAATAAGGAACGAGGCCCCTTTTTCCCATTAGTTAAACTTCGATTGCCCATCGAAAACCTAAGTAAAACGTGGGGCAAACTGCGAAACAGTGAAGGAACACGGAGCCCCTCCCCAACGGAAAGGGCTCCCTCTTCAACGCCCCGACTGTGCGTCCAGGAGGGCCGCCCACGAGAGCACGGCGGTTGGGCCAGAGCCTGGGACGCACTTTGGATCCCCTGTGTGGCGCATGAGCGTGAGAACTCACGTAGAAGGCGGGAGAGCGGCGACGACGACGAAGACAAAGAGAGCAAGGAACCGGCACAGTGTGGCAGAGTGCCTACACTCTGGAAGAGGCCAGCCAAGGGGGCCGAAGGAGCCAGACAGAAAGTAGCTCGGGCCCCTTGCCGGGCCCCGGGGCCGTCAAAAAATAGCGCAGGACGGAAAACGGGCCCTGGAAAAAGGGGTCGGGACTTCTGGGAACCCCGCATTGACAAAAAACGAAACGCTGGGTGCATGAGGAAGGAGGGCAAGGAGCAGGGGGTGGGTCCCTCTTGCACCGTTAGGGGGCTTCTTCAGGCTCTCCCGGGCAGCCCCAGGGCCCTCCGAGGCACGATTGGGCCATGGTGGGCCGAAGAATCGGGGAAACGGCAAACATTTAAAGGCCCCGCGTTTCTCAACGCTGGTTGGCGTCTGATCTCTTTCTTTTTCAATGCGGCCTTTGGAACAGCCTGATGCCTCACCGGCGCTGCGAGAACCACAGGAATGCGAAAACACCCAATGTCGTGGCGCTCGCAACTACAGCGAATGAGGACACAGGGGAAGGGGAATGTGATTTACACACATACAGATATACATGTATACACATTTGTGTATACGTACATACATACATACAGACGGACAGAGAGACAGACAGACAGAGATAGAGACAGACAGAGAGAGAGAGACAGACAGACAGACAGACAGACAGACAGACAGACAGACAGACAGACAGACAGACAGACAGACAGACAGACAGACAGACAGACAGACAGACAGACAGACAGACAGACAGACAGACAGACAGACAGACAGACAGACAGACAGACAGACAGACAGACAGACAGACAGACAGACATATAGATTCCCCGAGCTCATCAACGCTCCCCCGGGGCATTTCTACACTCTGTGGCCTCCAAGATGCCGAAGAATCGATCTACGCTTGCTCAAGCAGGGTTCCAACACGAACAGTCACCATCCTGGAAGGCGACCAAGATAGCCTCAGACTGCCCAAGAGTCTTCAAAGACGCTCCAAGAGGGATACAAGACGACCACCGAGAGGGCCCCAAGAAGCAAGAACCGTCCAAATCCCTTGGGATAACGTGGCGTCCAAGACGGCTCAAGAGGCCCCCATGATCGCTCCAAGACTGTCCAAGCCCCCACAAGGGCCCCAAGACGGCCAAGACAGCCCAAAGGCGCCCAAGATGGCCCAAGAGAGCCCCAACAGGGCCCCAAGAGGGGCCCAAGAGAGGCAACTCGAACTGACCACCCGCCCCACGAGGACCACCGAGACCGCCAGCAGGCGCCCAAGACACTCCCAAGAGGCCCGAAGAGGCCCCCAAAAGGCTCAAAAGAGACCCCCAAAGGGCCCCCAAAGGAAGTCCGAAAAAGGCATCACCCGTTGACTTCATCCCTCCTCTGGGGGTCGGCGGAATGGCGCAAGCCTCTTGAATCCGCTCGCCCACTGGGCTGAGGGGCGTGTGATCTTGGAGCTCCTTACAGGGCTTTAGCCCCCCCCCCCTCCCCCCCCCCCCGCCAGAGGCCTTCGCCATTTCGCCGCCCGGCTGCGCCATCGAGCCTTTTCGAGCCTCAAGGCGGCTTCAGAACGGCTTCCAATGTCAGCTCGATGTTCAGATCCTTCTGGCGACGCGTTCGGGGCGCAGTTTGGCTCCACGTGGGCCCCTTCGGGGCCCTGCCCTGGCCTTCAAAGTCAATCCCTGGGGCTCTCGAGAGAGCCTCTGGAGCCCAACTGCGCGTACACCTTGGAACCACCAAACATGTAAATGAACACATCAGTGTTCGATTGGTGTTGCCTCGCCACGGGTCTCCCGGACGCCTCTTATGGCTGACAATCGAGCTCGTCTAGGCTGTTTTACACCGTGTAAATGTGGTCGCCGATGTTGAACGATTCTGAGCCCAACTGGGGCCCCCCAAAACGGAACCGAAACTGGCCCAGATTCAGGCCCAGTTGCGATGGAAATCCGAACAAGGGTCTGGCCCACCATGGGGATGCTCGCGCTTGAGACGTCCAGAGGCCCGCCTGGGCAGCATCGGGGCCTTCTTAGGCCCAGTTTGGATCCTCGCCGGCCCTTCAGGGCGCCTCTTGGACCTGTGGGGGGCCTGTCACCATTTTCGGAATGCTGCCATCCCGTCTTGGCGCCGTCTTTCTCTTCACGCGAGAGCTGGAACGGGCTGGCAGTGAACGCGAAGCGTCTTGAATGAGAAGAGAAACCGACTGCCACCTCGTCGCACTCTGAGGCGATGCCCCCGACGGAGGCATGGGCACTGCGGTATGCCGAGCATCCCCCGAGCTACAGCCTTCAAAGGGCGATGTTAAGCTTGCGGGCGGCTGTGGAGCACACAGGTATGAACGCTGTTGGTAGAGGGTGGCCGTCCAAATAGAAAAAGCCACTGACATGACAGATTGCCACCCCAAGCGAGCCCAAGGAAAGCTCCCAAGAGGGGCCCAAGCGGCCTCAGAGACGGTACCACGAGGGAGGACTCGAATGAGCACAGGAGCCCACCACCCCAAAGCAGCCCCGAGACTGTCAGCAGGATCCCGAGATGGCCTCACAAAAAGCGCTCAGAGGCCCCTGAGAGGCCCCCATAAGTCTTCAGTGGGCTCCCAAAAACAGGCCTCCAATCGGCCACCGAGAGGCCTGCAAGATAGCTCTGCTCCACGACCTGGGCACGGTGACGGGATGGACAGAAGGCTATTCGATATACTGGACTGAGGGTGCGAAGCCAACACCTCCAGCAAGAATTTCGCATGGGCGCGGCAAGCCCCGAACAGATCTACCTGAGGTCGGGGGTCGAACGGCGCACATGTCTGCGACGAAACCATGTAGGAAATAGCGGGCCTGGCCAGAAACAGCAGCTAGCTCGTGGTAAACTGGTCATCTGTCGAGCCACACTCCTCCCCCTCCCCCTCCTCCGCCTCCTCCTCCTCCTCCTCCTCCTCCTCCAACTTCCATCCTCCCTTCTTGTCCTCCTCCACCTCATCCCTCCTCTTCCTCTTCGCCTCCTCCTCCCTAATCCTCTTTCTCCTCCTCCTCCTCCTCCTCCTCCTCCTCCTCCTCATCCTCTTCCTCCTCCTCCTCCTCCTCCTCCTCCTCCTCCCCTCCTTCGCCTCCTCCTCCCCAATCCTCTTTCTCTGGCTGGACCTCCCTCGCCGATATCCGCCCTGCTTCGACACGCTACCAAAACGCAACCCCCGCAGCGTCAGGCCGGCCCATGGCCCGGGGGCATATGCGGCATGGGCTGGCGAGTGAGCCAAGGGCACACAAGAGCAGCACAGGAAGGAGGACGAGGAGGATGGGGGAGGGTGGGGAGGATGGGGAGGATAGGGGAGGGTGGGTTGCCCGGGGGCATGCGGCATGGGTCGGCGAGTGAGCCAAGGGCACAAGAGCAGCACGGGAAGGAGGGCGAGGAGGATAGGGGAGGGTGGGGAGGGACCAAGGTCTTCCCAAACCAAACGGGTCTTCCCAAACCAAATGTTGCGGAATCAGACCGCCGGGTCTTCCCAAACCAAACCCGGGTCTTCCCAAACCAACCGGGTCTTCCCAAACCAACACCCGGGTCTTCCCAAACCAACCGGGTCTTCCCAAACCAAACTGGGTCTTCCCAAACCCAAACCTGGGAGACCCAAGCCCAAGTTTGGTTTGGGAAGACCCGTTTGGTTTGGGAAAGACGCCCCTCCGAGGGTGGGGAGGACGGTGGGGACAATGGCGATAGAGCGGAGCGGGGTATCGACGACGACGGCGGCGTGAACGAGGATTACTCTGCCGTCGCTGGACTGCTGACCTTTCTGCGTCTGCTCCTGCGCAGATCAGCGGATCTCAGATGTGCAGAACTAAGTTCCCAGCGGCCCGTTGACCGATCAGCGCCATCAAGTGGAACATGCGAGCACGTAACAAACCATGAGAGTATGGAGCACTTACCCTCCAGACGAGGGCAGATTATCCATATAACTAGGAGCAGGAGGGGAGAGGAGGAAGATGAGAAAATGCATCCTGATGATGGCAGAGATCACTTTCTGGCGACCGAGCCAACCTATGCCAGGCTGGCATCCGCTCGTGCCCTCGCACCGCCCTACAATGCCCGCCTTTGCTACCATCTCTGTCCGTCTGCTTCACTCTCCATATCTTTTTTTTGTTCTCTCTCTCTCTCTCTCCCTCTCCCTGCCTCTCTCCCTCTCCCTCTCCATCTCCGTCTGTCTGTTTCTCTCCCTCTCTCCCTTTCCCTCTCCCGCTTCCTCTCCCTCCCTCCCCCTCTCTCACCCGTCCCCGAGTACCGTCCGCGCCCAGAGGCCGCGCCCAGAGGCCGGGCTCGGGAACCGGCTCCCCGCCCAAACTCGAGCACCCCGCTGGCCCAGGCACAGGCTCCTCCACCGCAGATGCGGGCCCCTGCCGCGCCGCCGACCCCCGCACGTCCGACTCCCAACCGCCCCGCGACGGAGCGGCTGCTGCGTCCGCCGTCGGCCCACGGGGCCCCACGGCGCCGTCTCGCGGCGGCCCCCCAAGGCTGAGCCGTGGGGCCCACACGAGGCACCGCGCGCCGCTCCGACCTCGCCACACGCACTTCGCCCGCGGAGCTGCTGCCGGCCGCCCACGCCGCGCTCCGAGCTCCGACCAGGGCCGCGCTGCCGAGCTGCAGGAGTCCTGCGAGTCCCTGCGTCACCGGGTCCGCGCCAGGAGTCCCAGGAGTCCTAGGAGCCCTCCCCCTGCGTCACTAGGAGTCCTAGGAGTCCCCCCCCCTCTCTCACCAGGTCCGCGCCCCTACCTCCCAGCAGAGACTGCCTGCACAGCGCCTCCACCGCGCGCGACGCCTTCGCGGCCCTCTCCTCGAACCTCACCTCTGACGGAGCGGCACCCGTCCACACGTTGCACGACCTCCCAAGGGCCGCGCCCGCCCGCACAGGGCCCCCACCTAAGCCTTAGGCCCACCCTCCGCCAGCCCGGTTCCCCGCGCGGCCACGCGTCATCCGTGTCTGGCTGCGGGGACGGGGGGCGCCCCGTTTTCCGCAAGCCGCACAGCGGCCTAGCCCTTGCCCCCTGGCCGCCAACCAGGGCTTTGCGGACCTGGGCTCCTTTTGCCGCGGGGCGCCGAGAGACGCGGCGCATCGCCTGCTCAGCACCCCGCCTTTTCCCTTTGTCGCTTTGCGCCGGGGGGGGGGGTGCTTGTTTCAACGTCCCCCGTGCCCCAAGGTGGGCACCGCCGCTGCGCGTGCAGTGTCGGCCTTGGCTACCGAAGTAGCCGCCCGTCGACGCGACCGCCGCTAGCTCGTCCGATCTCCCTTTCTCTCTCTCTCTCTCTCGTCGGGGCGCCCGGCGCCCGGCGTCGCGGCCCCCCACGGGGCCTCCCTCAGCTGGTGCATCCGCAAGGCCGTCGGCGGATGCGACAGGGCGCGCCTGCACACAGAAACCATCAAGAAAAGCTCCATTTCGTTTGGAATGCCTTTCGGCGCGCGCCCCTTCTCGTCTCCAGAGAAAAGCGCCCACTACGATTCACGCAGCGGGGTCGGGGAGCCTGCCGGCGGCCCCGCCCCGCCTCTGCGCGGCGCGCCGTGCTGCCGGAGGGGCCGCCCCTCCGGCGCTGGGCCAGGCGAGGGGGCGGCGCGCGCGCCCTCGGGCACGGGGCTGACGCCGCGCAGCGGGGAACGTGGGGCGGCAGAGATCCCCGCGGTGGCAAGGCAGGGCAAGGCTGGGGGGGGCATGACGGCACCTCGCGTTTTGAGGTTTTCAAGCTTCTCTCTCTCTCTCTCTCTCTTTCTCTTTCTCTCTCCCTCGTTCTATATCTGTCTCTCTCTCTCTGTCTCTCTCTCTCTCTCTTTCTCTCTCTCTCTCTCTCTCTCTCTCTTGTTTCTCTCTCTCTCTCTCTCTCTCTCTATCTCTCTTTCTCCCTCTCTCTCTCTCTCTCCCTTTCTCTCTTTCTGTCTACATGTCTTCCCCTCTGTGGAGGACGCTCAGATTGATTCTCTTTTGTGCGTGCGTGGTGGGGGGGTCTGGCCCTGGGGGAAAGGCCCCAGCAAAAAAACAGTCCCCAGAGTCCACTGGCCCCCGAAGAAGAAGACAAATAATAATAATAATGATGATAATAATAATAAGAAGAAGAAGAAGAAGAAGAAGAAAAAAACGAAGAAAAAGAAGAAGAAAAACGCACCGAGGCCCGCGAAGCAGGGGGGGCGTGTTTTTCCTGTCGCTGGGACCTTTCCCCGAGGGCGAGGGCCCAGCCCCTGGGCGAGCAGGCAGGCTCGTGGGCGTCGGCGGCACCTCGTCCGCCTCCTCCTCCTCTCCGGGGCCCAGCGCGCCTCGTGGGCGTCTGCAGGACCTCCTCCTCCTCCTCCTCTCCTCCTCCTCCTCCTCCTCCTCCTCCTCCTCCTCCCCCTCCCCCTCCTCCTCCTCCTCCTCCTCCTCCTCCTCCTCCTCCTCCTCCTCCTCCTCCTTCTCCTCCCCCTCCTCCTCTTTCACCCAGCATATCCCCCTCCTCCTCCGCGTGGAGTGCCTGGCCCTGCCCGATGAAGAAGGAACCTCTTCTTTCTCCGTCCTGAAGGGCAGGGAGTGGGAGGAACCTCTTCCTTTTCCTGTTTCCTGAAAGAAAAGCAAGGGAATCATTTTCTCCTCTTCCACCCTGAGGGAAACGGAAGGGAACGAGCCCCGTCCGTCTCCCCCCCCCTTTCCCTCAGGAGGAAAATGGGGAGAAAAAGGAGAATAATCCCCCCCTTCCTTTCCCTCGGGAAGATAGAGGAGGAGGTTCCCTCCGCTTCCCTATCCCCCGGGAAGGAGGAGGAGGGGACTCATTCGCTTCCCTTCCCTTCGGAGGGAGGAGGAGAAGGAGAAGGTGCATTCCTTTCACTTTCCCTCGGGAGAAGGAGGAGGGGGCAATTCCTTGCCACTCGCAACCCAGGCACGGCGGCGGGATGGGCCGAAGGCTGCGAAACACTGTCAGGGAGCTCGACCGCACCGACAATGTCATACCCGGCAATTCGACTCAGTGCCTGTATACCGCCTGCAAAAAAAAACAACTTCCCTTGGCCTCCAAACCGAAACATCGACAAACTCCCTTCCTTTGCGTTACCCCCTCCTCTTCCTGTTCCTCCTGACGGCACCGCGCACTCGCGCGCTGCCACGGGTCTCACGCGCAGGCTTTGCACTTCAGCGTGCGGTTTTGGTGGGCACGCGCGAAATGCGGTCCACCCGCGAACTGAGATTTGGGGAGCTTCCTCGTGCGAGCCCCGAAGCACTCGTACGCTTGCGAATTCCGAGCCGTGAAGCCGACGCCAATGCACTCTGCGCGTACAACTTTACCGTTCGTCGTGAAGTGGTCACTCTCTTGTCTGTCGCTGATGTGCTGTTGCCGAGCGAACTGCTTCGTGCACGCTGCACAAGTCAACAACCTCTTCAACCGCTTCGCCGCATTGGCAACTCCCTTCGCGCTGACGTCCTTCTGGTGACACTGTGCGCACACCACCCTTTCTTTTTTCGTCGCCCGGTGGTCCTTCACTTGATTCCTACTCAAATGGCCGACCTGCCAGAAAGACACCCCGCAAACGGGCGCACAGCACGTCAGCGGCTCCGCTTCCGCCTCTGCTTTCCGTTCTCGCTTCTCTGCTTCGTAATTCCTCCGCAGCACCGCCTTCTCTCGATCCTCCGCGCACTTCCGACACAACTTCTGCCCCGTTGCGTTGTGTTTCTTCTGAGTTTCCGACATCTCCGCCTGTTCGTCGTGCAGCGACAGGCATTTATTTTTCGTACGCGAACCGAAAATACCAAGAGTCCAGCCCAAGAGAGCTCGAAGAGGCCGCACTGACAACCCGAAGGGGACCCGAGTGCCCGGGAGAGCGACCCAAAATAGTGAGTCTCCAGTGCCCGACAGAGTGTCCCGACATCCCCTACGAGATTCTGAGTTGGCACCCGTACCGAATCAAGGGGTCGGCGGATGTGGCGCAAGCCTGAAGAATCGGTAGAAATCCGAGACCGTGCCTCCTGGCACGTAGTGCGGTTGGGTGGTGTTTCTGTGGTGCATGGTCTGGTGTCGTTCTCTATCGCCCCATCTCATACGAGAGGCGCCCCCTGTGTGGACTCCCCCTCTTGAGCCCCCTGCGCGCCCCGGCGCACTCCACGCGGCGCCCCGAGCAGCCCACACGTCTAAGGTAGCGCCCAGGACGGGTCTCGCATGTACAGTCGGGGCGTTGACCTAAGGAACCCAAAATGAGGAACGAGGCCCCTTTTTTCCATAAGTTAAACTCCGATGTTCCATGGAAAACCTGGGGATAACCCAAGGAGCGCTGTAAAACAACTAGGGAACACGGAGCCCCTCCCAAACTAAAAGGGTTCCTTCTTCAGGGCCCCGACTGTACATTCCAAACTGCGAATGCAAAACACGGGGACACCACTCGGGACGTCGACCGACGTGATGCACACACCGTCGGGAACGTTTGCTTAGCGTGTCGCTGCGGCGGCCCCACCGACACGCCGTGCCCTGCGAGAGGATAAGCGTGCCGCTCCGCCCCGCAGGGCGGGAGGCTCGGAGAAAGGCTCGGGGCATCGACGCCCCGGGGACGCGAAGCGGACAGCGTGTCGCTCCGAAGCGCGGTGGGCCAGCACCGGCGGAGCGGCACGCTCTCCAAAAGTTCCCGACCGCACACGTATGCGTGACGCTTTGTCCGGTGCACGTGCTTGAGCTTGCAGGGCGTTCTCCGCCGTCAGCTCCACCCCCCCTCAGCTTCGCAGCTGCTATCTGAATGTGTCGGCCGGCTTGCGCTTGTCTTAGCTAATTTGCCTAGTTCGCGTCCTGGACTTTGCTCTTGCCGCCTGACGGCCGCGACCGAAAAAGTATGCATGACGCTCGCTCTATCATGTGGTTCCCAAGGGGGCCCCAGGGAAAGGGACTTTTGAGGCGGGCGATGCCGATGTCTCAAGTCCGGTCCGCTTCGCCCGCAAGGTCGTCGCATGACGCTTTCGCTCGCAGTTCGAGGTCTCAAATGCAACGCCGTGGTCTCAGAAGTCCCTTTCTCTGGCGTCCCTCTGCGCAACGTAGCATCGTAGCACCCCTTCCCTCCCCGCTTCCGCTCCCCCGCGCCCCTCCCCCGTGACACCCGTTCTCCCCTCGGAGGACCAGGATGGGGGAGCAGCGGCAGCCGCAGAGGAGGCACGGAGGCGAGGGAGGGGGAACCAGGAGCCCCACCCCCTCCCCCAGCTCCGCCCCCCCTCACTGCAACTATACCCACCAGACCACCCCAACCCAACCCTAACCCCCGAGTGACGGGTTTGGGGGCTCCTGGGTTCTGCTTGTGCGTGTGATTCCGCATGTTTAGAGGTGCGCTCTCGACCCGCGGATCAAAAAAGGTGATTCCGCATGTTCCGAGACGCCCCGCCGCTGGGAATGGAGGGCAACTGGGGGCCTTCGGGTTGGGTTGGGGTGGCTTGGTGGGCAGTGACTCACTGGGCGTCGGACCATAAGAGCTCGGGCCTCCGGCGGCCGTTCTGGACGATCCGGGCACCCCCGGAGAGCTCTCGGAGGGGGGGCGGGTCCTGGAACCCACCCCGAGGCCCGCAAACCTTCACGAACCAGCCAAAGCTCCCAAAAGTTTGACGAAGTCTGGAAGCGCCCCCCCCCCCCGCTCCTCCCCTCCCCTCCCCTGATTGTTCCATGCCCGACCCTTTCCACCCGGGCCGGCTCTTCAGCCTGAGCCATGCTTTGACGGCCCCGAGGCCCGGCGAGGGCCACCGAAAGGCGGAAGTAGCGAGACGCGTCCCGTCGTGATTCGTTCTTGACCCGAGGGTTGTGGATGCCATGACAATGGACACTCTAACAACCCGATCATTGAAGTAAAGATGTGTTACACATGTGTAAAACATGTTCTAAACCTGCTTCATAACAGCTTTTACAGATGTAAGACATGCTTGAAACACACATTCTAGACACCTGGGAACTATTTGTCATCCTGCTCCCTCTCCACGAATCGACTCCCACAACCCGAGGGGGGTCTGGGTCCCCGCTCCTGCCCCCTTCCCACTCAGGACAGCGGCCGCTAGCGCCCCCAGGCGCCCAGCGGGCTGGCCGGCTTGCCAGGGGCAGGGCGTGGCCTCCCGGGGCGCGGGAGGGTCCAGGCGCAGGGGGAGGGCCGATCGATGGCGCTGCTGGCGCAGAGAGTCGGCAGGAACTGGTTTGGAGTACCTTCGGGCTGCCCCCTGCCATCGCTCGGACGTCCATTCCCTGTGCTTTTGTTCGGCTTCGTGCGTGGCTTCTTCGCCAAGTGATCGAGGATGCTCCTCGATGGTCCTCGACGAAGGAAACATGCACACGTCCGAGCGATGCCAAGGCCCAGGAAGGTACTTGGAGGTGCCGTCGGGCTGCCCAGGAAGGGTGCCAAGAGGTACCGCCGGGCTGCCCAAGAGAGGTCCTTGGAGGTGCCTTCGGGCTGCCCAGGGCAGGTGCTTGGAACCATGTGGGACCTGCTGTGGAACAGGAGCCTTCCGCAAACGGACCTTCCCTTTCTCCGACCCTGTACTGCGCCGAACGCAGCGGCCGCGCCGTTTTTAGGCGCATCCACCCCGAATGCGTCTGCGCACGTAACGACGACACCCGATGCGTCTATAGACGCTCGTGGCTAGAAACTAGAAGGTGGGAACTGTATGTGGCACAGGCTCGGGATTTTGCTCTTCTAGAAGCAGGTCCACTTTGCCCTCCAAGAACTGGCGATCCAAATCGTGCGTTTCAAAACCAAGTCGTCCTCCTTCCGTGGATGAGTCCATCAAGAGTACACCACAAATGCGGCCAGCGCCCATTCGAGCGGAAGCAGCAGCGCAGCATGCATGACAATGACTCGACGCAGAAATCCCAATGTGTGCACCCTTTTTGTCTTTCACTCACCCGTGTCGCCCAGATGCGACGCCTGCTGCAGCGCGGAAGGAGCGGGAGAGTGATGCGGAAAGGCACGCCCCTTGCCCCAAACGGCAATACGACAGGAGAGGCCCAGGCAATTCGGGCACACGCGGGCTCGTGAAAACGCCCTGATCGATGCCCGTTCTTGGGGTGACTACGTGCGACGCCGCTAGATCGCGAGGACGATGCGGCCCCAAATGGCAACTCTACTTTCCCGAGAATGACATCGCGAGGGCAATGCCCCCCCCACACGACGGCAACTTTACCCAAGTGGCCCAAGAGCTGGCAGCGATTACAGAACGGAGCCGCCGTCCACGGGGAGGTCTACTGGGCCACAGCTGCCTCTGGCGAGGCCCACCAGAGGTATGCCGGGCGAGGGTCCCCCTCCCCCTCCCCCTCCCCCTCCCCCTCCTCCTCCTCCTCCTCCTCCTCCTCCTCCTCCTCCTCCTCCTCCTCCTCCTCCTCCTCCTCCTCCTCCTCCTCCTCCTCCTCCGCCCCCCGAGCGCGCCATGTCGGCGCCGCAGCCGCAGCCGCGGCCGCAGCGCCGCCCGCCATCACGTCGCGGTACTCCACCACGAGTGTCTCCAGGTTCTGCGGGAGGGGCTCCTGGGAAGAGGAGGAGGAGGAGGAGGAGGCGGAGGAGGAGGAGGGGAAAGAGGGAGGAGGAGGAGGAGGAGGGAAGAGAGGAGGAGGAGGAGGAGGAGGAGGAGGAGGAGGAGGAGGAGGAGGAGGAGGAGGGAGGAGGAGGGGAGGAGGAGGGGAGGAGGAGGAGGAGGAGGAGGAGGAGGAGGAATAGGAGAGGAGGAGGAGAGCAGGAGCAGAAACAGGAGCAGGAGCAAGAGGAGGAAGAGGAGGAGGAGGAGGAGGAGGAGGAGGACGAGGAGGAGGAGGAGGAGGAGGAGGAGGAGGGGAGGAGGAGGACGAGGGAGCAGGAGCAGGAGGAGGAGGACAGGAGCAGGACAGGAGGAGAAGGAGCAGGAGCAGGAGAGAGGGAGGGAGGAGGAGGAGGAGGAGGAGGAGGAGGAGGAGGAGGAGGAGGAGGAGGAGGGGGAGCCCCCCCCCTGGTGGCTCTTCCCAGCCGCACCCCATGCGGCTTAACTCGGCCCGATTCCATGCCGTGGGCCCCCCTCCTCCTCTTCCTCCGTCTCCTCCACCCATCTCTGATGCTTCTCTTATCATTCCCCCTTCCTCGTCCTGCCCCCCTCCCCTCGCCCCCTCCCGCCGTCCCTGCGCCACTCCCTCCTCGGAGCGGGGCGGGCTGAGACAACGCCAGCTCAAAGTAGGTACCCAGACCCCTGCTGGGCCCCAAACGCATCAATCTTCCGAGCTGCGCCCAGCCGTGGCGACGAGGGCCCCCCCCCCCCCCCGAAGGCCACGTACCGTTGTCGTCTCGCCCTCCCCTGACCTCCGCCTCCTCCCTCCCTCCCTCCCCCCCCCCCTCACTCCCTCCCCTCCCCCCCCTCACTCCCTCCCCTCCCTCCCCTCCCTCCCCTCCCTCCCTCCACTCCCTCCACTCCCTCCCCTCCCTCCCTCCCGCCCTCCCTCCCCCCCCTCACTCCCCCCCTCACTCCCACGACCATGCTCTCTGGGCCTTGCGCTGTGCGTGGGGCGCCCTCCTCCGACGAGGGCAGGCCTCGCCATTCCTGGCGCTGCGGCGAGGTCGGCCCAGGGCTCTCGACGGGCGTGGCGCCACCCTGGCACTGATCACTGAGTTCGGAGTGTGGGGGGGGGACCTGGTATATCAGCTTCGGATTCCGCACAGACAGCCCACCCAAGCAGTCCCTGCTGGCCTCAACAGGCCCCCCCAGGTAGTCCCGGCTGGCCTCGACAGGCCCCCCGAGTAGTCTAGGGCGGTCTCAACACCCTGGCGCCGCCTCTGGCGGCGCCTCCTTGGCGCTCCCCAAGGTTAGGGCGTTGACCGCCCCGGATTACTCGGGGGGCCTGTTGAGGCCAGCCGGGACTACGGTCAACGCGTAGAAGAGGAATGCACGGTAAAGATTCAAGGGGCATGGCGACATTTTTCGGCAGGGGTTGACCAGCGAGAGTTGCCAAGGATGGGCCGAAGGGGCAAGGATGCAAGGGTAACCTTGGAGCTGCTCATCCTTCTTGTGTGCTCTGACTGTACTCGGGGGGCCTGTTGAGGCCAGCTGGGACCACCGGGGGGGACCGCCTGTGCTCAACTTGAATCGGCGGTGGACAAACCTCCTTTTAGTCAACCTCCCTTTAGTGAGAAGTGCCTAGGACCGAAACCGACGGGCCTGGACCCGAAGATATGACGGCCGCGACGCCCTCTCGCGGATCGAAAACAGCCAATTCGCTAGTCGACGTGTCAGGGTAGGAGGTCTATCCACCTCCGATCGGCGCCTCACCATGGGGGGGGGGGCCAGCGGGAGGCCGGGAGCGAAGCGAAGCGAACGCCCGAGTCGCGCGCGCTCCCTTGGGGAGCCCGCCCGTGCCCGAGGGGGGCACGGCGTGGAGGCCGCTGCCTCCTCGCCCTCGGCCTCCTCGTGCTTGTGTCGTTCTTTGTCCGTTCACCTCCTCGTCCTCTCGGCCACGCCGCCGCTCCACGTTTATCATCCTCCATGCAGGCGGACTCGCGTTGTAACCACCGTTCGGTGATCCCGGCGGCTGATAATCAGCGCCAGCGTCGCCAGCGGGAGGCGGGGAGGGGGGGGAATACGGGGAGCAGGGAGGAGGGCAAGAGGGGTGGAGTGACGAGGAGGAATGAGCGCTGCACAGAGGGGGGAGGGGCGGGAGGAGGAATGGGGGAGGGATGGGGGCGGGGGGGAGCGACATGGAAGGGGAGGGCGTGAGTTAGCGGAAGAAAGCATCGAATGGCAGCTTAAGTTCCAGCTGTGGTGGATGCTAGGTTGCAGCCAACAGTGCGCAAAATTGGCAGTCAGCAAGGGATTCTGGGCGCCAGCAGGAAAAATATGGATGACGCTAGCTGGATCGAAGTAAACTGTGAGGACGCCAGAGCAGCGTTTGTCCATGAACAAGCTCATCTGCTCCTCCTCAAATGGAGACTCGCAGCTATATATCACTGCTGCAGGATGTTTGAGCTATAGGTAGGCTCAAGTCTCTGAACCCTCATTGAGAGTGTTTGGCAGAGCCGTCTCAAAACAAGCCCTGGAGCCCCCTTCGCCGGCACTGCTTGGCGCGAGGCAGGGTCAGCCACAGGGTTCCTGACGGGAATCGCTCTCGAAAGCCTTCTCCCCTCACTGCGCTACTAAAGGGGCCCCTGAACACACAAATAACTACACACAAATCAAACAATTCCCAATATTTTCTCATATTTTCTGAGGTTTGTCTTCCCCCCCACTTCCCATATTTTCGCATATTTTCCTGGAGATCGACGATTAATTGTGTCTGTGTGTTTCTTTCCCTCACTGCGCTACTACTCGGCTTGGAAAGCCAGCTCGAGAATCAAATGGTGTTTGGTACCAGGAGTGGAGAATGATGGCCGCTCGCCAACAGCACTCCCCGATCTTGCGTTGATCCGAAGCCGCCACACGCACGCCCGTGCACCGCTGTGCTGTCAGCTTGACGGGCCCGCTACCGCTGCTCTTTTTTCTCGTTCATTTCCATGTGTCTGAGGAGCTCCTCTTGCCCACGCCAGATCAGCGGAAGCGGAGCCTCCTTTCCTCGCGCAAGACGTTCTGAAACTGATCGTTCCCTGCTGCACGCACTGCGGCAATGTGCAGACGACTACTGGCGATGGACAAGAAGAGCTCCTGAACAACATGATGTTGAAGGGCGCTGGCAGATGCCGCGTAACTATGCGTGCCTTCGTTTGTTGCGCGGGTCACCCTTGTTCGGCGAATTCTGGCGAGGAAGGTATTGTCCTCCTCGCTCCTCCTCCTTGGCACACGAAGGCGTGATCCGCACCTCTGCCAGCGTCTCGCGACGTAAAACCTCCGCAATCCCTGCAATGGTCGGGGGCACTGCGCGGATCCGTAGCTGGCTGGCTGCTCGTACGCGTCCAGATGCTGCTCTGTCGCAAGCTGTTCGCGCTGGCCTGGCTGCCGCGCTGAGCCCACGCCCATATTCCGTCCTGGAACATGCGCGCAGTTCGCCATCTCGGAATCCGTTCGTCCCAACCGCTCTCGGCCCTGGCGTGGTGCTCCCTCATCTGGAGCCAGTGCCCTACGAGGACGGCCGAACCTTCTTGAGAGAAGTCTAGATGATCGACGCATTCGGCCTGGAGCTCGAAGATATCGGCTTCGTGCAAGATGAGATCGGACGTGCGCCAAAAACAATCGGCCTCGCGCTCGACGGCGCCAGCCCGATGACCAATGAAACCGCTCGAGGCACCTCTGCCCTGCTCGCCTTCATCGCCGAGGAGTCTTCTGGCGGCAACACTCGCTCAGGGTGCCCTTCAACACCGTCCGATCTTGCAACATCACACGGTTCGCCTCTGGATCATTGTTGGTGAGCAGGCGTTGCCGTGTCCGCAGTGCGCGCGCCGCGTGCCAATGCGTGGGCTGCACAGAGCGCGCTCCGCGCGGTGCGACCCGCCTCTGGCGCGACAGCTGCCCCCCCTGGCCTTTCGCCCGCCGGCGAGAGCGGTTGAGCACTCGCTGCGTTGCCTGTCCCCAGACATCCGACGTCTCGACTTCGCTCGAGACGCGGGCCCCCGACCTCCCGACCACTTCCCCAGGGCCGACTTTTCATCCCGAGTCGTTTTCGACGGTCCCGAGGCCCAGCGAGGGCCCCGAGGGGCCAGAAGCTACGAAAAACCTCTGTGTCTCGATGTTTTCGAGACGCCCGATGTCTGGGGTGCCTGTCCTGAGCCCCATCCTGGGGGCGCTGTGCAGGGGACCAGACGGGCACCTGCACTACGGCTGCCACAGGCGGCAGGGGCGACAGCGCGCGGGCAGAGGCCGCGGCCGCCTCCCAGGCAGCAGACGCCGCCACCACCTGCCGACCGGTGGCCGAAGGACGACGCGCGCCCCTGCAAGGCGACAGCGCCCCCTCGCCATCGCTCGGACGTCCATTCCTCGCGTATTTTTCGATGTCGTGCGTGTTTTTTCGCCAAATGATCGAGGATGGTCCTCGATGGCCGTCGCCGAGAAAAAGCTGCACACGTCCGAGCGATGCCAAGCCCCCGCAGAGGGGGCCACGGCAGGGGAGACAATCGGCGGTGGACAAACCTCCGTTTAGTAAATCTCCTCTTGGTGAAAACGGCCCGGGACCGAAACCGACGGGCCTGAGCCCGCAAATATGACGGCCGCGACGCCCTCTCGCGAACCGACAACGGCAACTTCCTCAATCGACGCGTCAGGGTAGGAGGTCGATCCACCTCCGAGACACAAGATGGCGCGCCCGGCTCCCCTCGCCGGGCCTCGGGACCGTCAAAAAACGACTCGGGATGAAAAACTGGTCCCAGGGAAGTCTCGCGCCTCGAAAAAATCGAGACGTCGGATGCCCGGGAAAGATGACGCGCCTGGCTCCCCAGGCCCCGACCGCGCCCGCGCCGCCCTGCGCGCCGCCCACCCCGGCACCCTGGTCGACGACGCCCCTGGCGGCCCTCCGCGCACCTCTGGGCCGCAGCTCTGGCTTGGCTGCGTTCAAGTCCTCACAACATTTTTCCCCTCCACCGGACGAGCCACCAACATGATGCCTCCACCTGCGAGCACTGCACACCACTGCTGCCACACTGCGCCGCAGCGTGAGACGGAGGAGCGGATGGAGGGCGTCGGGATTGCTCGACACCGCGTGATGCTCAAGTCCTCCCAACAAATTATTATTTTTTTACCGTTTTTCTATGACTTTGTCTCTTGCGTGCTGGCCACGGGCCCACGCGCGAGACCCATAGGACACCGGGCCTCTCCACAGGCCCCTCTGGCGACCGACAAAGACGACCGGACTGATGCAGCGCGCGGGCGCGCGGGGGGTCTCCATTCCGGCGCCCCCGAGGTCCGACGCATCGAAAGTCGAGACGGAGCTAATTTTCTCAAACTCTGGCCCCTAGATTGGGGGCCCTCGCCGGGCCTCGGGACCTTACAAAAACGACTCGGGATGAAAAACCGGCCCTGGGGAATGTTGGCGGCGCGCACAAGGGGGTGGAGGGAGGGGGGGGGGCTTCTTAGAAGCACCCCTGCTTCTTAGAAGGCGGCGGCCTTACATCTATAGATAAGGCCCGCGCCTTCTAAGAGAAGCAGGGGTGCTTCCAAGAAGCCCTCCCCCCTCCCCCCACCCCCCTCTGCGCGTGGCCGAGAATGGGTCCAGACTTCCCGGGGGCCCCGTGTTGAAAAAGTCGCGACGTCGGATCGCTGGGGTTGGGCCGCTGGACGGCCCGGCGCCTGCGGCGCGCCGGGGGCTGCGGCTGGCTCTCGGGCGCGGTGCTCCGCCCGACGGATGCCCGAGGAAGCGCGCGCCGCCCTGGCGGCGAACGAGCCAGGAGGCCGGCAGTGCAGGAGACACGCCCGGTGTGCCCAGCGGCCTGGGCGACGGTGGGGCCCGCCGCCCCCGGGGCGCGCCCGGCGTTCCTCTCGCGCGCAGGGTGTCGGCTGCCTGCCCGGTGTCCTTTCGCGCGCCTGCTTGCCTCGTCCCCTGGCTTCCCGCTCTCTCTCCCACGCCGCGCTCCGGCCACTCTTGGGGGTGGACCTGCTACCTGGGCCCGTGGCAGGTGACGCTTGCGCGCTGCACGTCCGTCGCTCCACGCCGACGCTTCGGCTCCTTGCCGCCCTGGCAGCCCCGTTTCTGGCCGCCCCTCCCTTGGCCACTGGCTGTGGGCCCCTGGTCACCAGGACGGTGCCCTCAACGTGCTCTCCGGGGCCCTCGCGCCGCTCCTCCTGCCCGCCTCCGCCTGCCTCTCCCCTGCCCCCCTCTCCTCCCTCGGGCTTCGCTCCGCCGCTTCCTGCACCGCGCTGCCTGGCAGTCGCCCAGCCTGGCTGCAGCTGGGCTCTTCGACCATCCCCCCGCGCCCTGGCGGGCTCTTGCATGCTGTCCACGGTTCCCCAAGGTCTTTCCCCACTCCCCACGTGCCCAAATTCGTGGGACCCGCAGGGCAACAATCGCGGCTTTCCCCGGCCGTCTTCGCTGCGCATCTGGGTCGTCGCTCTTTCGCCCCGGGCGCTTCGCCATCGCCTGTTCCGACCTGCGACTCACGCGGTTGCGCCTACCTGGTTTGCTCTCTCCCCTGCCCCTGGTCGCCCTTGCAAGTTCCCTGCGCTCGGACTCGGCCAGCCGCCTGCGCTCGAGGACTTCGACCCCGCGAGCCCTCCCCTCGCCCTGGCGCTCGCCTCCTGTGCCCCAGGTGGTCTGCTAATGCGCCCCAGTGCTTTTTGAACGCGTCTGAGGCCCAAGACGCCGCCGACCAAAAGTGCACCGCGCGTTAGTCGGCGACCCGCAAGCCACTCCTCGGGCAGCAACGGGCGAAAGTCTGCTTCGCGCTGGCCCGATCCCACGCTTGTGGAGCAGGTCGTGGAGGGATGTCGAGTACAAGTAGCGCCTGAACTTGGGATCTTGGCGGCGTCCTGCCGATGGGCCAAATACTCCAGCCCGCGGTGTACTTTTGCCAGATGAGCCACGCCCACGACCGCTGTCCAGCGCTGCCGCTGTCCTTGCTGCTAGGGGCGAAGGCACTTCGCAAAGCGCGGTTCATCCTGTGGGATCGCCGGATCAGCACGGGCACCTTTGAGACGATCTGCGGTGCATTGACACTGCCCTCAAAAGTTCGAGGACGAGGCCCGCCCGCGAGACGCCATTCTCCTCTCGAGCTACGCTAGAGACGAGCCGACGATCGCTGTGCCGCATGTGGACAGCCTTGAATGCGATGCCGCGATGCCCACGCATCCAATCTCGGCGTCGATTCTATGCTCAATTCTGCGTTGCCCGGTAGGTCACTAACCGCGCGCTCGTCGTCGAGCTAACTGGCCAAGAGACCTGCCCAATCCCAGAAGACAGTGACGCGCGGTCTTCTGGCTTGACCTTCGCATCTTTCTGCTTCCGCAGCCCCGACGACAAGGTAATCTTCGCGGCGCTCTCGGCGCACCTGCGCTGGCTGAATGGCGCCACCCTACCGCAGCTGAGCTCGCATGGCCGCCCACGTTGGAGGGGGCCTTCACCCGTAGAGCACCGCCACCGGAGCCGATGCATCCAACGCAGATCCACAACACTGGCGAAAGACTCAGAGAAATCAAAGGTCAAGCCGTCGCCCACGCGCGTCACGATGCACGCCATGAGCCCCAATGACCGACGGCGGCAATCAATCAAAAAACGAGCGCATCTTCGAGCGAAGTGCTCCGTCGTTCGCGAGGACAGCGCTCTGGTGCGCCTCGCGCCAGAGGCGAAGTGCATTGTGCACGAAGCCGTCGGCGCCCTCCTGCGACCTGGGAACGGCGCCCCCGAGGACAGCCTCGCCCATCTGGGCTCGGGCTAACGCCGGCGGGCCTCCCTCCGGCGCCCAGGTGCACGGTCGGGAACTTTTGCTGAACGAGTCGTGGCGGCGGCCCCAGCGACACGCGGTGCCCTGCAAGCGGATATAGCGCATCGGCCCGCTCCGCGGGGAGGGAGGTCCGGAAGCGCTCGAGGCGTTGCCGCCTGGGGGCCGGGAAGTGGACAGCGTGTTCCCGGATAGCTCCTAGTGAAAATGATGCGGGCTTTTGACGAGAAGCCGGCAGGCAGGGCTAGGCCGGCTTCCTCCCCACGGCTGCCGGCCAGGGAACCTCGCAGCGCCCTGCTGGAAGTTGCAGCGCGTCTCAGAAGCGCTCTCTCGTGCCCAATCCGCGGGCCGCAAGCGCTTGCGCAGCTCCTCAGCAGCGCTTCCTTGCCTCGCGAGCAGCACCTATAGAGGCGGCTCCTGGACAGCTCACAGGCAAGGCTTCCTGCGCGCGTGGACAGCGCCTAGGCAGCGAGCGCTTCCCAGGCTGGTGGGCACTGTCTACGTAGGCAGTTCCCCGGGCGCGGGGAGCGCGCCCCCACTCGCGGGTCGCGGGCGCGGGCGCGCTCCAGCGCGCGCGGGCCCTCGCGGGCGCGCGCTGGCCGCGTGGTGCATGCGGGCGGCGCGCGGGCTCGTGGGGGCGCACGCGAGCGCGCGTTCGTGCGCGCCGGCGCACGCGCGCGGGTTGGGCGCGGGAAGCTTCTGCTGCTTCAGCCGGGCTAGGGATTGCACGCGTCTCGCCGAAGCGAGGTCGGCCAGAGCCGGCGGCGCGACACGCTAACCAAAAGTTGCCGAGCGCCATCGGACGTAAACATGGATCTCATGGATTCGAGACCCTTGGAAGGCACCGAAATGAGGAAGCAACGCCGACCCGGGCATGGGCCCATCCGTGGCGCCAGTGTTGACTGCAACGCGCGCTGGGCAAGGCCGAACCCACGCCCCCCTAATCTGTGCTTGCTTCGTGGCCGCCTTCTGTGGGGCTGCCAGGGGGGCATAGCGCCGAGCCAAGAAATCCGCGTGGACCTCCGAGAGTGCACGTCCCTCTACTCCCCTTGTCGAAATTGCTCGCGTCGAACTCCTGCGCCCACTCCAGCGGAGCTTCCGCTGGCGTCCCTGCCTGGGCGTGCTCGCATTCGCGCCGGTTCTCCTGGCCATCGTATGGACGCCGCCCCCGCCGATCCTTCGCGCTCATCAAGGTCACCCGGAGACTCCAGAGTCGCGAGAGTTCGAAGAAAAGCAGCATCGCAGCTGCTCCAGAAGCGCTGGATACACTAGCAAGTGAGTGGAGCTCTGGGCTCCGCCACGCCCTTCCTGATGCGTCATTTTCTGGAGCTGGTCGCGTTCGTTGACTTGCTACTCATTTGCGTCGCGGCGGCTGTCTCGTGGCTGACTGACCACGGGCGGATTTGGACTATCACACTCTAGTGGCGCTGATCTCGATGGCGGTCTCGCCGCTGCTCGCCGTGTCGGCGCCGCCTGCTGGGCCAGGGGTCCGCGAGTCAACGGAGCCGCGCGGATGCGAAGCGGGCCAAGTTCGAGCTTCTCGTGGATTCGATGTGGTGCGTCGTGCTTCGGGGCTCGGACGGGAAGGGGGCTGGTCTTGTGGTTTTGATTATTGTGTCGACGACGGTCCCTCCCGCTGGGCGAGCTCACAAAGAAAATCCTCGCTGGCCGTGATCCCCCAATCCTCACTGGACGCTTGTCGCGCGAACTCTGGCGTCACCGTGACTGCGATAGACACCGCGATCGCTGAGGGGCAGCGCTGTGTTTGTTTGGCCCACGGCGATCGCAGATCCACGCCATCCCAGTTCTCGTTGTCAGGCTTAACACCGCGTGCCAGTGGTACGCGAGACGCCCTTGCGGACAGGGGCCTCAATGCCCTCCGGACGCGTCCGGTGAGAGCGGGACCTGCTCCCTCCTCTGGTGATGCCAAGAAAGAACATGAGGGGCACGGGCCCGAAAGCAGAATTACCAAGTGCGACGAGGTTCCGCGACAAAGGGCGGACCCACACGGATCATGACACCACCACGACAATACGAATTGAAACTCTCAAAACCTCCTTTTAGGAGATGTTTCTTCGCTTCGCCTTCGGGAAGAGTGCCTGGACGGATGGGTGGCGTGGACATGGAAGGGGAAGGAAATGGGGAGGATAGGGTGGAATACATCGAGGAGACGGAGTGGACCTGATAAAGTAGGGCGAGGAAGAGGGGCAAGGTGGTGGCAGGGAAATCTATACAGGAGTAATGGACAGATAGGTGCCTCAGTCAGCAGGTGGAAGGGAGGAGACGGGGTGCAACGCAGAAGAGGGTCGCCATGTTTTCCTCTCGAGGGCAGAGAAGGGCAGCTTTCCCCTGAAGGGGAGAGCACTCTTACGAGGGGGAGGAGGAGGAGGAGGAGGAGGAGGAGGAGGAGGAGGAGGAGGAGGAGGAGGAGGAGGAGGAGGAGGAGGAGGAGGAGGAGGACGGCGATGACGAGGGTGCAGGGGGATGGGATGGGGGGGATGGGGGGAGGGGGGGGGAGAGAGGAACAGAGGAAGGGGCAGGGAGCAGGGAAGAAGGAGCGAGGGGAGAGAAGAGGGGCGGCGAAGGGGGGGGGGGGGGGGGGGGGGGGGGGCGTGGCGGGTGGGAGAGGGGGGGGGGAGGGAAAGCACCCCGGCGGCCCGAGCAGCGGCAACCGCAGAAGCACCCAGAGACGCCACCGCGGGGGGGGGGGCGGAATGTGGTAGGAAGCGGCAGGCAGAATGTTCGCGGCCGAGCTCCTGCTCCTCCATCCCCAGCCACAGCTTCACCTGGTGTGGGCGCGGCCGCTGAAGTGGTGCTGTCTATCTCCTCCTCGTCTTCCCTCGCCCGCGTTCTCTGTTCCCCCGCCCCTCTCTGTGGCGACATCCTCTTTCTTCCTACTTCCCCTCCGCCCCCATCACCGATCGGTCTCCTCACCCTCTTCCTCGACATTCTCATCGTCCTCCTCATGCTCCTCCTCGCTGCTTTCTCCTTATGTGCTCTGGTCTTTGACCCTTGGCTACCTGTCTCCTCATCCTCCTCGCCTGCCCACTATCCTCCGCACAACGCCCTCCGAATTCCGCCCTCTGCCCTCCACCCTACCCCCTCATTCCTCATCCCTGCACCCTCTTCTCTGTTCCCACCTCCCTCCTCACCCCTGCTCCCTCCCTCCTCAATTTCCCTCCCTCCTCCCTCCTGCTCCTCATCCTGATCCTCCGTCTCATCATCATCCCCCTCATCCCCCCTCCTCTCTCATCCTCCTCCGTCTCCTCCTAATCCTTGTGCAGATCGGAGAGAAACGCCAGTGGCCAGGATGGCCAAGGCAGCGCTCTTGGACTGGGCAGCTAGACATGAAAAACAAAATTTCCAGATTGAGCTGCCTGAGAAAGAAAAGCAGTAGCAGAGAGAAGTAGTCGCATAATGAGGAGGAGGAGGAGGAGGAGAAGGAGGAGGAGGAGGAGGAGGTGGAGGGGGGGGAAACCCGAGGGCCATCCTGAATTCAAGCCCAGAGCCCTGTCTCGGGCAAAGCAGACAATACTTTCAACTCGTTATACCCACTGCTGCCACATCTCACCCTACGCTCTCTCCTGCAGCCCCCCGTTCCCCCCTCCTTCTCCTCCTGCCGTTCCCCCCTCCTTTTCCCCTCTCCCAGTCCTTCCTCCCCGCCCCATCACTCAACCTCCCTGCCCCCTCCTCTCTGGGGCGGGCCGGCGGGCATATGTGTTGGCGGGGGCGGGAAGGGGGGAGGGCCGACGCGTCCACTCGCCTCTCTCGCTCTCCGGCGAACGCCGGCTGAAGCTTGACGCCTTCCAGCACCGTGGCGGCCGACCTTCCTCTCCACTCTTCAGCCTTTCCCCGTCCTCCCTCCCCCTCGCATTGCCCCCCTCGCCCAGATGCTCGCCGTGCCCCTCCCGACTGCCCAGAGGCGCCTCCGTGAAGGGGTACTCCAGCTGGCCGGCCTCCAGATTCTGCAGCACCCCCAGCAGCTCCGTGTGGCCCACGCTCACCTCTCGCGTGAGGCCCCTTTGTCACGGCCGCTGGGCCCGTCCTCCCTTGTCCGGGGGCGCCTGACAGGTGGCGGCATCCGAACCCGAGTTGCCCCCACCAGCCATCGCTTCTCCCGAATCGGTGCGAGGCGGGGGGGTCAAATTCGGACGTCGCCGCGTGCTCGACGAATTCCGAACCCCACCCCCGCAGCCCTTCGAGCTGCCTGGATCGTTGGTCGGCGAGGGGGAGGTTCGGAGCTCGTCGCCGAGCCCGAGGCAGGGGAGGAGTGAAGTGCGAAGACTCGGCGGGACGTGTGCAGCGGAGGCCTTCTGCACCCGTCGGGCTTCCTTCGAGGGTCGGCCCACCAGCCCCCCGTGCCGCCTCTTCCTCTCCCGAGCCCCTTCCGCAACAGGGCAGGGTGCACGGTTTCCCCCGGGGGCTGTAGGCGACCCGAGGAGGAGCAGGAGGAGGAGGAGGAGGAGGAGGAGGAGGAGGAGGAGGGGGAGGAGGAGGAGGAGGAGGAGTAGGAGGAGGAGGAGGAGGAGGAGGAGGCGGAGGAGGAGGAGGAGGAGGGGAGGAGGGGGAGGAGGAGGAGGACGGGTCGCCAAAGCCCTTCGGAGAACCCCCCCAGGCAGGGGCGGCTCAGACTCAACGGCTGGCGCCGCTTGGTGTAGTTCGGGCGCCCTGCAGGCGAGGCACTCGCGAAACTGGGAGGGGAGTGGAGGAGAGGGCAGGGCGAGGGGGGGGGAGGAGGAGGGGAAGGGGGGGGCAGGGGGGGGAGGGAAAGGGGCGAAAGGGGAGGGGGGAGAAGGGGGGGAGGGGTCTACCTTCCCTCCTTCCTCTCCTCTCTCCTCTCACCTCTACGCCGCCACAAGGCCTCCTTATTTCAAGCCCTCGCCTGTAGTTCGAAACGTACTAGATTTCTGCTCTACGGTCACACATCACAAAGGAAACCTGAATGACCGCGACCGATGGGCCAACATCCAGAACATCAAGTACGTACGTACATACACACGGGTTGAGGAAGCGTCGTGGTGCAACGGCGCCAAATCCGTGCCTTTCTCGTGGCTCCCGCCACGAGCTGGGAGTTCCCGTAGAGTCGGCCGCGGGCCTGGCGCTGGGGACCGCCCGCACGACTCGCTCCCCTGCGGCCGAGAAGCTTTGCTGAGGCGCGTCGCGGCGGTGGCCCCGACCCGCTGTGCCCGGCACGCCGGTGGCGCGCCGCTCGGCTCCACGGGGCGAGGGGCCGGGAGAACCGCTCGGGGCGTCGACGCTCGGACATAGGGGGATGCAGGCAGCGTGGCCTCGCCGAGGCGTGGCGGGCCCGAGCCGGCGGCGGCGACGCGCCAAGGCGGCATTCCTGAGCGCACCAGCCTCGGCGCCAGCCAGCCGAGGGACGGAGAGCGAGGCCTCTGCCATGGCCCCGCTCGTGTGGGCGTGATCCCCCGGGCTGCACACCCCCGGCCAGGGAACTGCTGCAAGCTGGAGCAGTCCATGGCATGGCGCGGTCTACCATCCCACTACCATGTCTGCAACGCGAGCACAAGCACGTACGCATGAACGCCTACGTGCGGTGCAAGTGCGACTGTAAACAACGAACGATCGTATGTTGCCTGTACTCTGCTCGTTCTGCACACTGGATGCGCAATGTCATGATGGAGGTATTGCCGAACAGAGCACTCGATTCCCCCCTGCCGCCACCCTCACTACATGGCTGCACGAAGCACGAGGCACTTCAGGGCGAGGCTGGTGTGGCACTGGAGCGCTCCATGGCTGCACCACGGCCACCACAAGTAATACCCCACTCCACATGTTCCCTCTTCTCCGTCCGATTCCCCTCGGCGTTATCGTTCCTTTCATCACTTTTGTCTTTGCGTTCGCTTCTTTTTTCCTCCTTCTCCGCCTGTTTGTCAACTACGACTTTCTCTTATTATTGTTGTTACTCTTCTTATTCCTACCCCTCTTCCACCTCCCTCCTCCTCTGCCTCCTCTTCCTTCGTCGTTTGGTCACCTCTCTTTCACACTGCCCCTTCCACCAAATGCACCGTGCTCCCCTTTCCCCCTCCTGCCCCGATCCTTCCTCTTCTCTTCCCCCTCCTTCCCCCTCCTGCCCCGATCCTTCCCCCTCCTCCCCCTCCGTCCCCCTCCTCCCCCCTTTCCCCCTCCTTCCCCCTCCTGCCCCGATCCTTCCTCTTTCCCCTTCTCTTCTCGAGAAGCCGGCAGCGGCACGAGCACAGACTCTGGGAGCTCCGCGCGGACCTCCGAACGCTTCTGCGCTCCTCCGCTGCGGCAGGTTCGTGCCGTGCCGACTTCGGCGCTGGCTCAACCTTGAGGAATCTTCAAGGGGAGGAGGAGGAGCAGGAGGAGGAGGAGGAGGAGGAGGAGGAGGAGGAGGAGGGGAGGAGGAGGAGGAGGAGGAGGAGGAGAACGAGGTCGAGGAGGAGGAGGAGGAGGAGACCGGAACCCAAACTGCCAGATCTACCAGGGAGCTTCAACCTTGAACGACAGGCCGCTTCCGAGACGTCAGATCATTCAACATCGACCGACCCTGGGTCGCCGGCCGCGTTCGATGTTCAACGCCAGCGTCGGGTCGCCGCCGGCCGACATGACGCGAACCTGCCGTATTGGATCCTGCTCCGGCGGCGCGCACAAGGGTGCTTCTTAGAAGGAGGCTTCTTCTTAGAAGAAGGCTTGGGGGAGGGGGGGAAGCTTCTCAGAAGGAGGCTGCTTCTTAGAGGGCCCCGGCCCCACATCTACAGAAAAGGCACACTCCTTCTAAAGAGCAGGCGTGCCTCTAAGAAGCTTTCCCCTCTCCCCACACACCCCTCTGCGCGTAGCTGACGCTAACGGCGATGTTGGTTAATGGCGATGTTGGGAGTCTGGTTTTTGCGACGTCGAACTCGCGCAGAACATATTGTATGAACACGCGAACAAGCCGTTCGTACACCTGGGTTGGCCACGGACCACCCCCACCTACAATACCGAAACCTACATCGCCGCTGCCTACATCGCCGTCAGCGTGTCTACGGCCCTACCGGATTCGATCCTTCGGGGATCCACTGAACTGGACCAGTCCAAACCCGGGTGAATCAAGCTTTGCGAGATCCTGCAAGATCCCGCAGGACCGTGCAGGATCCTGCACGCCAGCCCGGGTCAACGTACCTCTGGCTCTGCAGGATCCTGCAAGATTCGGCGCTCTGGCTGACCCCCGTCTGCATTGACCCCCATCTCTTGAGCCCCGAATCCTGTTTTTTGTGTGGTAGAACGAAATTGTGGCGAAACGGCGGTCCACCCTACCAGCCGGCAGCTTGCGAGGAAAGCCGCGAAGGCAGACGCAAAAAATCAGACGCGATACCCCTAATATATAAGAGTATGTACAAGTGTGCCTCCATGGAGTGCCCCCCCCGGGCACCACCATCACTCTGCACCTGGACAGGCCGCAGTGGAACGCGACGTCTTTCGACAGAAGCTGCCTGAGATGAGAGAAATGGGGAGGACCACCCCGAATCCTGCCCTTCCCCCCTCCGCCGGCGGGTTGCCCCTCCTCCTCTTCCACCTCCTCCTCCTCCTCCTCCTCCTCCTCCTCCTCCTGCTCCTGCTCCTGCTCCTGCTCCTGCTCCTGCTCATCATCCTCTTCCTCCTCCTGCTCCTCCTCCTCCTCCTCCTGCCCCTCCCCCCTCCGCCGGCGGCTTGCCCGCAGCTCGTAGACGCGGCGCCGCACCCACGCGTCGAGAGCGGCGCCCGTGGGGCGGGCGGCCTGCCGGGCGAGGCGGGCGCCCGCCTCGGCCCTCCACCGCCAGGGGGGGAGGAGGAGGAGGAGGAGGAGGAGGAGGAGGAGGAGGAGGAGGAGGAGGAGGAGGAGGAGGAGGAGGAGGAGCGACCGTACCGAATGAGTCCGGACCTACGGCGCGACAGCGCGCTCAGCAACCAATGGCGGCCTTCGCTGCTGCCAGAATCGTGTAATGAAATGTGGGAGTGGTGGGAGCGCTCCCTCGTGCATCATACTCTGCCTTCGGCTTGTGATATATGTAAAACGCCAGAACGTTTACCTGATGCAAGCGAGCACGTGGATACTCTCGCTCAGGATCGGGCTCCATCCCCAATCCGAGGCGAGAAATGGGGGAGGCGGGCAAGTGACCACGAGGAAGAGCGAGGAGGTGAAGCAGGCGAGGGCAGGAAAGGTAGTGGCTGAAATCGTCACTGGCTGGGGGCTCGCATCCGAAAAGACAAGGCCGGCGGTCCATGGAGGGGATCCGTGCAGATGTAGTCCAAGCTCCAGCCAAGGTCTTTAAATGGGCCCATGCCCAGGAGGGCGGGGATCTCGCAAGAATCCTCCGGAGCGCGATCCATCGCAGGCTGATCTCATGATCCGGGAGTTGGGGGAAGTGGGGGAGCCAGGAGTAGAGGCGACGACGGAGAAGGGAGGGCATGAGGTCAGGGAACAAAGAAAGCCGAAGCGAACGAGCGAACACTCGCAGTGGGCGGGGGCGGCGTCCGTCCACCCCGGCAGTGCGGAGTTCCACGTTGGCCGCGGCCGCACTCTCTTGCCATGCATGCTGGGGGATGCCCATGGGGGGAGTGGAGGACAAAGACGCAAAGTATTCAACTATGCTGACGCGGTTCCTCCACCACTCGGGGGAGAGAGCACCTCGGAGGAAATCCACGAGAGGACCATGCAACCAGGCATGCTCGTGCAGTTGCGCCAGTGCTGCCCTCCACCCGTCCGCAGGCCCCACCTCTAAAGTGTGGTGGGCCGTCCGCCATGCCGCTGCCGCCGCTGTCGTGCAGAGCGGGGATGGGGTGGCTGAGGGGAGCCAGCTTCCAATGCTCAACAATTCAGCTAACGCGAAGGAGTTTGGGGGGAGACGCAGGAGGCGGTGGAGGACGCAGGAGGAGGAGGAGGAGGAGGAGGAAAAGGATGAGGGGGGAGAGAAGGATGAGGGGCAGGAGGAGGAGGAGGAGGAGGAGGAGGAGAAGGAGGAGGAGGAGGAGGAGGAAGAGGACCAGTGTAAACCCAAGAATCATCAACGATGTTGGAATTAACCCTCCCTCCAAGCTCCCTCTTCATAGGGCCCTACAAGGGTTCATTTCCACCAAAGGAACTGCCTCGTTGGAAGAAAACCGTTTGAAGACTAGGAAGCATTCAAAAACATTGTTGTTCCAACGCGACGGATCAACCTGACTGTTGCGTCTTGACGACCCTGAATCGTGCCAGAACATCATTCCTGGGGCTTCAGCACCGCGAGTCAACGGAACGATTGCACCCTCAGACTCCGTAATCCTTCCAAACCACACTGTCTGGTACGTTTATCATGGGGATCCGTGCAACTCCTGCAAACTTGAAAACGAATGTGCGCGGCGCTACAACGAGAACCACATTTTGAAAACGGGTGGCCTTCAATCCGTGAGACTCATGCAAGTTGTTTAAACGAATGTCCGCGGCGCTAAGGCGAGAACCACAGTTTGAAACAACCCGCCCTCAATCCGTGAAAATCTTGCACATGTTTAAGACGAATGCGCGCGGCGCTAAGGCGAGAGCCACATGTCGAAAACGAGCGCCCTCCGTATGTGAAGTTGTCGTCAATATTTAAGTTTCAGGGTCATAAGTGGTGCGGAAGTCTCAGGCGGAACGCACGACCCGCCCTAATAACTGGCCTCAGGGGTGCGACCGGGAAAACATGTCAGTTATAAAGAGAAGGGATGGAGGAGGAGGAGGAGGAGGAGGAGGAGGAGGAGGAGGTGGAGGAGAAGGGGGGAGAGGAGCAGGAGGAGGGGGAGGAGGCGGCGGAGGAGGAGGAGGAGCAGGAGCAGGAGAAGGAGGGGCAGGAGGGGGAGAAAAGAAGGAAGAGGAGGACGAGGAGGGGGAGGAGGAGGATGGGGAAGGAGGAGGGGAGAGGAGGAGGACGAGGCGGAGGAGGAGGAGGAGGAGGACGAGGGGCAGGAGGGGGAGCAGGAGGAGGAAGAGGAGGAGAAGGACGAAGAGGAGGAGGAGCAAGAAGAGGAAAAGGAGGAGGAGGAGAAGGAAAAGGGAGAGGAGGGAGGAGCGTCTGGGTTCTCCACCTTCAGGAAAAGGAGGAGGAGTGAACGTACCATGAAGAGAAGAGACGAGGGCAAGCGGACAAGACGCGAGAAGAGGGCAAGTGATCCCACGCCTGTCTCTCGCCGCGACGACTACTTCCTAGTGTACTCACTGGGCTCGAACGCTCTGGCACTCACATGGGGCCATGCACGTGGAGCGGAATGTAAATCGAACGAAACAGTATGAGGAGCATTCAGGAGAGCGGGGAACACAGGGATGGGCGGAAGAAGAGCGGCGGAAGAGGGAAGTGCAGGGGACGAGCGAAGCGAAGGGCACCAAGACGGGGACGAGCGGGGTGGGGAGCGCGGGACAGAAGGCACAGGGCTAGCTACATCGAGGGGGCTGGTCTCAGGAAAGGCCTCAGAGAGGGGTCTCATCTCCAGCGCGCGCGTCGAAGCAGTTCGGGTAGAGTTCTTCACGGTAGGGTCGTACGCCACCAGCGGCAGCGGCATGCGGAGCTCGAACGCCGCCATCGGCAGCATCATGCAGGAGGCGATCTTTAAGTAGGGGACGTTCGCCACCAGCGGCGGCGGCATGTGGAACTCGCTCGCCGCCATAGGCAGCGTCATGCAAGACGTGAGCTGCCCGTAGGGGTCGTTCGCCACCAGCGGCAGCGGCGCGTGGAACCCGTGCGCCGCCATCGGCAGCATCATGCAGGACGTGAGTTGCGCGTAGGGGTCGTTCGCCACCAGCGGCAGCGGCAAGTGGAACTCGTTCGCCGCCAACGGCAGCATCATGCACAACGAGATCTTCAAGTGGGGGTCGTTCGCCACCAGCGGCAGCGGCATGAGGAGCTAAAGCGCCGCCATCGCCAGCATCATGCAGGACGTGAACTTCAAGTCGGGGTCGTACGCCACCAGCGGCAGCAACATGCAGACCGTGATCTTCAAGTCGGGCACGTTCGCCACCATCGGCGGCGGCATGCGGGACTCGGTCGCCGCCATCGGCAGCATCGTGCATGACGTGTTCTTCGGGGCGGAGACATGCGCCACCAGCGGCAGCGTGAGGTGGAACGTGTTCGGGATGATGAGGTTGTTCGCCACCAGCAGCGGCATCATGCAGGCTGTCATATTCAGGACGGGGACCTCCAGCGGCAGCGGCATGCAGGACGAGATCTGCTGGTCGGGGTCGCTCGCCACCAGCGGCAACGTCTACCCACGCGTCGAAGCAGCGGTAGAACAGCCTGTTGTCCTGCAGGACGGCGCGCCGCATGGCTCGCCACCACTCGCGGAACGTCTTGGTCAGGATCGATCGCACCTTCGTGGCACCGAGGCGGCGCATGGCGACGTAACGGCGCAGCGACCGTGCCGCGAGGGATGGCAGTGCAGCTCCGCGGGGACCGTCAGAAGTTCGGGCACGAAGAGCGCGCAGAACGCCAGCAGCATCGGCAGCAGTGGGAGGAAGACTATCGCTACCCACGGCGGCGACATGCAGACGGGCGCCAGCGAGGATATCACCAGCGACACGACTTTCAGATCTCTGAGCCGGGAGAGCGTGCAGAGCACCGGCACCGGCGACACCAGCACGGCCAGCTTCAGAATCGGCCACTTGATTGGTTTGGAGGTCACGCAGAGGATCGGCAACGACTCCAGCGGCGCGAACGTCGGAACGTAGAACAGGTAGAGCGTGCAGAACGACACCAGCGGGGTTAGCACCAGCGTCAGCAGGTTGAAGAGAGACTTCGGCAGCTGTAGTGGTATGTTCGGCTGCTTCAGGGTCGGCGGCGGCTCCAGGAACGCGGCGTAGGTCATGCAGGAGAACGTCAGCGACACCATCGGCATCGGGTTCAACGGCGCGGTGAACTTGACGTGCAGGCGGAGGAAGAGGGCCAGCTCCGTGTCGTGGGACTGGTTGAGCGGGCACCGCAGCGCGCGGAGGTCCAGCATCATCATGGAGCCCAGCATGCACACGACGCCGCTGGATGAAGTTCGCGACCTCCTGGAGCTTCTTGGTTGCCGCAGACGCCCAGCGGGTAGAGAGGGAACATCACGTTCGGCATGTGGCGTTGGTGAGCTAGGTCGGTGTGGACGGGATCGCCAGCAGCCGAACGTGCCGCCACTGCGCCAGGGACGAGAATATGAAGACGAAGGACGTGGCGGCATGCGGCTCCGCGTGGGCGAGCGCGACCACGCTGCAGCCCTCGGCAGGTGCGGATGTACGAGGCCGCCAGGGATCGCGTGTGCGGCATGGCGACTGCGCACAGCAGCGGCAGGAGGCTCAGCAGCCCCAGCCATGGCATAGATATGGATGGACGCCGTCAGATACGGGCGGCGCTGCGCTTGGCCAGGGGGCCTTGGGCGAAACAGCTGTGGAACTCATTTGGGCCCAAGTCCGAGATCCCACGGAGGGGACGGACTTGAGCCAAAATGGCTACGGACAGGAAAAGGAGGAGGAGGTGGAGGAGGAGGAGGAGGAGGAAGAGGAGGAGGAGGAGACGGGGGAGGAGGGAGGAACGGCTGGGGTCTCCACCTTCAGGAGGAGAAGGAAGTGGAGGAAGAGGAGGAGGAGGATCAGGAGGGTCTCTCATTTCGGGCGAGGTCGTTCGTGGTTTGCGTGGGATTCGAAGATGGTAATATTGAATGTTTGAATGAATATGTTCCCCACGCCTCGAGTTGGATACTGGAAGCTCGACTTCAATATTGGACTCCAGACTGGAGAACTATGAGAGCTCAGTGGTCGCTCAGACAAGATTCAAGCACACATTTGAATGATGCAGTTCGTTTTGCTAATTGACTCCCAGATTCAATATTGAATCCAGGGACGCTCCGCGAGCGCCGCGGAATTCTTGAACAGACAAACTCACCATCTCAGTTCTGCTGCAGTGATCGACTCGGAAGCCGAACACTGGTTCGCGGGAGCGCGGTCGGCGTCGAGCCGACTTTGGCGGCGCGCACAAGGGCTATGAGCCTACTTCTTAGAAGGCGCGGGCCTCACACCTACAGACAAGGTCCGCGCCTTCTAAGTAACAGGGGTGCTCGTGAGAAGCCTGCCCCCCTCCCCCTACCCCCCTGCGCGTGGCCGAGCACTGGTGCCAGCCGGCCCCGCTTCCTGGTGATTGGAACACCCAGTCTGCCCTGAAGGCACGTCTGGTGGGGCGACGGCGACGAGGAATTCGTAAAGACAAGGGAAGGAAGGCGTGGTGCTACATTCCTCCGTTCTCCCTCCTCTCGCGCTGCGCTTCCTCCTCCTCCTCATCCTCCCCCACTCCCTCCTCCTCCTCCCTCCTGTTCCTCCTCCTCCTCCTCCTCCTCCTCCTCGTATTATTATTACTCATATTCTTATTCTTCTTATGCAATCTTCTTATTCTGTTTATTATTATTATTATTGTTATTATTATTATGATTATTATTATTATTACTATTATTATTGTTATTCTTATTATTATTATTATTATTATTAGTAGTAGTAGTAGTATTAGTATTAGTATTAGTATTAGTATTATTATTAGTAGTATTATTATTGTTATTGTTGTTATTATTAGTATTTATTATTAGTAGCATTATTACTATTATTATTACTATTATTATTTTTATTAGTATTAGTATTAGTATTATTATCATTCGTATCATCATTATGATTATTGGTATTATTCGACTGCTTATTACTATTCTTATTATTAGTATTCTTATTTTTCTTAACAGTATTAAAAGTCGGATGATTATTCTTATTCTTCCTCCTCCTCCTCCTCTCTCCTCCTCCTCCTCCTCCTCCTCCTCCTCCTCCTCCTCCTCTCCTCCTCTCCCTCCTCCGCCTCCTGCTCCTCCTCTCCTCCTCCTCCTCCTCCTCCTCCTCCTCCTCCTCTCCTCCTCCTCGTCCTCTCTCCTCCTCCTCTCCTCCTCCTCTCCCCTCCCTCCCCTTCCATCCTCATCCCACCTCATCCTCTCCTCCTCCTCCTCATCGTCCTCCTCGTCCTCCTCTCCTCCTCTCCTCCTCCTCCCCCTCCTCCTCCCTCCTCTCCTCTCCTCTCCTCCCCCTCCCTCTCTCCCTCCCTCCCTCCCTCCCGACCTGGCAAAAAAAACCCGGGGGCGCCCGAGTGGGCCCCCGCCCCCGTCACCAAGGGGGACCCCGGGCGTTCGGGGGCAATGGTCCCGGGCCCCTGGCCATGAAAAGCGTGAGATCAGTAACTACAGCCTGCTTGGAAAAAAAGGCATGCAAGCACGGCCTGGCAGGGGCGGCAGGGCAAGGAGAGGAAGAGGAAGAGGGGGGGCTGGGCGGGGGGCGGTCGTGGATGACGCCCTGGTGGCCGTCGAAGGCGGCGTGGTGGTGAAGTCGCAGTAGTCGGAGTGGCGGCGGTGGCCGCTGGCGCCGTGGCAGTCGCGGTGAGTGTCGCAGTGCTGCCCACGTCGAGTTGCTGGGCCCCGGGCGCTCGTAGTGGCGGTGGTTGCGGTGGTCGGCGTCAGGGGTCCGCGGGGTTGAAAGTGGTGATCGTGACCGTGGAGGCAATGGCGACAATGCGGTGCTACTGCTGCTGGCGGTTGTCGTGCTGGGGCTGCTGGTGGTGGGGGGCGCGAAAGCGGCCAGCTGCCCCCCACCGCCCAAGGGCGCTCAAGATCATCTCCGCGGTCCCGTGTTGGAGGATGCGTGAGATGTCCCGCCAGATCCGACTCAGGAGCTCAGAGCGGTCGGCGTCGTTGCGAGAGGCCTCGTAGCTCCGAATGAAGCTCACTGCCTCGTCGGCCGGCCGCCCCCCGGTTTCGAAGACCATCCGGACTAAATCGAAGCCCTCCTGGGGGGGAGGGGGGTAGCGGTCGCGTTTGTCCTTGACCATCTGGGCTGCTGCGAGTCCATCTCATTCCGCTCGGGCATGCCCGCGCGGGGCGTAGGTAGAATTCGCGCAGGTCGCCGCCCAATCGACGAAGATGGGTCGGCCATTGCTGGGGTCGTGCGTTTGGATGTCCGACTCTGCCTTCTGCTGGTCCAACCATGGCGCTGCATTGCCCAAACACTTTAAAGTGTCTACCTTGAGCGCGGATAGCTTCTGGGAGGTCGCTCTCTCGGTCCAGTGACCACGCTTGGGTTTTGCCCTGGTTGACCGTCAAGCCGTGGTTGGTGAGAGCGCCCACCACAAGTCGCGCCGCTCCTGCTGCGTGCTCCGGGGGCGCAAAAACCATGAAGTCGTCCAGGTAGGAAACACCCTGTAAGCAGGCGAGAGCTGCTGGAGCCCCTGGGAGACCTCGGGCAGACAGGCTGCCACTGCAATCGAGGAAAAAGCGGGCGAGAGCGGGCAGCCTTTGTCCACGCCCGCGGTCGCCGTAACCGGCCGTGCCGCGTCGCCGGCGTCGTCCCAGTAGAGGTGCGCCGTGGCCCCCCCCAGCCAGCAGCGCGCGGTGCGAAGGAGACCGGGCGCTCGTGTTCGGAACCCCTGAAAGATTCGGGCCCGCGGGAGACTGTTGCACGCGCTGGAGCAATCGAAGGCGAGGACAACGCCTCGTGAGTTGGCTTCGGCAAGGGCGGAAATGCACTTGTGCGTCACTTCGTACCCGGCTGACTTTCCCAGTGCGTATTGGTGCGTCTCGCATGCCTGGCCGATCTCCTCTGTGTAAACCTCGCAGGCCGCTTTGGCCGCCAACCGCCTCAGCACTCCCCCGCACGCGATGGGCCGCAAGCCTCCAGTCTTCTTTCGGAGCGCTACCAGCCGCGCTCCGAGGTTGGCCCTAGTGGCCTCTGCGCTCAGGCCCCCGTGCAGAAAAAACACTGCTGCGTTGAGCGCCGCGTTGTCGGTGAGGAGGGTGCGCCACTGCTCGAATCTGCCGCCATCCGGGCCTGGTCCCGACCGCCGAAGGCTTTTGGCCAAGCCCGTCTCACTGCGGCTACCAGGTCGTCCGCTGTGGATTGGTCTGGAAGATTCGGGGCCGCGCCTTGGTCAGCCGTCGTCCTCCCTTTCTGCACCTCCCGCCCTCCCTCGTCCTCGATTGTCCTCGCCCCCCTCGCCCCCCTCGCCATCCTCGCCCCTCCCTCGTCCTCCCTCGTCCTCCCTCGTCCTCCCTCGTCCTCCTCGCCTCCCTCGTCCTTCTGGCTCCCCCCTCCCTCGACCTCCCTCGCCCTTGCTCGTGCCCTCCTCCTGCTCGTCCTCCCTCCTCGCCCCTCCCGCCCGCGGGGCCTCCTCGGCGCCAGCGGCCCGCGGCTCCCCGGGTGGGCCCGCCCCGCCGCGCTCCGCGCCCCGGGCTGCCGCTGGCGGCGGCGCGGGCGGGGGGGGTTCACGGCGCGGGGGGGGGGGGGAGGCGGAGGCGAGAGGACGAGGCGGGGAGGACAGAGGAGGAGGAGGAGGAGGAGGAGGAGGAGGAGGAGGAGGAGGAGGAGGAGGAGGAGGAGGAGGACGAGGTGGGGCGGGGGCGAGGTGCAGGAGGATCGCGGGGACGAAATCATGGACTGCGGCGCATATGGAGTCGTGGCGGGCCCCGCCTCCGTGCGACAGCGGCGCGCGCCGTGTGCGCGCCGGATCCACGGATCCCTCATCCATGTCGGCGTGCCCGAGAGGAGGGCAAGAGGGGGAGGAGGGGGGAGCAGGGATGGACAAAAGGCCGGAGGAACGAAAAAGAAGAAGGAAGAAAACCAAAAAAAACCTCCCTCCCTCCCTCCCTCCCTCCGGGCGAAAGCGAAATCCCCCCCCCTGCCCTCCTTCCCTCCTCCCCCACCCGCCGGGGGCCTTGCCGCGAGCCGAGCGGCCCGCGGCAGGGCGCGCGGGCGCGCCCCGCAGCGAGGCGGGTGCGCTTCCCCTTGCCCGCTGGCCTGCCGCCCTCTGCGGCGGCCGCGCACAGGGACACGCCCTCTGGATGTGTGTGTGTGTGTGTGTGTGTGTGTGTGTGTGTGTGTGTGTGTGTGTGTGTGTGTGTGTGTGTGTGTGTGTGTGTGTGTGTGTGTGTGTGTGTGTGTGTGTGTGTGTGTGTGTGTGTGTGTGTGTGTGTGTGTGTGTGTGTGTGTGTGTGTTGTGTGTGTGTGTGTGTGTGGTGTGTGTGTGTGTGTGTGTGCGTGCGTGCGTGCGTGCGTGCGTGCGTGCGTGCGTGCGTGCGTGCGTGCGTGCGTGCGTGCGTGCGTGCGTGCGTGCGTGCGTGCGTGCGTGCGTGCGTGCGTGCGTGCGTGCGTGCGTGCGCGTTTGTGTGTGTGCTTGTCTTTTTTATGTATAAAGCTAGCCACCTGTAACTTTCCAGTCCTATAGATGGCATAGGTGAAAGTTCTTATCTGCAGTGAAATCAAGGCTAGCCGCCGCAGAGGGCGGCTCGCCGCAGAGGGCGCACACAGAGGGCGGCTCGCCGCGCTCGCCATCGCTCGGGCGTCCATTCCCCGTGCGTTTTTGTTTTTTGTTTTTTGTTTTGTTTTAGTTTTCGTGCGTACATTATTTCCGCGCGAGGGGATCCCCAAGTGCTCCTCGACGGCCCCTCGCCAGGGAAAAAGGCACGCGCCCGAGCGACGCCGGGGCTCGCCGCAGCGGGCCAGGGACCCAGGGGAACCACGCCTCCCGCCTCGCCCCCTGCTCGAGGGGCAACGATGAGGACAGGAGGGGACTGGCCACGATGAGGACAGGAGGGGGCATGGCTCATGGGGGGGGGACATCGGCGGTCGATGCCCCCCCCCCCATGATGAGCCATGTCCCCCCACTCCAGGTCGGACCTGGCATCGGCGATGCATCGCCGGCAGGTCGGCGGTAAGCCCCCGATAGCGAAACCGCACGGTCCTGGCCGGGGTGGGCTGTTTGGGCCCCCGACGGCGACGAATGGGCGATTGGGGGTCGATGCGTTCCCCCTTGAGCCCAATCCCCCCCTATCGTTGCCCCTGACTGCTGTTGTTGCCCCTGACTGCTGACGCTGTGCAAGGAGACGATAAGAAGAAGAAGAAGAAGAAGAAGAAGTGGGCCCAGCCAGGCCGACCGTGCTTCGACGGGCCACTTCGGCTCGCCGAACCCCGCTGCGCATTGGAAGCGCAGACTGGCAACCCGGCCCCTCATTACTCGGGGATGCCCGATTCGGGCCAGTAAGTCATCGCAGCCGCTCCCATGACAGGCCAGGCTCACTACTGTCGGGAACGTTTGCTGAGCGTGTCGCTGCGGCGGCCCCGGCGACACGCTATGCCCTGCGAGCGGATAGCGTGTCGCTCCGCTCCGCGAGAAGGGAGGCTCGGAAAGCCCCAGGACGTGGACGCTTGAGCATTGAGACATGGATAGCGTGCCGCGCCGAAGCGCGGTGGGCCAGAACCCGCGAGGCGACTTCTTGGTCGCACCGGCACGGATCCACGCCGCGTTCGAAGGCACAGCAGAGGGGTGAGGAGAGCGGGCGCGGAGAAAGAGGACGGAGGACCCGGCGGCGCGACACGCTGCTCCAAGAGATCCCGACCCTGAGGCTGCTGCTGCTGCTCGGCTCTCCTCCCCCCGCCAAACCCGCGCGCTCTGGCGCCAGCCCGCGCTTCCGCTGCTGCTGATCCGCGCCCCCTCCTCGATCCCTTCTCCTTGTCCTCCTCCTTTTTCTCGTCGGCGCCCTCCTCCTCATCTTCCTCCTCCTCCTCCTCCTCCTCCTCCTCCTCCTCCTCCTCTCTCTCTCTCTCTTTGGCGGCGTTCTGGAGCGCACCCTCCCACCGCACCGCGCGCGGCGACGTTGGGCCCACGCTGGGGCCCGACGTTGACAGAGCGGGGGGAGAAGGGGAGGCAGGCCGCATACTGAGATCTTTCGCGATGATCAGGAGGGAGGGGGGACGGGTGAGCGGCCCAGGCCGCTCAAAAAAATGCTGCTGATGCCTGCGATGATGTGGCACTCGAAGTAATCCTGCTGCCGTACGTCGGCGTGGTTGCCCAGCGGCCCGTAGGTGTCCAGCGCGGCCCCCATGCCAGGGGTGGCCATCCTGTCCTTGCCGTGATTGTTCTTGCCTTTTCTTGCCCTCGGCACCCTTACCCTTCGATGCCACATCGTGGCGCTAGCGGGGCTCGGCTTCAAGGAACGCTCTGGGGTCGCCGCTGGCCCGTGGTCGTATTCGGGGAGCCAGTTGTCAGACTCGCTCTTGCTGCTATCCTGGTAGCTCTCGTCGCTGCTGGTTGGCGCAGGCTCGTGCCATCGTAGCCGCTCTGTTGCGGCAGTGCTCTTCAAGCAGCTTCGAAGGAGCGCGGCAAATCACCGTGGTGCCCCGGGGTGGCGCCCACTGCGACTGGTTGGCGGCCTGGTTGTCGTAGTTACGCCGCCCATCCTGGTCCAGGGTGCTGGCCCAGCCTTCTGGCAGGGAAGCAGGCTCTGGAATGACCGCGGTGCCCGTCGTCTTCTGGACCCTGCCGTCGGCCGTCGGGGACGCCCCAACTGCGTCTCCTTCGTGGCCCTGTGGTAGTAATACCTTTCTCTGGACGTGTCCAGCGCGCTCGCCAATTCCTATGGAGGTTGGGCGTCGGGCGGGCCAGGCCAGCAAATTCTCGAAGTTCCGCTTGTGGCTCTCGAGGCTTGGCCGGTGGCTCTCGAAGCTCCGCCTGCGTCTTCTTGCGTAGCGCTGCTGGTGGCTCCGGAAGCTCCGCCTATATGGCTCTCGAAGCTCGGCTGGTGGCCCTCAAAGCTTTGCCGGTCGCTCTCTGGTTGCCCTCGGAGCCCTGCGCGTTGCATTTGTAGCTCAGCGGGCGGCCGTCGTGGCTCTGCCGGCTGCCCTCGGAGCCCTGCGTCTCGCCATTGTTGCTCTTCTGGCGGCCCCCGCAGCTCTGCAGGTTGTTCGCGAGGCTCTGCTGGTGGCCCTCGAAGATGAGGTGGCGGCCTGCGTAGCTGCGCTGGTGGCCCCTGTGGCTCTGTTGGTGGCGGTCCTCGAATCTATGTTTCGAATCTCTGTTTCTATTCGACGTAGCTCGGCTGATGGCCCACGTAGCTCTGCGGGTAGTTCCGGAAGCTGTACTTCTTGCCGTGGTAGCTGCTCTAGACTTTCTCGGTGCTCTGCTGGTTGCCCTTGAAGCTGTGTTTCTTGCCGTCGAAGCTCCGTTTCTTGCCGTCGTAGCTCTGCTGGTGGCTCTCGTACCTCTGCGAGTGGTTCCCGAAGCTGTGCTTGTTGCCGTCGTGGCTCTGCGATAGGTTCTCGGAGCTCTGCTGGTGGCCTACGTAGCTCAGCGGGTTGCCCTCGGAGCTACGCGCATTGCAGTCGTAGCTCAGCGGGCGGCCCTCGTGGCTGTGCCAGCTGCCCTCGGAGCTCTGCTTCTCGCCGTTGTTGCTCATCTGGTGGCCCTCGTAATTCAGCTGGTGGCTCTCGTAGCGCTGCAACAGGCCCTCGCAGGTCTGCGTCTGGCTGTCGTAGCGCGGCGGGTGGCTCTCGGAGCTGTGCTGGTGGCTCTCGTAACTGATTCCTGCCGTCAAAGCTCTGCCGGTGGCCCTCGTAGCTCAGCTGATGGCTCTTGGAGCTCAGCTGGTTGCCCTTGTAGCTCTGCGGGTGGTTCTCGAAGTGTTGCTTCGCTTCTTGCCGTCGCAGCTCTGCTGCTTGCCCTCGTAGCTCAGCTAGTAA
>CAUYUJ010019182.1:262526-280026 GCA_963575745.1 Prorocentrum cordatum | reverse complement strand
CAGGGGAGGGGACGAGCTGGTGGGCGGGAGGACACGGAGGAGGAGGAGGAGGAGGAGGAGCAGGAGGAGGAGAAGCAGGAGGAGGAGGAGGTGGAGGAGGAGGAGGAGGAAGGGGAGGAGGGGGAGGGGGAGGAGGAAGAGGAGCAGGAGGAGGAGGAGGAGCAGGAGGAGGAGGAAGAGGGAAGAGGACGAGGCGGAGGACGAGGAGGAGGACGAGGACGAGGACGACGAGCCTGTACGGACCTTCGGGGAGCGGGGGGTACCTTCCTCCTCCCTCCTTCCTCCTCCTCCTCTTCCTCCTTCCTTCCTTCCTTCCGGGCAATAAGAGTGGGGGAGGGGCGGCGGTGACGACGCAACGGGCGGCTTCGCGATACTCGTGCTCGACGATGTCTTCTGGCCCGCTGCGCCCGGCGTACCGTGGCAGGCTAAAGTGGAGTGGTGGGCTGGCCATCGCTCGGACGTCCATTCCTTGTGTTTTTGTCGGTTTCGTGCGTCGTTTCTTCGCAGGATGATCCAGGACGTTCCTTACGAAGAATCCCCGCCGAGGAAAAAATGCACACGTCCGAGCGATACCAAGTGGGAGGCGGGAGGAAGTGCTGAACGGGACCTTGGCGGCGCTCCGCCAGGAGGCCAGGCGCACTGCGAGGCGGAGACATGCGTGGTCGTGCTGAGGGCCGTGCCCGCGAACGGCCGACCCGTGCCCCTTCCGCCCTTGCTCTGCCAGACGGCCCGTTGCGCGGGTCGGCGCGTCGACGGACCCAGGGGCAGCAGCATGACAAGTGCGTGGATGAAGGGAGGAGGAGGAGGAGGAGGAGGAGGAGGAGGAGGACGAGGTGTGCGACGACGACGACGACGCTGACGCTGACGCTGACGCTGACGCTGACGCTGACGCTGACGCTGACGCTGACGACGACGACGACGACGACGACGACGACGACGACGACGACGACGACGACGACGACGACGACGACGACGACAACGACGACGAGGGGGAGATCTGGACGAGGGAGGAGCATGGCCGAGGTGCCGATGTCGGCTGCATACACGAGTGACGCTGTGCAGTAGTGACTCACCTCTGGTGCGCGGCGGCAGGGGGCCGCGGGGGGCCAACTCCAAGCGCGCACGACAGTGCTGGGAGCCCCCCTGTGGGCCCGCGCCGGAGGCAACTCTGGCGAAGGGCCGCTCTTACGCGTGACCGACGGGGCAGTAAAACAAGCCTGGATGCGCCCTTCCTCGGCCCAGCGACCCTGGGAGGAGGAGCATGAGGAGGAGGAGGAGGAGGAGGAGGAGGACGGGGAGCAGGAGCAGGAGCAGCAACACGAGGAGGAAACGCGGGAAGGAGAACGCACATGGAGGACATGCAGGAGGAGGGGCCCGAGGGCGGCAGGCTGGAGTCTATCCACGCCCAGTCTGGACTATTTGTTGGTGGTATCTCTGTTGCTCCTCCTCCTCCTCCTGCTCCACCTCCTCCTCCTCCTCGCCCCTCTTCTTCAACTCCATGACAAGCCCCGATTGTCCAGCGGCCTCCCGCCGCACAAGAGCGAGCTCAAACGGGACAGAGGCTAGCTGCCCGCTGGTCAACTTACCTCTGCTGGCTGAAATACGTCCGGCCCTGCATTGCCTGCTGCCTGTCGAAGCTCGGGGGGAAGTCGTGGGTCGCCAGCGGCCCTAGAGCCGCATCCGTGCCAGAGACGCCTACCGTCTGGTCGACCAGAAGCCGGTGGCGCTCCAGCTCGTCGGGAGATATCGTCCTCTGCCAGCTTGCCAGCTGCCCGCCTGCCTCAGAGGAGCAAAACACGGCGTAAAGAAACTTTCAGACGCTCCGAGCGGATTTCTTGGATCGGCGCTGGAACCCCAACCCCTGGCGGCGCCTCCTGCACCGCCCCTGGCGCGCTCCGCGCGCAAAGGGGGGGTCCAGCACCGATCCAAGAAATCCGCGCGGAGCTCCAAAAGTCTACGCTTATGTTTCCCTCGATGCCTCCCAGCTCGTAAGGCCCGCCCCTGGAGGACCAGCGAAACCCTCGACCTGAACGTCTGCCGCCTCTCTGCTGAGGCTGTATCCGGCCGGCAATGTTCCATGCGGGTAGACCGGCAGCGAGCCACCGCCCAGGTGCCCCTCGAACGGCTCGTTGGAGTCCATGGCCACGGGGCCTGCAGCGACCGGCTTGCTGCTGAGCTGGCTCCACACGGCGACACCAGCGAGGCAGCAGCAGCCAACGGCGAAGACGAGCGCGGACACCCACCAGTCGTGCAGGGCGTCCAGGAGCCCGGGCTCCTGCGGAGTCCGCGCCTCGGTCTCCGTGACCCTGTCTGGCTCCGGCGTCGACGTCGCGGCCGTGGCCTCCGCCTGCATCCTCGCCCTCTCGTCGACCCAGCGCCAGTGGAACCAGTAGTCCTCCTGCATCCACCTGCTAGGAAACGGCCACCAGCTCCACTCCGCGGCGCCCCCGGCAGCGCTGGGGGCGGGCGCGGGGGCGGGCGCGGGAGCGGGCGCGGGGGCCGCGGCGGGGATGTCGGCGGTCCAAAGGTGGGGCCCTGATGGACGGGGCCCCGAGGACACAGAGGACACGTGCGACACGAAATCTTGCCATTCAAAATCTGCGGGTACGCTCGTCGTCGAGCTCCCTGCCCTCCCCGAGGTGCCCCAGGGCTCCTGTGGGAGCCCCCCAGGGCCACTGGGGCGCAGGAGACCTCCGCCCGGCACAGTCCAGGCGGAGGTTCTCTTCGTCGTCGGCCCCTCGGGGCCCTGGCCGCGGGCCTCGGGGCCGCCCTCAAGAGCGAAAAGCCCTGCCCCCCCTCAGAGGCCCCGCCGCCGGACCGCCGAGGCTGGGGCCCGGCGCGCCGCCCGGGGCCGGCCGGCGGACCCCCCAGGCCTCCAGGGCGGCGGCCCGGGAGTCCGCGGCGCCCGCCTCCCGCTCCGAGGCCCGCCAGGCCTCCTGCTTCGCGTAGAGCGGGCTGTCCTCGGGAGGGAGGAAGAAAAAACAGGCAAGAGAGAGAGAGAGGGGCTCCAAGCGGGGGTCGAGAGACCTCCGGAGCTCCGCGAGGATCGACCTGCGGGCTGTCCGCGGGGAGAAGCCTTCGGGACGTCCGCGAAGATAAGCCCTTCGGGCTCTCCTCGAGGCTGGACCGCCAGAGCTCCGCGCGGCTTTCTTGGATCGGCGCTGGGTCCGCTGCCGGCGCGGCTTCGGCGCCCATCCGAGAAATGCGCGCGGAGCTCCGAAAGTCTAGATCTACGTATTGTTTCTCCCTCGATGTCCGCAAGGTATCCGTATCCTGGCGCCTTCTTGTGGAACACGACCTCGATTCCGACGGGCGGCCTCTCCACCTTTGAGCAGGGACCGACCGTCACGGCATTTCTATAGGCCTACCACGACATGCTGTTAGAACCAGAACATGTTCTAAGAACAAAAACAATGTTCTTAGAACAGTAACCCGATGTGTTAAACCAAGACCGTATTAATCAGAAATGTTCTAAGAACACTTCGTGGAAACCACAAAAAGCTCTTAGAACATTGTTTGGTAGGACTATAGGCGAGCCAGGACGCTTCGCCACTGCTTGACACCTTCTGCTGCACCAGCTCTACGGACTGCCCGCACGGCGCGCTGACTATGAGCAGCTGGGTGCAGACTGCGCCGACGGCGGCGCGCTGCGGAGGTCGCCGCATCGCCCGCGGGCCCAGCGGGGCGTCATTGGGATTCGGACCTGCGGCTCGGGCGGATCCTCGCCATGCCGCTTGAGCCACGATGGCCATGAGCCTCCTCGTCATTACGGTGAGGAACCACTGCTTAGCGTGCCGCGGCGGCGGCCCGGCGACACGCTGTGCCCTGAAAAACGGATAGCGCGTTGTTGCAGCACGTTCAGCGGGGCAACAGGCTGGGAAAGGCGCGGGACGGTGACTCTTGGGAATTCGAAAATGGTTAACGTGTCGCGCCGAGGCGTGGTGGGCCAGAACTGGCGGCGTGACACGCTAAGCAAACGTTCCTGACTGTACCCTTTCTCGTCTTCTTCCTTCGAGAAACAAAAACAGCATAAACATGAATTGGAGGTCCGCATTGATTTCCTGGATCGGCGCTGGACCCCCGGAGCGCGCAAGTGGCGGCGCAGGAGGCGCCGCCAGGGGGCTCCAGCGCCGATCCGAGAAATCCTAAAATGTATGTCTATGCCACATGTTGTTCCTCGATTCTCGCCCTCTCCATCGCCAGACCTCCCACAAAGTCTGCATCACTGGCCAGCCGCTCTGCGGCTGACCGGGGGCTACAGCACACGGACCAGGGCAGGCGCACGCCCTCTCGGCGAGCGCCAGGCGGCGATGGTGAGAATGAGGGTGCAGCTGACGACGATGGCAGTGAGGGAGGCGATGAGGACGAAGACAATTATAACGGTGATGGTGATGATGATGGTGGTGATGATGCTTTTGATTATGATTATGATTATGATTATGATGATGATGATGATGATGATGGTGGTGGTGATGATGATGATGATGGTGGTGGTGATGATGCTGATGCTGATGCTGAAGATTGTGATGGTCATGATGATGTTTATGATGATCATGGTTATGCTGCAGCTGATGACGACGACGACAATGATGATGATTATGATGGTGGTAACGGAGATGCTTGTGATGATGATGGTTATGCTGCTGACGACGACGATGATGATGATGCTTATGATGGTGATGCTTATGATGATGGTTATGCTGCTGATGGCGATAACGAAGACGATGACGATGACGATAACGATGACGATGCTGATGATGATGACGATGATGAGGATGATGATGATAGTTATGATGATGCTTATGATGATGATGATGATGATGAGGAGGAGGAGGAGGAGGAGGAGGATGATCATGATGATGATGAAGATAATGAGGACGATGATGATGATGATGAGGAGGAGGAGGAGGATAATGCTGATGCTGATGCTGATGCTGATGCTGATGATGATGAAGATGCTGATGATGATGATGATGATGATGGTGATGATGATGATGATGATGATGATGATCATGATGATCATGATGATGATGATGATGATGATGATGATGATGATGATGATGATGATGATGATGATGATGATGATGATGATGATGATGATCATCATGATGATGTGATGATAATGATGATATTCCCGTGCGCCGGGAGTCCGGAGGCCCGACTTGGCGAGGACCTCCCGCGCAGGACCGCCGGCCTGGGAATGCTGCGGTCCTCCCTCCTCCCACAGAAACGGCGTCGGGAGGGGCGGTGTAGGGGGCCTCACTGCTGCGACGAAGCCACGACCGGGACAGAGCCGGACCAGGACAGGTGCGGGATCTCCGAGAGCCAGCGGCTCCGGAGGACGTGTCGGGCGCCGCGGCCAGTCCAGAGCGCTCCAGAGCGCTCTGGAGCGCTCGGTCCCGGTCCTGGGCCCGCCCGAGCTGCCCCGCGCGTCGGGGGCGTGGATGACGTGAGCTCCGCCTGAACGCCCTACAAGGATCTCATCGACGGGCGATGTTGACAACCCGCCTTGGAGAGTTCCGAAGACAGCACAGCCCACCCCCATCCCCCAGCCAGGACCCCCACTCCCGACCTGGTGGTCCAGGGGGTCCTGGCTGGGGGTGAGAGTGGTCTCTGCCCCCGCAATTCGAGGAGAGGCTATTCTGGAATATGCGGCCGCTGGACCTTTGATACTGTTTTGTGTTCTGCTTCTCTCTGTCTTCTTGTGGTGGGGGGCGCGCCCTTTGCGTCATCGAACGCTCGAGCTCTTCTGCGCAATAATCCTCTTACTCCTCCTCCTCCTCCTCCTCCTCCTCCTCCTGTTCCGCCTTCTCCCAAGCGTCCTCCCCGCTGGAGGGGGGTGTTGAACTAGTAAACAACAAATCATTGTAAGACTGTTCGCTCTTATCTGCTCGCGTGCCTTCAACACGTATATCCCAAACCCTCGATACCCGCCCTCTTCGTCTTCGATCGACCCCCCTTAGGAGTACGTGATTTTTTCTTACCTGCAACGTGTATTTCGTGCAGCCCCTAAGGCAGTGGAATAGAGGACGGATGAAAGGAAGGGACAAGGGGCAGGCGGGTTGCAGAAGCGTGCGTCCTGCATGAATTGCGAGAAAAGCTCGAGCGATAGCGCGATTCCCAGATGAATCGTGAGGGAATCCACAGCGAGAGCGTGATTCGTGAGTGTCGAGGGCGCAGCATTAAACAAATTGCCAGGAAGTCCCACGCGAGAGTGCGATTCCTTATAAATTGTGAGGACCTGCAGCGCGAGAGCGCGATTTAGGAACCGATTGTGAGGAAGTATCAGGGGGGAACCGTTGGAGCCCAACAGCCCAGTTTGGTGACATCTCACTTTCCCTTGCAAAAAAAACAGGGTGCGAGCCCCGGGAGAAGCACTTTACTTGAAAAATGCAATGGTCACTGGGAGGGCACTTTTCTTGAAAAATACAATGGTCACCTGGAGGGGGGGTCAACAATAATCCTTTGAGAATTCAGCAAAAACATCAATAGCAGCAGCAGCAACAACACAAACAATCATTTTCAGACGGTTCGCTCTTATCTGCTCACGTGCCATTCAACACGTTTATCCACAATCCTCGGTACCCGCCTCTTCGTCTTCGATCGCTCCCACCTGGGGGTATATCTTCCTTACCTGCCGCGTGTAAGTTGTGCAACTCCCGAAACAAGGGAAGAGCGGACGGATGGAAGGGGGAGGGAGAAGGATGGAGCACGGGATTAGGAGGAGGCGGGCTAGGAGCAGAAAACAGGTGTCAGAACCAAAAGGGCCCATCGGGAGGGTAGACCCTAACGGGCGGGTCGGGAAGGCGGGCCGAAGCAGCCAGGTCGAGAAAGCGTTTTGCTGAAGCGTGAGTCGTGCATGAACCGTGAGGAGAGCTCGAGCGATGGCGCGATCCCCAAGTAAATCGTGATCTATATGTCGAGGGCGCGGCGTCTGCATTAATTGCGAAGAAGTCCCGAGAACGCGATTTCTTCATACATTGTGAGAAATCCCGCGCGAGAGAGCAATTTTGGAATACACTGTGAGAACGTATCCGGCGGGAGCCGTTGTTGTTGTTGTCGTTCGGGCCCCAACAGCACCGTTTGGTGACACCAAGCTTTTTCTGCTAAAAAACAGGGTGCGAGCCCCAAGGAGGGCACTGAAATTGAAAAGTGAAATGGTTATCGGAGGGGGATCAGTAATATTTTTCTGTAGCAATGAGAACTCAACAACCAATCACAGCAGCAACACCAGCAACATCAGCACACAACAACACCAACAACAACAACCACCCCACCAACAACAACCTCAAGAGCAAGAACAGCAACAATGACGACAACAACAGCGACACCAACAACAACAATAACAACAGCAACAACAGCAACAATAATAGTACCAACAACAACCACAACAACAACATCAGCAACAACAACATCAACAACACCGACAACAAATTTGTTCCCAACCGTCCTGTGGTATTAGGTCCCCGTGATGAGAAGACAGCATCCCGCGTTCCTCCACCTCTTCCCGCTGCCCCCTCCTCCCTCCCCTCCTCCTCCCCTCCGAACCACTCAACCATTTTGGCACACCCCTCCCACGTTTCGTGGCCCCAGAGGGAGCCCCACCGAAGGCCCAAGTGTTAGCGTTCGCATGCGCTCACCGCATCCATTTTGGCACACCCCTCACACGCTTCGTGGCCCCATCACGGGCCCCACCGAAGGCCCAAATGCCAGCGTTCGCATGCGCTCACTGCACACATTTGGGGATACCCCTCGCACGCTTCGGGGCCCCACAAGGAGCCCCACCGAAGGCCTAAATGCCAGCGCTCGCATGCGCCCGCCGCACACATTTTGGCACACCCCTTACACGTTTCGGGCCCCATAGGGAGCCGCACCGAAGGTCCAAAAGCCTGCGCTCCCATGCGCCCACCACACCCAGTCTGGCACACCCGTCACACGCATCGTGGCCGCATAGGGAGCTTCACCGAAGGCCCAAATTCCAGCATACGCATGCGCCCACCGCGCGGAGTTTGGCACGCCCCTCACACGTTTCGTTGCCCCTTTAAAAGGCCCCCCCGAAGGCCCAAATGCCAACGCTCACATGCGCCCACCGCACCCATGTTGGCATACCCCTCGGCCCAAATGCCAGCGTTCCCATGCGCCCACCGCACCAAGTTTGGCACACCCCTCACACGCTTCGTGGCCCCATAAGGAGCCCCACCGAAGGCCCAAATGCTAGCGTTCGCATGCACCCATCGTTTCCAATCCGAAAAACCCCGCACACGTTTCGGGGCCCCATAGGGAGCCCCACCGAAGGCCCAAATGCCAGCGTTCGCATTCGCCAACAATGCCCATGTTGGCACGCCCCTCACACGTTTCGTGGCCCGATAGGGAGCCCCACCGAAGGCCGACATGTCAGCGTTCGAACGCGCCCACCACACCCATTTTGGCACACCTGTCATACGCTTGGTAGCCCCAGGGGGAGCCCCACCGAACGCGGTGCATACAGCGAATGCGCCCACAACTGTAGATGGTTGGGTTTTTTTCGCCAGGCAAATTTAAGACATATCGTTCCTTATCTGCTCGCGCTCCAGTCAACACGTGTATCCGCAACCCTCGGTACCCGCCCTCTTCGTCTTCGATCGTACCCGCACAAATATTTCGTGCAGCCCCTAAGGCAGGGGAAGAGAGGACGGATGGAAAGGACAAGGGGGAGGGAGGAGGATGGAGCACGAAAGAGACGGGCCAGGAGCAGAAAACAAATGGCAGAGCCAGACTGGCAGATCGGGCGGGTAGACCCCAACGGGCGGGTCGGGAAGGCGGGCCCAGGCGGCCAGGTCGAGACGGCGGGTTGCTGAAGCGTGCGTCCTGCATGAATCGTGAAAAGTCTCGAGTGATTCCCAAGTCTGCCAGCCCCCTTTGTGGGGCCACCAGGCTGCGAGGGTGAGGGTCGCTGCCCCCTGCACAAGTTTCAGCTCCCAATTTCCAATGTTACAATATTGTTTTCTGCTTCCTTCTCTAAATTGTTATCCGTAAGAGTTTCGCCCCCATGCTGCTGGCCCCCCTCTCTTAGAATGGGACTTGCCAGAGCTGTATTGGGATGTCTGGACGGTGACGCGAAGTAATGTCGGGACTTCACGCGAGGGCCAATACTAATTTACGAAAGTTTATGGCTCCAGTGGCGCGAACATTGTAATATATAATGGTTTATGGCTTCAGGGACTGGAGCATTGCGTAATTTACGAAAGGTGTGTGGCCTCTGGGGCGCGAATATCGCATAAATTACAAAAAAATGTGTGGCCTCGGGGCGCAACTATTGCATATTTGTTAGGGTTTATGGCCTCGGGGATGCGAGTATTGCTTCATTTGCGAAGGTTTGTAGCCTCGGGGACGCAAGTATGCTGTATTTTACAAAGGTTTATGGCCCTGGGGGCGCGAATCTTGTATAACGTTCGAATGTTTATGGCTCCGGGGGTACGAGTATTCTGTAATTCGAATTGGTTGACGCTTTCGGGAGCGCGAATATTGAGCGATTGAAAAAAATGATTGCTTCGGGGACGCGAATATTGTAGAAATTACCAACGGATTATGGCGTCGGGGACGCGAATATCGCATAATTAACAAAGGTTTCTGGCCTCGGAGACGCGAATAATCAGAGCATGCTGCCTCTGTAGGGGTCCTAGCGGATTGATATGGTTAGGTGAGGTTCGTCGCTGATTTCGGTGGCCGGCCTGGGTGCCCGGGTGCCAGGGTGCCCGGGGGTGCCCGGGGGTGCCCGGGTGCCCGGGTTTGCCCAAAGGTGCCCGGGGGTGCCCGGGTGCCCAGTAGCCCTATGGCCTTATAGCCCTATAACCTTATAGCCCTATAGCCTTATAGCCCTATAGCCTTATAGCCCTATAGCCCTACAGCCCTATATCCCTAGGATCCCTATAGCCATAATAGCCCTATAACCCTGTAGCCCTATGGCCTTATAGCCTTATAGCCTTATAGCCCTGTAGCTCTGTAGCCCTACAGCCCTCTAGCCCTAGGGCCTATAGCCATATAGCCCCATAGCCTTATAGCCCTATAGCCCTATAGCCCTACTAAAAAGACTATGGTTGGGTTTTCCCCATATATGAGAGAGCGTGATCCACCGCCGCTTTACTGTGGAAAATTGCCGCCCTTTTCCTCCGGAACCCGGGGGTCCCCACCCCCTCCGAAAATCCCCCCCCCCCCCTGCTGGAACCCCTCCCCCCCCTTCCCCCGGCAAAACCCCCCCCCTCCCCTACCCCCCCCCCCCCTCGAGCTCGAAAACCGGGGGGGGTCACTACCGGTTCGAACCTCCCCCCCCCCCTCGAAAACCGGAGGGGGGGGTCACTACCGGTTCGAACCACTGAGCTGTCCCACTGTTCCCACCACTGTCCCCACTGTCCCTACCACTGTCCCCGCTGTACCTCTTTCCCATTGTCCCACCGCCGTCCTCGCCACCGCCTTCACCACTGTCCCCACCACCACTGTACCCTCCACTATCCTACTGTTTCCACCACATTCCCACTGTCCCCACATCACTGTCCCCACCACCACCGTCCCCACCACTGTCCCACTGTTCCCACCATTGTCCTCACCATTGTCCTCACCACTACCGTCCCCACCACTGTCCCACTGTCCCCACCACTGTCCCGCTGTCCCCTCACCACTGTCCCCACCACCACCGTCCCCACCACTGTCCGCCCCCCCCCTCGGTTTTCCAGGGGGGGGGGTTCGAAACGGTAGTGACCCCCCCCGTTTTTCGAGCTCGAGGGGGGGGGGGGGGCGGTTCGAACCGGTAGTGACCCCCCCACTTTTCATGATGAGCTGGGGGGGGGGGGAGGGGTTCGAACCGGTAGTGACCCCCCCCGGTTTTCCGGAGGGGGGGGGGGGGAGGGGTTCGAACCGGTAGTGACCCCCCTGGTTTTCCGCTAGCAGCGGTAGAACACGCTCTTTCTAAGATGGGGTTCTTGTTATTACTCGGACGCCGCCGACTCCAGAGAGAACGCACATACTCATACACAGACTTACTCATATTCAGACCTACTCATAGTCATACCTTCTCATTGTCTGACTTACTCAACACACAACATGCAGGCCGACTCATGCTCAGACTTACTCATGCTGGGACTCCTTCGTACCCAGACTTACTCATACCCAAACTCGTTCCCAGACCTGCTCATACACAGACATACTCATACTCAAACCTACACATACTCAGACCTTCTCCTAGTCGGAGTTACTCAACGCACGGACTGATACCTACTCATACTCAGACCCAGTCATACTCAAGCTCGCAAGGGGGGCCGCCAGGGGTGTTTTCACGGGCCCGTTCGCTGCCAGTTTGCTGGGATGTCTCAGGCGGTTTGCTTGTTTCCATGCCCAATATCCTTTGCTTTCAGAGCAGATTGTGAGGATGTCTCAGGCGGGGCGCTGGTTTCAGCACCCCTAAAGGGGAGCCGCCAGGGGTGTTTTCACGGGCCCGTTCGCGGCCAATTTGCGGGAATGTCTCAGGCGGTTTGCTCGTTTTCATGCTGCGGGGAAGGAGATGAGGCGTGCTGCTCCCTTGGGTCGTGCTCCGGCACGTACCCTCTGGGACGCACGGAGGAAGGAGTTGAGGCGTGCTGGTCCCTTGGGTCGTGCTCCGGCACGTACCCTCTGGGACGCGCGGAGGAAGGAGTCGAGGTGTGCTGGTCCCTTGGGTCGTGCTCCGGCACGTACCCTCTGCGACGGACGGAGGAAGAAGTCGAGGCGTGCTGGTCCCTTGGGTCGTGCTCCGGCACGTACCCTCTGGGACGCACGGAGCAGAGGAGACGCATACAGCAACGACGGGAGGGGACGACCTGGCAGCTGAGGAGGGGGAATGAATGGGAGGCGCATGTTCAATCATACTCAAAGCTCACTCTGACTCATACTCACTCACTCGCATTAGGATTCACTCGTCTTCGTCGGCCCTGTCGCCCACGTGGACGCGCTATTATAATCAAGCGCTCATGAACAGACGCTCACTATGGCATGACATAAAACATGAGATGCACATATGGGGAGCTCCACGAAGTGAGTAATTTCTACGGTATCATGTATTCTTACGTGCCCCACGCACCCCCCAGAAATGCAGACAACGCGATCTGGGCGTGGTAAAAAAAAGCTGGCTTGGGGCTCCCCCCCTTCGCGCGTTCAGCAACAATTCGCAGTAAAGAAGCAGAAGGCATGACCGCAGCAGTGGAAACTGGAAGCTGCAACTGGAACAGGGAGCTGCCATCCGCATCCTCGCAGCCCGGTGGCCCCGCAAGGGGACCGGCAGACTGTCCGCGCGAGGGGGGGAGCCGACAATCGGCTAAATTACCACGCCCTGGGCACGTTGTCTGAATCAGTGGGGGGGCGTGGGACATGCAACGATACACGAGATTCCACCCCCGCGACCACAACCCAACGCAAAATGCGCCACACCGGCGCCCCCGAGGCCACGATCCCGAGCAGGTTGCGCCACGCTCGCGTGCCCCAGGCCACGACCCATAGCAAATTACACCACACTCGTGCCCCCTGAGGCAGTATTCCTTGGTAAATTACGCAATCTTCGCGTCCCCGAGGCCATAAACCCCCGTTGCGCAAGATTCACGTCCCTGGGGCCAGAAACCATCGTAAATTATTCCATGCTCGCGCCCCCGAGGCCAGAAGCCCTCGCAACTATGACAGTATGTGCATCTCCGGGGCCATAGACCCTCGTAAATTCCGCAATGCTCGCCCCGTAATTTACCCTCGTACATTACGCAACGCTCGCGCCTCCGAAACTTAAACCCTCGTAAATTCAAGTTCATTCGCGTCCCCGAGGCCATCAGCCGTCGTAAATTACGCCGTATTCGCGTCCCCCAGGCCACAAACCGGCTCAAGCTAGACAATATTTGCGTCCCCGAGGCCATGAGCCCTTTGTACCTTCCACAAGACTCGCGCCCCCGAGGCCAGGATTCCTTGTAAATTACGTCGCGCTCGCGCCCCCGAGGCCTCAGTCCCTTACAACAGACGCCGAGGAGCCCGAAGACCGCCCCAGCCGCGCGATTTTGCCCACTCGAGCCTCAAGCAACCCCCAGTTTTTTCTAAGAGGGCTTCCAATGCACAGCATGCGGGGGCAAGTCCAAAATGCAACAGCGAATTCAACAATACCATCTGAATCTACATCTTTCTTGTCGATTACTTCTCGTCCTCGCATGAGGTTCCGACATTGCTCCAAGACGGCGCCCAGACCTCACGACGTAGCTCTTGAATGATCCATTATCCGAGAGAGAAAGAAGGCGGCAGGGGGCGAAGCCCTTGCGGATAAATCGCGAGAAAAGCTGAAGCGAGAGCGTGCTTCCTGAGTGTCGAGGGCGCGGCGTCCGAAACAAATGCGCAGGAGTCCGACGCGAGAGCGCGATTCGTGCATACACTTTGAACAAAATCTGCGCGAGAACGCGATGTTGGAGTGCATGATGGGGAAAAACCAGGCGAGAGTCGCTGTTGTTGTAAACCGCCGGGGGCCATGGGGCCCAGCTTGGTGATACCTCAGTTTCCCTTGCACAAGACAGGGTGCGAGCCCTGGGAGAAGCACTTTGATTGAAAAATGCAGCGGTTACCGCGCAGGGGATCAACAACACTGATTATCTTAAAATGAAAATTCAACAGCCACCAACAGCAACAGCAACAAGAACAACCATCACTTTAAGAATGTTCGCTCTTACCTGCTCGCGCGCCATTCAACACTTATATCCACAACCCTCGGTACCCGCCCTCTTCGTCTTCGATCGTACCGCCTTGGGGGTATATCTTTCTTACCTGCACAAATATTCAATGCAGCCCCTAAGGCAGGGGAAGAGAGGACGGATGAAAGGAAGGGACAAGGGAGAGGGAGGAGGATGGAGAACGAGAGAGTAGCAGGCGGGGGCCAGATCGGGCGGGTAGGCCCTAACGGGCGGGTCGGGAAGGCGGGCCAAGGCGGCCAGGTCGAGCAGGCGGGTTGCTGAAGCGTGCGTCCTGAATGAATCGCGAGCAAGTCTCGAGCAATAGCGCGACTCCCAGATAAATCGCTAGAGAAGCTGACGCGAGAGCGTGATTCCTGAGTGTCGAAGGCGCGGCGTCTGAGTTAATTGCGAGGAAGTCCGACGCGAGAGCGCGCAACCTGCATCATTTGTGAAGAAGTCCCGCGCGAGAGCACCATATTTGAATACATTGAAGTGGGAGCAGCTGTTGCTGTAAACTGGGGACCAGGGGCGCAATTAGATGACACCTCGCCTTCCCCTCAAAAAACAGGGTGCGAACCCCCAGGAGAAGCACTTTAATTCAAAAAACCATGGTCACTGGGGAGGGGGGGTCAACAAAACACATTCAGTAGAAATGAGAACTCAACAACAGCAGCAACTACAACAGGAACCGTACCACAAGCATGTCAAGGGACCCTTAACACAAGCAACAACAGACAGACAGACGGACAGACAGACAGACAGACAGACAGATAGAGAGATAGAGAGAGAGAGCGGCCATTTCCTCCTGCCACTTCCCCCCTCTGTGTTGTGGACTGTTGGGTGAGCAGCCAGCCCCCCTACCCTTTCCTCTTCTCTGAGGGCTCCGTACTACAGCAGTCCTTACGCATGATTCCTTACTAAAGGCATCCTTATCAGGAACCCCAACGAAAGGAAGGAGTCGTAATGAATCCTTGCTACAAAGATCCTTCCTGCGGGGCCCCAACGAAAGGAAGGAGTCGTAATGAATCCTTGCTACAAAGATCCTTCCTGCGGGGATCCTCCGTGCCGGAGAATTATCATCGAACTCCCGTGCCCACGCCTCTTGCCAATGGGCTCGAACTCCATGGATCATGCTCGGGAGGTCTTGCTTATCCTGTCGGTTGGCTGTCCTCTAAGATAGCCTCAGACTGTCAAGATCCACTCCAAGATGTCGTAGTCTGTGCCACGATGCTGGAGGAAGAGGAAAGGGGGAAGAAGATGAGAAGGGGTATGAGGCGTGAAACTGCCCAATTCTCGTGTGACAGAACCCCTACTCCACAATGGCCTGACCCCCAGCCAGGACCCCCTGGACCACCTGGTCGGGAGGGGGGTCCTGTCTGGGGCTCTCGCCATCGCTCGGACGTCCATTCCCCGTGCACCTTTCGGTTTCGTGCGTACGTTTTTTCCGCAAGAGGATCCCAGATGCTCCTCGATGGTCCCTGCCAGGAAGAAACGCACACGTCCAAGCGACGCCAAGGGTTGTGGATGCCATGACAATGGACACTCACTCTAACAATCCTATCATTGAGTTAAAGATGAGTTTAAAATGTGTAAAACATGTTCTAAAACTATGTCAAACATGTTTTTTACATGTTCTGAAAAATGAGACACCTTTTAGACATCTGGAAATTATTTGGCAGCACGCTTCCTCTCCATTAATCGACTTTCACAAGCCAAAGGGTTAGGGTGGGTTGTGCTGTCCTTGCACCCGGGCCCGACAGAGGAGAGCTGTCCGCCTCCGACGCCCCATCGCCGCCTCGCGCGGGGTGACTTTTATTGCGGGAGCGATGCCATGTCAGGACAGGCTCGGGATACGCTCCAGGATTTCCAAGAATATCTAGCGGCCCTCGTTTCTGCAGCCCGTGTGCAACACTAGGGCGTCCGGGATCGCCTGGACAAATCCTGGACAAAATCCTGGAACGCACCATCATCGTCGTGACCTCTTGGCCCTCCGATTACTCGCGGCCTACATGCCGTCGGCAAGCTTCTCTCGGAAGACCTCTTGGACCGTGCTGGCGTCCAGGGGCCCAGAGTCGTACAGGCCGCCGATCCACCTGCGCACGCCGGGGCAGATCTCTCTGCGCACGGCCAGCTGGATCTCCTCCCACTGCTGGACGGAGTCGGCGAAACCCGCCGCCACGCAGTCGGCGGGCTCCACGATGTTCTTGTACCCGAAGCAGACGTAATCGGGCAGCAGCAGTGCGCAGCCCAAACTCTTTGCGACATCAGACGCGCCTCCGGAGCCTCCAGTTCTGCAGGCCTCCGAGCCTGGTTGCATGATAAGCGACCCCGGACCAACGAAAGCATGACTGCCCATGCTGGACATAGATCGACTTCTCTCTGTCTCCATATATTTAGATGGTTCATTCTGAACCACGCCCGCATTTCAGAGCGAGGGGGGAAGGAGAATGAGGCATGCCACCCCATGACAAAAACCCTTGCCCCGATTTGTGGCCACCGCGATCGCCGCGGTGACCTCCAAAACAGACCCGAAGGTTTGGTTCGGGGTCTGATATCACGCAACGAGAGCCTTTGCCGTCTGCGGCGCAGGTCTCAGAGGAGACGTCCTCAGTGCCGAAGATGGCATTGTTCATCGTCTCCCGTGGTTCGAAACCCGACCCAGATCCAGAGTAGCCCGTGTCTCGGCACGACCTGTTAAAAGGACTCAATTGCCGATTGATCATCATACCAGCAAACTCCCACCCTCGCTCAAAGGACTCCAAATGACAGACAAAATCCAAAGGGCCTGCCGCATCAAAAAACACATTGGCTTGCGCCACTTGTGGGAAAATATGCCGCCATAAGAACTCTGGTCGCATGCCAACCTTCAAGAAATCCAGCACGAACTGCTTGGCTCGAGCAGACGAATTCACCGCGTCATCCCAAAACGAACAGCCTACGCAAGCCCTCTTGGCCTGACCGACTATGTGGCCAGGTCTGTACCTCTCGCGTTGCTGCGGGCTGTGCAGAACGAAATCGTAAAAAAAGTACGGCTCCCCAATCGTGAAGTAATACTCGATCTCGGAATAACCGGACCTTAGCATCTCGCTGCTCGCACCACTAGTCGGGTAACCCGGGTGCGTCAAGAGGCAAACGACGAGGAAAACGAAAACAAACGTCGGAATCATCGGCCAGCGTGCACAACGGGGGGGAGCGTTCAGGCTGGCCCAATATCCTGGCATCGCTGATACATGTATGTGTGTATATGTATACACAAACACATCTGGTACCCAACGCGGACCCCAAACAGTGGTGCAACCTATGTTGTGCAGTCTACGTCGTACAATCTATGTGGTGCGATCTATATGGTGCATCCCGTCTGGAATCATCTATGTGGTACATTATTTGTGGTGCAATCTATTTGGTGCAACCCATGTCGTGGAAGCGTTTTTGTGCAATTGATTTTTACCCATGATTTGACACATCCCATGCTCTTGCAAACATCCCACCCACACACCCGCAACTTGGTTTGCAAAACCTCTGAAGACCGACTACGACGACACCGACGCCGACGACTAATTACGACGACACCGACGACGTCTCCGACGACTTCGACGACGACGACAACGACGACGACGACAACGACGACGACAACGACGACGACGACGACGCCGACGCCGCCGACGACGACGACGACGATGACGACGACGACGCCGACGACGACGACGACAACGACGACACCGACGACGACGACGACGACGACGTCAACGACGCCGACGACGACGACGACGACGACGACGACGGCGGCGACGACGACGACG
>CAUYUJ010019182.1:237526-257526 GCA_963575745.1 Prorocentrum cordatum | reverse complement strand
GCATGGTGTTATTTGACACGGATCGTGCCACCCCAGCACGCGCGCAAGGGCGTTCGAACGATTTCGACATGCGCGCGCGCGAAGTCCGTTTGGTAGCATTTTATGAATAGGTTCAAAAACGCATGGTTCTCTTAAGAATTCGAAAGAACGCGGGCGCACGCTTTTGTTGAGAACCCATGTTGCGAAATCCTATGTTTTTAACATGTTTTTTGACACTCGATTTTGATACTCTTCCAGAGCCAAGCGTTTTTGACGGATTTCGGCAAGCGCGCGCGACGACGCGCGCGAGTGCCTTCGTCCCATTTATTGCCAGGGGTTCTTACAACTTATGATTTATCATGCACGAGTGCGCGCGCATAAAATTCTTTGCATGGGAACCGAGGGGGGACAGATACCGGTTTGGCTGGGGTAGTATGAGTTCACAGGTAGGATGGACGTTGGGTCGGAATCATATCCGTATTGCATCGGTTCCCCGGGAATCGATAAGTCCGGGGGGGGGGGGGGCCCTGTCTCCATTTAAAATGAGAATTTATGCTAATCTCTGCAGTACAATCTAGGCGGTGCAAGTCACCAGTGCTCGCACTGAGTTGTCAAGTCCACTGCTCGCGCAGTCATCCCACCCGCCCACCCGCAGCTTGGTTTGCAAAACTCATGGGGCGGCGATTGAGATGAGTGCATAGCGTTGGCTGGCGCATCTCTGCGGCCGCGCTAGCCCGCGCGTGCTCGCGCGCGCGCAACGTCCAGCTACTGTGGCGCGATCGACGCAGCCGCGGTGGCGCTGGCCGCTGGGCACTTCCAAGCGGGCACTTCAGTGCGAGTCGGTGACTTGGGCGGGCGCGGAATCATGGCGACGCCGACAGCGGTAGACGCGATGCTGAGAGTAGCGATGATGGCGACGATGGTAGCGATGACGACGGCAAGACCAATGACGGCGCCGACGTTAATCGCGCCCGCCGATAACGATGACGACGCCCTCGCGTCGGCAATGCAGGTTTTGAAAAGAGTTCGCCACGCGCGCGCGGCCGACGCGCGCGAGTGGTCCGCGCGAAATAATTTGACGCGGATCGCGCCCCCCCCCCGAGCACGCGCGCAACTGCGGCGCGAGAAATCCGTTTGGCGGAATGCGATGACAACGTTGAAAAAAACAATGGTTCACTTAAGAGTTCGCATGAGCGCGCGCAAGCAAGCAAGTTTTTTTGTTTGAATTTTCTCTTCACTGATGGTGCATGACAATATGTTTTACTTCTTTTCGGGCAACTCGATTTTGAAATCCTTACGAGACCTGCGGTATTTGAAAGATTCCGGCATGCGCGCGCGACGACGCGCGCGCGCACTTGGCCCCGCTGTTTGCAAGACGGGTTCATTCGACAGAACGCGCGCAAAGGGCGCTCGAACGATTTCGGCACGCGCGCGAGAGACCCCTTTGGTCGCATTTTATGAACACATTGAAAAACTTTGGTTGTCTTAAGAATGTGCAAGAGCGCGTATGCTGCTTGCTCACGCGCGCGCAGCCGCCGGCTGTTTTGGCGCGACCGACGCGGCCGCGGTGGCGCTGACCACCGGCCGCTTCCCAGCGGGCACTTCAGTGCGAGTCGGCGACGCGGGCGGGCGCGGTACCATGGCAACGTCGACAACAGTAGACACGAGCATGATAGTGACGATGCTGGCGGCCATGGTGACAACGACGACGGCAAGGCCAATGACGGCGCCGGTGCCGATCGCGCCGATATCAATGACGGCGCCCTCACATCGGCGATGAGATTGTCAAGCGGCGTTCGACACGCGCGCTCGGCCAGCGCGCGAGAGTGGCCTGCGCCGTATTCTTTGACGCGCGTCATGCCCCCCCCTATGAACTTATCAAAGCTCTCGAAGTCTCTGATGGCAATAAGAGGAATGAGAACGAATGACATCTGGATGTTTTCGCACCGCTGCGCTGGTGACCCAAGGGCCCTGAAAAGGTGTGGGCCAAAGTGCGATCGGGCGGAGGCCCTTCGTGCCCCCGCTCGTGCTTGCAAAGCTGCGCTCCCTCTGCAATTCTCTTACCATGCTGCGTAACGCTGCATGCACAGCGTAGATCTCGCGCCCGTCACTAGGCAAAAGAGACCGCGGGGAGGGTCACTCCCAGAATATGAAATGCGAAACCCGAAATACCACACATATATGACATGAAAGGAAAAAACATCTTGCCAGGCACAGAACGCAAAACGAGACTGCGCGGTGTTTAATTTCACTCACTGTAGCCCGCCTTGGCGCTGTTACCCCTCGACTTCATCTTGTTGTGCTACATGCTGGGTTCGTCCATCTCGATGGCGATCTCGCCCGCTCGATTGAATCCATTCATTCTGGTGCAGAACCGCCGCTAATCGCCCATCAAACAATAGGTGACCATACTCTGTGCTCCCACCGTCCGCTGGCGAATCTTCTGATACTTGTAATCGTTGTTCTCGTTGTTGCTGATCGTCTCCTTCTCCGCTGTCTTCTCGGACTTGTCGTTTGATTCCGCATGAATCGGGATCGTGGCAACGCTCTGCTGGTCCACGAGCTTCAATGGCAAGTAGTAATTCAATGGAAGAGCTACTCGCGTGCCCACCATCATGAATAATAATGCGCCCTGGGCACCCCCAAAGAACCGCGAACACTTCACGACCTCGTCGCAGTTGTACTTGCACTCGGTGTTGTAGTCGGAATCCTTTGCGTAGCTTGCCGCAGACTTGCAGCGGCACGCTGCAAGGACTGACAGCTGCATGAGTGGTGATCTTGAGGACCTCGTAACTGATGACGTCTCCAATTTGCTCCTCTCGACGATATCCTGCCTCTCTTCTCTGGTCTTCCTCTCGGCCGCGGCGCAGGTAGGATCGCGTTGAAGTCGTAGCCGTCTGGCTCGCAGCCTATCTGCGAGTGGCTGCCGCGCGGCCAACTTCGCGAGTCCGTCCGCGCATTGACGCCTTGGGGAGCACCAATTCCCACAGCGTTTTAATAGCCTCCAGTCGTTCTCGTAGTGCTAGAAATTCGATGCCGGCACGCTTGTCCTGGATGCTGGTGGTGCTTTCCTTCTTGCATGCGTCGTGCAGCGCCTTGGTGTCGATCGCGAATGCTGATTCCCCTGCGCACTGGGTGCTGCTGTCGTTGTCGATGTCCACGTTGTCGTGGATGAGGGCCGCCCAGACCAGAACGGCATCGCGAAACCCAGTGCCTCCATCCCTGCTGCCGCTGCTTGATATTCTGCATGCAGCGAAGATCTCGACAGTGTTGCAAGCTTGGAAGACTTCCAATCGACGGCGCTGAAATCCGAATCTCCGCCGTTGAGAACTCTAGAATGACGCGCCACGATCACATGGCCCCCCTGACTAGATCCGTCTTCACGCACTCCCCAAGCTGCGTCTGGCATAGCCACCAGAACTATGTCGTTAACCTCCCCGATCTTCTTGATCCTGAGCCCTACGTCTGCGCTCTGTTGCCGCGGAAAGCTGCCCTTGGCGAGTGCTGACCGACGCTGGCGCGCGCGGGCATGCTTGGGGACATTGACCACTGAAGCGCCCCACGTAATCCTCGAAGTTGTGGAATCTCCTTCGGCGTGAGTAGGCCGTCGTTGCCACCGCTCTCCTGGTCGATCGTGATCGGTTCGGATGGGGGCGCACGACTGCACCTGAGTGCTGATCTCGGTGCTGCTGGACTGCTTGTAGTTCCAGCGGGTCGTCTGGTGGAGGTCCGATCCGCGGCGTTCCATCTTGTCGACCTCGATCCACTTCCCGAACTTGCTCTTGACTGCCTCGATGACGGCGCTGCAAATGCTCCCGGACTGGCGGTCGCCTCCTCCGAGCACATCGACCATCGCAGTTGCCGTCCGTGTCATATCTCGCGAATAGACGCGGGTCCAGTGGATGTTGCTTGAGGCCGCCGCTGGCGTTGAGGTCGTCAACTGCTCGTTGTCACCAACGTCGCGGTGCGCCAACTGCGCGTCTGCTTCATCGGCGCGTCTGGCTCGATGGCCATGAGGTCTGCTGCGTCTCTGGGTACTCTCGCGTAGAGCACTCGTTCTCGGAGTCGTCCTTGAAGAAATGCTGTAGTCGCGCTTGCTGTCCAAAGTCTCCATCCGCTGTTCGCCGCCACTAGCAGAGTCAACCGACGCCCAAATCTCGATGCCATAGGTGACGCCGCGGGCACCTGCCCGTCGAGCGCGCCCGGGCCGTTGGAGCCTTTGAGCGTCAGTCTCGCCTTGGCCCCCAGAGTGCCATCGTCGTTCTTGCTCCACTTCAATGCCCACTTGGCCTTCAGGATGCGCTTTGGGCCCGTCTCCGGTCGGCTCGTGGAGCTCCCAGATCTCGTTGCCGAAGAACTCCTGGAGCTCCTTCCTCTTGCATTCCATGAACGCAGCTCCCTCGTGGGGCGTCATGTTCCTGGCGCTGACCTCAGCGCATACGTCGTTCAATGTCGCATCCTTGCCGTCGAACTCCCATTCGAACGGCGGGCCCTCGTCCTCTAGCATTAGCTGCATGGCCGCAAGCCCGTCGTCGGCGCTGTCGTCGTCGCCCACTGGTTGAGATGCTGCCGTCGGGTCTGGCATCGGCGGTCCTCGGTGGACTTCTCCTCCAGGTCGGGTGAATATAGAAGCTTCAGCCGCGCCCAGTCGCCTGCGACTCTCCACTAGACTCGAACTCGCCGTAGCAGACGTAAGCGCCAGTATCGTCGATCCTGTGGATGGCGACGTTGCTGAGCCCAACGTCGCAGGAGTCGGCGCCGGCGGTAGCAGCTGCGCTGGAGCTGTAAGGTTGACCTTCGCTCGGCTGGGGCGTGAGCCTCAGCTGGGGCATTTCCGCTGGCCCCATCGGTTCATCCTGAGGAACTCGGCGGCCCGGGGGGCTGGCAGCGGCGGCGAAGCCTCCACCGGTACCGAAGCCGCTGCTCCAGCGGTTGTTGCCGATGCGCTTGGTGGCGCTGACGCCGATGCCGATGTTGATGCCCTTGGCGCCTCTTCGATGGCGGCCCGTCGCCAGATTCGTCGTCGTCGCTGATGTCCATGTCCGATTCGCCTGGCGCGTCGGATGGATGCTGCTGCGAACTGGAGTCGTGAAACTGCGTAACTCCAGCCCTCCCCATGTTGCCCAGCGTGTCCTGGGCCCGCGCGAGGTTCTCGAGTAGAACGCATCCTTGATCGCTGACGTCTGGCCGAACGCGTTCTGGTGCACAGCGTAGTAGTTGCGTGCCGTGAACGGTCCAGTAGATCCTCGGCCCACTCTCGTCTTGCCTTATCTCCTTGAAGACCGCAATTACGGGGCCATTTCCGCTTGTCCTCGATGGGCCCGTTGCACCCCTCTAGCGCCGGTAGAAACAGCTGACGAAAGGCAAGATCGCGCTTGAGCGCGACGCGTCGGCGCAATAGAGCCCGTCGTAGCTTTGCCGATGCGTCCACCCCCATAAACGCCGTAGCCACCATAGATCACCATGGAGGGGCCCGGGCACAAGGGCTCGCTGATGACGGGGCCATCCTTCGCGATGCGAGCTGACGTGAACAACGTCACTTCGAGCAGCGCGTCATCGAGTGGAAACTTGAGCTCCCGCGCAGACTGGGGCGGCCAGGCGAACGAAATCGAGTCGTAGAGCTCGGCAATGCCCGGCAATCTGGCTATTGACTCGAACCTCGCCCACGAGACTCCTGACCGAAGCTGTCCCGAGGGCGCCGCTGCCTCTGATGGCCGTGCCCCGAAGCACCGAGAGCGCCTCTGACCATTACCTGATACTAGAGCCTCTTGTTCGGCTCCAAGTCTTGCAAATGTGCGGGGGCATGCCATGCGCCCTGCTTCCGCCGGCAGGCCTGGGAATCACGGCCCGCGCCGTAGCCGGGAGCGCCGTCGGCCATGTGAGCGAGTGTTCCGCTTGGTTGAGTAGGCTCGTCAGCTCCGTGTCATCTGTCTCAGGCATCCCCTGGAGGCCAGCGGGGCCCGGGGCATCCACGCCGTTGGCTTTGCGTGGAGCCTGCCTTTTAAATAGCGTCAAGACCTGGCCCTCGGTCAACGGCTCCAGGGGGTCGCCCCGGGCGTCTCTAGCCAGCTCCTCCATCGCCCTCAGCACGCGGGCGCGCGCGTTCATCGGCCCTCGCCGAACCTTCATCCAGTAATCCTTCCTGGCTCGAAGCAACAGTGGAATCCGACGCAGGGGTGCCACCGGCAGCTATCTCGAGAAGGGGGTGCCTCAGGAGGTGGGTTACGCGCGCGTCTGTGGACCGCTCCTGGTTTCTCTTTCCACGCGCGCTTGGCCCAAGCCACGAACGCCTGGCGAGACCTGGCTAGCGCCCTCGCCCGTGCGCGGCCCGATAAATGCCAGGCGCGGTCCACAAAGACCTGCAGCGAGTGCAAATACATGTCGTGACGCCAACCGCGAGCCCTCTCCATTCCTTTATCGTGGTGGCCACGGCCTTCTGGCCAAAGTAATCAGCATCTTCTCCGCAGGGGATTATCCTGCCCATGTTCGCGCACAGTTGCAAGCGTCGATGAGAATATTGTGGATTGTTGCTTGATTTGGTCAGCGCCAGGCCTCTGCTAAGGGGAGTTGTAGCAACTCCCCACCACTCAACCACAGGATCCTGCACGCGACGCCGACCGAACGCCGATCTCATGCGCTGCCGAGAAGTAGCGCATCCTGGCGCTCTGCCGCGGGGCTGCGACGGCTGCTCCACGTGACCGCGAACGCTGCTTCCTCTGAGACCGCGACCCACTCCCCATGCGATTCAGGGTCGTCAAGACGAAACAGTCAGGTTGACTCGTGTCGTTGAATTCCTGAGAACGGTGTTTTAGCAGGCTTCAGATTTTCACACGGCTACCCCCCAACAAGGGCACTTCCCTCAACGGAAATGATATCTTTCTGGGAGCCTATGAAGAGGGAGATCGGAGAGAGGGTGTACTCCAACACCGTTGCTGAACCTTGGGTTCACACTGCTCCTCCTCCTCCTCCTCCTCCTCCTCCTCCTCCTCCTCCTCCTCCTCCTCCTCCTCCTCCTCCTCCTCCTACTGCAAGCCCCGAAGCGCGGTCTGCGACGCCCGCCCGCTCGCCGCTCCCTCTGTGCTTCGCCGAGAGCGAGAGACCTGGTAAGCGACCGCGAGCAACGGCCGGCGGCCGGCGGCCAGTCCAGCGCTCGCGCAGCTAGGCCGCCGCGGCCGCCCGCAGCTCAGCCGCCTGGCCAGCGCTGGCGCGGTTCGCGCTCGATCGGCGCCGTCCTGAGCTGGCGGGCGGTGGCCCAGTGAAGGGCCACGCTGAGCTCACGGCCCCACAGGGCCACCAGGGCGCCGGCGACTGCAGGGGCGGCCGCCTCGCCGAGCAGGGCCGCCTCGCCCCACGCGAGCTCGCGGAGGTGCCGCAGGGCAGCCTGCCCGCGCCGGCTGCCCATCTCGAGCGCCAGCGGCACCGTGCCCCACGGGGCGCGGCTGGCGGAGTAGCGCCGCCGCTTGTCGGCCTCCGCCTCGGCGTTGACCGCGCCGTCTCGCCAGGCCGCGGCTGCCAGAGCTGCGACGTCACCAGGCACGCAGTGGCGCACCGTGACGTCGAAGTACAGGCGAGGGCGGCCCGCCCGCTGCACTTCGAGGTCGAGGATGGCTTCCTCCCTCTCCGTGCGCAGCGCGGCTCCGCAGCTGCCGCAGGGTCCCGCTGGCCTGTCCTGCGCCCGCCCGCCCGCGTCGCAGCCCGCGCAGCGCCAGCGCCAGCGGTTCCACGAGGGGACGCGCACCTAGTTCTCCACGCGGAAGCCGCACTCCGCGTGGATGCGGCCCCATGCGTGCTCCAGGTCGCCGCTGCGCGCCTTGAGGCCGCCCCCGCCGGCGCAGCGCCAGGCGCGGCGGGCCTAGTCTCCCAGGGACTCGCCACGGCGCTGCCCAGCGCGTTCCCCAGTCCGCGCAGCGTTGCAGCAGGTCGCCCCGGGGGGGCCGCAGCCTGGCCGAGCAGCACCCGCGCCGTACTGTCGGCGCCGTCAAGCCGCTGGGCCTCCAGGCCCGGCGAGGCGCTCTGCCAGCGCCCCAGCGCGCGGCCCGCTGCAGGAGCGGAAGTTCGCCTTTGTCTCTGGCTCCAGGACCTGCAGCAGGGAGTCGCAGTTTTTCTTGTCGACTCTTGCTGTCATTCAGGTTTTCTGGAATTTCGGCTTCGGCGTCTCCGCCAGCGTCCTCCAGGTGGGCAGCTCGGCCGGCTCCGCGCCCGGGCGGGGCGGCGGCGGCGCCAGCTGCGCGAGCCCAGCCAGCGCGCCGCGGCAGGCCAGGCCAAAAGGCAGGGGGCAGGTGTCAAGGTCACCCAGGCAGGCTAGCCCCGTGCGCTTTCTCACCCTGCCGAGGTTTTGCGCCCAGGAGCCCGCCCAGGCAGCAGTCGCGAGCTGCTTCTGGCTGCGGAGGCCGCGTAGCGGCAGCTGGCACTGGGCTCTCTGCGGCTCTGTTAGCGGGTCCAGGCGCGCGAGCTCCGCGTAGGCAGCCAGCAGGGCGTCGTCGTAGGCCCCGGCGGCGGCCTCCGAGGTCGCCGGCGCGTTCGTGTGGAGGAGGTGCGTCATGCAGCTTGCTGGCCCCAGTGTGCCGGAGCAGCAGCGCGGCGGTCTGGGCGGCCGGCAGGTGCGGCGAGGCCGTCGCGGGGAGGGCCGCGAGCTTGGCGAGCAGCTCGGCTGCCCGCCCTGCCGTCTCCGCGCAGCGTGCCGCCGCATAGTCCTCCCCGCCAAGGTCCACCTTGCGCCCGTCGCTCTCGTCCGGCAGCCCTCCGGGGGGCAGCGTCCCTCCCAGGGGGACCCCCGCGAGGGTCAGGCCGCGCGCGCGCCACTGCTCCTCCAGCGCCGGAGGGCAGCCTGCCCCCCGAGACCAAGCCTGCGTTTTCCTCCTCCTCCTCCTCCTCCTCCTCCTCCTCCTCCTCCTCCTCCTCCTCCTCCTATTCCTCCTCCCCCTCCTCCTCCTCCTCCTCCTCCCTCCTCCTCCTCCTCCTCCTCCTCCTCCTCCTCCTCCTCCTCCTCCTCCTCCTCCTCTCTGGCTCCCTCCCTCCCTCCCTCCTTCTCTCTACAACAAAGAATAATAGAGACACACACGGATAAGTCATGCAGTGTGCAACACACCACTTGGGCACAAGCCCAGATCGGGGAGACTGGGGGATCCCCCCAGTCGCGAAACTCTTGCATCTGCCCAGCCCTTCCCCTCCTCCTCCCCCTCCCCCTCCCCTCCCCTCCTCCCCCCTCCTCCTCCTCCTCCTCCTCCTCCTCCTCCTCCTCCTCCTCCTCCTCCTCCTCCTCCTCCTCCTCCTCCTCCTCACTCCTCCTCCTCTCCTCCACCTCCTCCTCCTCCTCCTCCTCCCCTCCTCCTCCTCCTCCTCCTCCTCCTCCTCCTCCTCCTCCTCCTCCTCCTCTGGCTCCCCCTCCCTCCCTCCTTCTCTCTACAACAAATTAACGATAGAGACACACACGGATAAGTCATGCAGTGTGCAACACATCACTTGGGCACAAGCCCAGATCGGGGAGACTGGGGGATCCCCCCAGTCGCGAAACTCTTGCATCTGCCCAGCCCTTCCTCCTCCTCCTCCTCCTCCTCCTCCTCCTCCTCCTCCTCCTCCTCCTCCTCCTCCTCCTCCTCCTCCTCCTCCTCCGCACGTAGCCGAAGGCTTGCGCGAGCGCATCAGCCCAACTTGTACCTTGAGCCAAAATGGCTACGGACCTCCTCCTCCTCCTCCTCCTCCTCCTCTCTGGCTCCCTCCCTCCGTCCCTCCTTCTCTCTACAACAAATTAACGATAGAGACACACACTGATAAGTCATGCAGTGTGCAACACATCACTTGGGCACAAGCCCAGATCGGGGAGACTGGGGGATCCCCCCAGTCGCGAAACTCTTGCATCTGCCCAGCCCTTCCCCTCCTCCTCCTCCTCCTCCTCCTCCTCCTCCTCCTCCTCCTCCTCCTCCTCCTCCTCCTCCTCCTCTTGTGGACTGTGGATTGACAGCGAGAAGGTCACACGTACGCCGCCCTCCTCCCCCAGGGACGGTCGGCACTGGGGGGGTATCAAACTAAAGCCAGGCGACTCCTGGAACGTTAGCTCCAGGAGTCGCCGGTTGGAAGGAAATATTGTTAAAAGGTAGACGGTAAACGCTGACAGCGGACAAGACAGGGAGAAGAGACAGGAAGGAAAGAGGAAATCAGACCAGGAAAGAAAGGGAGGAGAGCGGCGGCGGCGACAGCGGTCCCCCCCTCCTCCTCCTCCTCTTCCTCCTCCTCCCCAGTTGCAGCTCCTCCTCAACTCCTGCGGGAACGCCCGGGGGCCAGGCACGAACCGGAGCGCGGGCTCCCGGACCCACGTGAAGGCCGTGCCGTGGCGCGGCCTCCCTTCGCGCTGGGACCGCGCCAGGTCCTGCGAGGCGGGGGGGACGGGAGGAAGAGGAGGGAGAGGAGAAGGATCGAGGAGGAGGAGGAGGAGGAGTAGGAAAAGAAGGGGGAGGAGGAGAAGGAGGAGGAGGAGGAGGGGGAGGAGGAGGGGGAGGAGGAGGAGGAGGAGGAGGAGGAGGAGGAGGAGGAGGAGGAGGAGGAGGAGGAGGGGGAGGAGGGGGAGGAGGAGGAGGAGGAGAAGGAGAAGGAGGAGGAGGAGGAGAAGAAGGAGGAGGAGGAGAAGGAGGAGGCGGAGTCCTCGCCCTCCTCCTCCTCCGCTGCTGCTGTTCGCCCTCCCTCTCCTCATCAGGAGCAGAGGGTGTCGAGCAGTGAGCGGATCGCGGGGGGGTCAGTCAGCATCGAATCGGGAAATTGGACCGGATCGGAACGTGCGTCGAACCAGGCCTCGTCGGAGCTGTGAACTGGGGGGGAGACGGAGGAGGGGGAGGAAGAAGAGTAGGAGGAGACCACTGTGTAGGACCACTGCTTACGTCTCATGCGGTCATGCGTCATGCCGCCAACACGAGGAGGTACCACTGGGCATGATAATGGGGGCGAATCGCCTAGTGACTCGCTGCCCCGCAGACGGCTCCCTGCAGCCATGGTTCACTGGACACTGCGGGGTCTGCGCTGGCATGGTTCACCTACTTACGGTTTTGAGCCGTATGCTCACGGAGCAGCGGGGCCAGCTTGGGGTAACAGCCGACGGGCACGTGCATACGGGGTCCGCGCTGGCACCGGGCTAGATAGCCCATCTCGAACCCGAGGATCCCCGCCTGTGAGTTGGCGCGAAGTCCAATGGAACTCGCGTGCCACACGGCCCCCCCTCCCAAAATGCCCGATTGTTGCTGAAGCTGACGTCAAGGCAGTGGGCCAAGGTTCAAACCACACTGACCAGGATGCAAGGGAACCGAACCCATTCCCGTGAAAGAATACACGGCCGCCCTCCCGTTCCCGCGGGAGGAGAGGAGGAGGAGGACCGTGTCCAGAACGGGAGCCCCAACCGAACCCATAGGAACGGGAGGGGGCCGAATCGATGTGCACAGAGCACCGACGAGGCCCAGCTGGGCCAAGGACGAGGCACCAACAGGGTGCGACCAGCCACCAGGCCCATCCCGACGACGGGGGCGGAAGGCGTCAGCCAGGGACCAAACACCCACCGGTGGGGGAGGGCCCCATGGGGACAGCAGAGCTGGGCGCGATGCGATCGCACCGCTGACTACCTACCAGACCACCCCAACCCAACCCGAAGACCCGAATTTCGGGTTGGGGGGGGTAAGGGTTCCACACGTGTTTTTTCGATGTTTCCCGACCCCCCCCCCCACTGGAAATCGAGGGTAAATCTGAGCCTTCGGGTTGGGTTGGGGTGGTTTGGTGGGTGGTGAACCGCAGCGAAAGACAGGGGCTCTTAGTCCGATCCCGACTCCACCCCCCTGTCCAACCCGACCTCCACCCCCACACGGGCCGCCTCCGCAAGGCGGAGGGCAGCAGACGCTCGACCGAGCACGCTCGGGGCTCGGGGGTGCAGCACGGCCGGCGGCAGCGCGCGGAGGGGCGACAGGCAGGAGAGGGAGGGGCCGCCCGGTTTGGGGCTCACGCCCAGCGGCTAGAGCCTTGACCTGGAGGCCTGGAGGCCTGGAGGCCTGGAGGCCTGGAGGAGGAGGAGGAGGAGGAGGAGGAGGAGGAGGAGGAGGAGGAGGAAGAGGAGGAGGAGGAGGAGGAGAAGGAGGAAGAGGAGGAAGAGGAGGAGGAGGATCGATGAGGAGGAGGAGGAAGAGGAGGAGGAGGATCGATGAGGAGGAGGAGGAAAAGGCATCCTCCGCTGCTGCTGGTCGCCCTCCCTCTCCTCCTCAGGAAGAGGAGAGGGTGGCGAGCAGTGAGTGGATCGCGGGGGGGGAGGACCAGGCGACATCGAATCGGGAGATTGGATCGGATCGGAGTGCGCCTCGGATCGGGCCTCGTCGGCACGGGGTCGGGACCGAATCGGATCGGCCGCGCCAGGGTGCACCACAGCGCCGTGCAGGCATCGGGCCGCGTCGGACCGTCGGAATGCCGGGATCAAATCGCGTCGCGCCGGCCGAAATCGGCACTGAATCGGATCGACCGGACCGAAATGGACCCTGGAGGGAGGAGGGGGAAAAGGACAAGCTGTGTGCGCTCGCACCACGCCGGACATCTTGCCCCTCTCGCCCATCCCACCCCGTCGCGCTTAAGTCCTACAGTCGGGGCGTTGACTTAAGGAGCCCTAAATAAGGAACGAGGCCCCTATTTTCCATAAGTTAAACTTCGATTTCATATCGAAAACCTGAGGAAAACCTAAGGCAAGCTGCGAAACAATTAAGGAACACGGAGCCCCTCCCCAATGAAAAGGGTTCCTTTCTTCAGCGCCCCGACTGTATTCTGTCCGCGGGCTGGAGGGCGTCCTGGAGGGCCATGGTGCCCAAGCGGCAGTTCCAGGGTTTGACCCACCGTTTGCTGTGCAATCGGGAGGGTGGGGTGCTTTGTACATCGGGGGGGAGCAGGAGAAGGAGGGAGGAGTAGGGAGGAAGAGCAGGAGGAGCAGCGGAGGTCGCTTGAGGGGAAAGGGTGGAAACGGCAACGACGAGGAACGAATCGGATAAAGAAATATGGCCCGCCTGGAGCGAGAGCGCAGTCTTGAACGACGGGAACAAGGCACCGATCCTGACATGTAGCCAGCGCTGCAGCGGGCGCACCATGTTGCACGACGGAAGGCGCTCCGATCGCAAAGGCGTAGGAAAGACCAACACGTGAAGTCCTGTGTGAAGAAACGCGTATTTGCACGCACTGGAAAGCCGTTGCCCTCCTCCCGCCGTCGCTTGGACGTCCACTCCCCGTGCATGGTTGGGTTCCGCGCGTGTCTTTTTGGTGGCCCGGTGGTCGAGGATGCCCCCCGAAGGTGCTCGCCGAGGAAAAAAATATCCCGGCAAAGCAACCTAACAGCGATGTGTAGGAGCATATCTGGAAGCACTCCCCTTCAGATTCAGATGAGAATCCAGTTGTAGAATTCTGCTGTTCTCGCAGTCGTAGTCGCATTCGCGATGACAGTCGCAGTGGCAACGGCAGTCGCAGTCACAGCCTCAGCCTCAGCCTGCCTCAGCCTCAGCCTCAGCCTGCCTCAGCCTCAGCCTGCCTCAGCCTCAGCCTCAGCCTGCTCAGCCTCAGCCTCAGCCTTCAGCCTCGGCCTCAGCCTCAGCCTGCCTCAGCCTCAGCCTGGCCTCAGCCTCAGCCTCAGCCTCAGCCTCAGCCTCAGCCTGCCTCAGCCTCAGCCTCAGCCAGCCTCAGCCTCAGCCTGCCTCAGCATCAGCCTGCCTCAGCCTCAGCCTCAGCCTGCCTCAGCCTCAGCCTCAGTCTGCTTCAGCCTCAGCCTCAGTCTGCCTTCAGCCTCGGCCTCAGCCTCAGCCTGCCTCAGCCTCAGCCTGCCTCGGCCGCAGCATCAGCCTGCCTCAGCATTCAAAATGTGGCCCAGGAATGGAGTTCTGGGAACTAGAAGAACACGAGGTGGCCTACAGTTGGCTCCGGGCATTCAAAATCATGCCCAGGAATGGAGTTCTGGGAACTTGAAGAGCACGAAGTGGCCTACAGTTGGCTCCGGGCATCCAAAATGTGGCCCGGGAATCGAGTTCTGGGAACTCGAAGAGCACGAAGTGGCCTACAGTTGGCTCCGGGCATCCAAAATGTGGCCGGGAATGGAGTTCTGGGAACTCGAAGACCACGAAGTGGCCTACAGTTGGCTCCGGGCATCCAAAATGTGGCGCCGGGAATGGAGTTCTGGGAAGTCGAAGAGCACGAAGTGGCCTACAGTTGGCTCCGGGCATCCAAAATGTACGCCGGGAATGGAGTTCTAGCAGCGCCAAGAGCGATTTTGCGAGGATGTCCAAAGCGATTTGGGCTTCGACGGCAGCCGCGCCGGGTCCCGCCCTGGGTCCTGCCCCGACCCCCCTGAAGAGTCATGATGCTCTCTTTTGACCCCACTAGAAACCTATCAGTCTTCGCTGTTAGGTAAAAAAAAAAACATGCGCACGCCCAAGCGATGCCAGGTCCTCAGCGCTCCGCTGAGATCGTCCTGCTCCTCCCGAGCCCGCGTCGCCTCCTCGGCTACACGCAGGAGTGACCCTGGGTAAGAGTGACCTTTGGTGCGCGGCTTTTTGGGAGCCGCGGGGGGACTTAACCTGGGCGCGCAAGCCGCTGCCCCTCTGGAGGCCCATCTGGAGGCCCATCTGGAGGCCCTGCTTCGTTTTCAGCCATCTGGAGGCCCATCTGTGCCCGCACCAAAGGTCACTCCGGCGAAAGGCCACTCTTACGTCCGGTCGACCTCCTGCTTGCGGCGAGCGCGCCCACCGCGACGGGGCAGAGGGGGACGACCCACGACGAAAACCACGAGCCGCGACGAAAATAGAAGGGTGCCCGCGGCCCAGGGGCGCTGTCCTGGGAAGCCTCGACGGAGCAGGCCTCCGAAGGGCGGGCGCCTCCTGCTGCCGGCGAGCGCGCCCGCCACGACGGGGCCGAGGGCCACGAACCTCGACGAAAACCACGAGCCGCGACGAAAATAGGAGGATGCCCGCGGCCCAGGGGCGCTGTCCTGCGAAGCCTCGACGGAGCAGGCCTCCGAGGGGCGGGGCGCCTCCTGCTGCCGGCGAGCGCCGCCCGCCCGAGAGCACCCCGGGCGGGAGAAGGGCGCGGCCCCCGAGCCCGCCGCCGCCCCTCCGCCGCCAAAACAAGGGGGGAGGGGGCGCGCCAGCCGTGGCCCACGGCTGTGGCCTGCCAGGACGAGGGGCACGCCATCAAGCCGATCCTTGGGCTAAAGATGTGCTTAGAATGTGTAGAGCATGTTCTAAACATGTGTCAAACACGCGTGTTTTGTGTTTTTTTTTTTTTGTAACTGTGTATCTATATAGTTTGTGTTTTTTCTGTTGACATGTATATACATATATACAAACAGAAAACGACGTATGTAAAACAATGTTGGAACAGATTTTAGACATCTGGAAATTCTTCGGCAGCGCGCTTCCTCTCCGTGGACCGTCCTCCACAGGCCTACGGGGTGGGTGCACACGGGGGGCTGTGGGTCGCCTCTGGCCCAACGTGGGCGTCAGAGCCCCAGGCTCCGCCTCCTCCGCCGCCGCCAGCTCGCAACTTCCTCTGCTCGCGCCCAACGGCCGCGTTGCAGCTGCCCCGTCCTCGTCCTCCTCCTTCTCCTGCTCCTCCTCCTTCTCCACTCCTGCTCCTGCTCTCGCCCTCCTCCTCGGCCTCCTCTTCCTCCTCCTTCCTGATCCTCCCCACCATTCTCCGCGTCCAATTCATGCGCCGCCTCCTTCTACTCCTGGGTAGAAAAGTCCCCGTTCATTCAGATTACGCCGCAGCTGGTTGGTCAAATCCTGAAACTGCCATTCGGGCACCCAAGTATTCCAGGACACAAACGTCGGCGGATAGAAAATAGCTGAACGTAACGGAAAAAAGATTGGTGGGAGGGGGGAGGGGCAGGATGTCAGATGCGGCACGAGCGCACCTAGCTCGTCTGTTGCCCCCCCTGCTTCAACTGCTCTTGACGACCCCTGCCTCCCAGTGATGCCTGAAGCTCAAGCGAAGGTCGAGCCATCCTCCCGAAACGGGCAAGGAAAGGTGACGGGGAAGGAAACGTATGAGGGGGGATGGAGGAGGACTAGAAGGACGAAGATTCGAACGTCCTGCGGATTGTCCTCGTAGTACTTCGAATCCGGATCCACCACGGCGTCCGCAGACTCATTCAGTACTGGGAACATGTGTATCTGGATCATTCTCTGTAGTATATTATTGGCCATGCCTTGGGCCCACCTCGGCCTCCTCCCCAAGTTGTTGCGCAAGTTACACAGCGTCTCACTGGACGCGCTCTTATAGATGCCCACATAGCCGAGGCAATCCGTCGGAACCTTGTAGCCGAAGTCCCTGAGCCTCGGGGGTACGTGCGGGCCCTTGTAGTACTCGTGGAGGAACGAGCACTCCTCTGGAGGAAGAGGACGGACCCTACTCTTCCTCCTTCTCCTCCTTCGCCTCCTCCATCCTCCACCTCCTTCTGCTCCCCTCGTGGAAGGATTGCCATGGCCTCAATGCCGACCTCCAATACAGCTGTCAGTTCAGCCAACGAACGTAACAAGAGTCTTCCAACTTACATGACCTGGGGGCTTTCCCTCCCATCGACTACACAGCGAAGAGCAGCAGTACTAGGCGGAGGTGCAGAGGGGCATGCAAATGATCTAGCAACTTATCCAAAGAGCAACCATGATGAAGATGGGTCCTCGGGACACCTCGGCCTCCTCCTCCTCCTCCTCCTCGTCCTCGTCGTCGTCCTCGTCCTCGTCCTCACCGTCGATAATCCATAATCCTTTTCCCTGGGCAAGCTTGCCATGCCGTGTTTCGCCGTGCCTTGCCGTGCCTCGCCTAGCAGGGACAAGCGGACGAGCAGGAGGGGGAGCACGATGACGAGCAGGTGAAGGATCAGCCGCAGCTGCAGGGATCGGAAGCAAGCCTCCGACGTCGACGGGACATGGGGGTGGAACGATGTCAACGAAAGGGGGGAAACGCTGGAAGAAGAACAGGAGGGTGCGGGAGGAGGGGTGCAGCTGAGAAGCATCAGCAAGAGCAGCAAGAACAGTAGGGCGAGACCCCGATACGGTCCGAGATCATGGCCCCCGCCGGGGCATGCACTTATTATAAAGCACACTGTAACTGGCAACGGCTAAGAAAGCCTGCCAAATCTGATCAAGACACGACACGTGCAACAACCTTTCCCCATCCCGTCCAGGGCGCCCACGGTAAAACGCCCTGGCGCCCCACGAAGCATATCACACGCGTCAAAACACGCTACGGCGCCAACGGTACGGCGCTCACTGCACGGCGTTCACGTCGCCGACACGTCACCAGCATCACCGAACGGCACACACGACGCTCAAGGCACGCCACCCACGGCGCGTGAGGCAGCGACTTCTTGCCATCACATCAAGATAGGAAGTGAGTCCGACTAACAGCTTACCAATGTGATAGTTCATTCAGGTGCCGCGTATCAAAGCAATTCGGCACTGCAACGAGAATGTTACATGCAACACTGTAGCGTGATTCCATTTCGGCATTACGGTTTTCTGGCTGTAAGGCGCAATGTGCTAGATGCTAGATTGTGAAGCATTCGAACCGCAGGGCATTACAGCAGTCACGGCACTAGGGATTTCGGGTAAGAGGGTATGTACTAGTTCAGAGTATTCGTGCAGTAAGGCGTTTCAGAATTGGAGTGTGAGGCTCCCCGCGAGCAAAGCACTAGAGCGTTAGCGGTCGAGGATTTGGAGAAGATGAGGCATCCGTATGAGATTGCGCTGCTAACACATTGTGACGAGGCTGCTAATGCGTGTATGCATGAACGCAGTGGGGCACGAGGGCAATGATACTGCCCCAAGCCCCTGATACTACGACACCCGTGCGCTGTTAGATTGAAGTGTTCTGGCCTTTGGACATGGTCGCATCGCAAAAACAATTCGTGCACCACGAACGTTCGCTGAGTTGTGGCATTGATGATTGAGGGGATTGGGGGCAATCGCGTACTTCGTGCATCACGATCTGATGGCAGTGGGGAACCAGCGTACGTGTGCAAACAGGGAAGATGCATGATAGAGTGCTGATGTCAACATAATGGCGTATCATGGCATCAGCGCGGCACGATGTACATGATCGTAGTGCCATGGCTCATCAGGGTTTGAGATTACGGTTTCGGTATGTTGGCAACACTGGCGTGTGGCTGCATTGTTATATAAGACTACAGCATAGCGGCGTGTTAGGAGCTCGGTGGTCAGGGCGTCGTTCGATTATGATACCCGCTCTGATCAAAGCGGTCTTCTATTCGCGCACCAAATATGAGGGCATGTGCGAACTATGAGTTGCATACGTCACTGTTTGGAACACGAATGCTGCACTGCGGCACCCGTGTACCAAAGAATGCCTGCATCATGGTACTGCGGCACGTTCGTGTCGAGACGACCCTGGCGTTGGTGTTTGAGACCGCATGGATCGTGCAACCTTGAACGACCGGCGGCTTTCCGATCATCAGGTCGTTCCATCTTGGCCGATTCTGGGCCTCTGGCGGCCGTTTACTTTCCTCTGACGGCGTTCTACCTGGAACGCCTGCGGCGGGTTCGCCGCCGCGTCAACACGACGCGAACCTACCGTACGACATTGGTCCGCTAGGGCATCAGGGTGTACGGGCATTTGGGTATTGGTGCATTTTGTGTTCCTAATAATGCATAAGGGCAGTCGGGGCATCAGAGCACCAAGCACCTTGTACTACGCGGAGAGGGAGGCACGCAAATAGCACCCAGCGCAGCAAGTCAGCCAGCCAGCCAGCCAGCAAGCAGACCAACCTACCAAAATGACCGACCGACCGATCAATCAAGTAATCACACAATGTCGAAACGCCTCCCCCGGTACATTCGCTGGCCCCCCTTGTGGGGTGCACGACTGTGAAAGAGGCTGCTGAACTGCTGTCTTGATTTTCTTGTGTTGCCCCTGTGTTGGAAAGTCGGGGTTGATTGGAGAGGACGCGCGAGGGGACACAAGACGCATCCGAGGGCCACATTGCCATAGGAAGATCGAAGGCATGGGTCCCCAAACACAGGGCACAAGGGTACCCTTGATTTGGCAGGATTCGGATCGGCCCATTAATCAGCCTCGACTGCATCTCTTGTCTCTCCAGTCCTGTCTCCAGTTTTCTGTTTACCAGGGGGCATGTGGCGCCAAGCAGCGCCACCCGGGGACGGGAGGCGGGGGACTCAGCCTGGGCGGGGTGGGCTATCAGAGGCCCCTATCGGCGATGAGTGGGCGATTGGGGTCGATGCCTCCCCCCCTGGGCCTGCCCCCCCCCAACGTTGCCCCTGAGGCGCGCGTGACATCACGCACGCAGCGCCACCTGGAGGCAGGCGGGGGGGGGGGGGGGGGGGCGCAACCTCCTGTCTGCTGCAAGATTGCCCCAGGACTCCCGTGGCGACGCCACCGCACTGCCAGGGTCTCAAGAGGAGGCCCCGAGGAGTGCCCCAAGTGGCCTCGAAAAGGGCATTAAGAGGGCCAAGGCGGCCGAAAGTGGCAACAAGATGCCTCTAAGATGCGCCGTAGAAGACAAGCACGTCGAAGAATCATGGTGTGCTCGATGTCTGCTGCCTGCTCCATGTGCTGCTCCAAAGATGCCCCGAGGTCGCTTCAAGATGCCCCCCAGAGCCCCCCGAGATTGTCCACGACGGCCCTACGGTGGCCCCACGCCTCCCCCCAAAGCCCCAAGATCCCGCCTAGGCCGCCCAGGATGGGCCCAAGGAGGCCCCAAGGTGGCCCAAACGTCAGCATTGGCCCCCGAGGCCCGACGGTGGCTTCCGGGGCCCGACGATGGTCCAAAGATATTTCCCAAGCTGGCCCGCGGGCTGCTCCGGAGCCCCATGGGTGCCCCCCAAGAGCCCCCAGGCTGGCCCTGGCACCGTTCCGGCAGGACCGCAAGGTGGCGCAGCTTGGAGGCCCGCGGCGCAAGGAGCAACCCTTCAGATATGTTTTCTAAGCGGAAGCGGCATCGCCCGTTCCTGGGAAAGGCCCGTTCCAAAATCCGTCAACCCTAGATCCTT
>CAUYUJ010019182.1:157526-230026 GCA_963575745.1 Prorocentrum cordatum | reverse complement strand
TGCCGGCAGCGCTAACGAAGTAGACGTGGCATGCTGTGCGTAGCGATGCACTCGTATACCGTTATCCATAAAGCTGGAATAGTACGTTGTCGTCTCCGGTTTCAGAAAGCCCGGTCTCGCCGTGATGTCTATGGCGCCACCTGCTTGGATAGTTCACCCTGTGGTCCTCGTAGCCCTGGTGGTGGCTTTCGTAGCTGCTCGTCGCCCTCTTAGCTCTCCTGGCGTTTTCCTGTGAATGAAATGACGGGGGACGTTGTCCTCCGTGCCGTCGGTCCAGCAGACTTGCGCGGGGAAATGATTACCCGCCGCCCACCGCGGACGTGGGTGATTGGTTACTGCCGCGGCAATGCGGTTATGTCGACATTGCGGCCGACGCCTGGCAATGCGAGACCGCTGCGCCCCATAGGCAATGGTTTGAAGAAGTCGTTACAATCAACTGGTCGGCAACGAACCCCTCAAGACTCGTCAGCCTGGATCCCTGACCTATGCCGCGAACCCTAATAACACATACTCCGAGAGCACTGGCCACCTCAAACAGGAGAGGACCAGCCCGCGCAGCAACCCTCCATGGGGAAAACCGATGAAATACTGACCTACCAAATTTTCAGAATTAGCCTCACAACGAATCACCCCAAAACGGTGTGGGGATCATTTACTCGGGCCCGAGGGAGCGGAACATTTTAACCCCAAACCTGAACACCCCTGGTGCCCTTGGACCTGTGAGCGGCCATGCGTCGAGACACGTCGCGCCGCGTCACCCGCCCAAGAAACGTCGAACGTTGCAAAGCCACCGGAAAACAAGGTGTACATATTTATCCCCAAACTCGTCCCGCGTTTCCCACAATCCCAAAGTTCGCGCCATTTCGCAACCGCGTCTGCTTCTCTTGCCCAGCAGAACGACGATACCAATCCCAAACAATCAACCAATGAGTTTGGCGAGATGCTCGTTTCCCCAGCGAGGCATGCCAACGTTTCTACTAAGGGCGCACACGTGCCTCGAAACAAACTACGCACGACCCGCTCGGTTTTTCCCTGGACGGGGGTCGGGATAAGCATTTCGTCGTGGACTTTCAGTTCCTGGACGCTGAGTTCCAGCACCGTGCGCTCGTAGTACTCTTTTCCGTACTTGCCGTCCACCGTGTCTCAGACAGCGAACGACTTTTTGGGAGTCCAGGTCTTCCGTGGGCCTTCCTGTTCGTCTTGTGGCCCTCGTAATACAGCGGCTGGCCCTGGTAGCTCAGCTTGTGGTCCTTGTGGCCTTTTTTGTGGCTCCCGTGGCTGACGCGTGGGGGTCGCAGCTCAGCTGATGGCCCTGGTAGCTATGCTGCCGGCTCTCGTGGGACAGCAGATGGCCCTGGCAGCACTTCGGATGGATCTCGTAGCTCTGCTCGCGGGCTTCGTAGCGCAGCTCGTAGCTCAGCTGGTAGCCGATTCAATTCAGCTCGCTGCCCTGATAGCTCTGCAAGAGGCTCTCGTAGCTCTGCTTGCTGTCCGTGTGGTTCAGGCGGTGGCCCTCGTAGCTGAGCAGGTGGCTCGCCTAGCTGGACTAGCGGTTCTCGAAGCTCTGCTCATGGCCCTCGCAGTTTATTTTGTCGCTCTGGTATCTCCGCGGGGGCTTTGATCGTTATTCGTGTGGCCCGCGTAGCTGAAATGGTGGCACTCGTAGCTCAGCAAGTAGCCCTTGTAGCTGGGCTGGTGGCTCTCGGTGGTCGGCACGTGGCCCTTGCAATATAGCTCGTCGCCTTGGTAGCTCTGCTGGAGACTGTAGTGGCTGTACCTGTGGTCCTCGTGGCTCGGCTCGTGATCCTCGTGCTCAGCTTGTGGCTCCCGTAGCTCTGCCGTGGCTCTCGTAGCTCAGCTGGTGGGCCTGGCCGTTCTTCTTGTGGCTCTCGTAGCTGCGCCTGTGGTCCTCGTAGCTCAGCTTGTGGTCATCGGAGGTACTGCGGTGGCCCTGGTAGCTCTGCAGGTGGCTGTAGTAGTAGTAGTGCTTGTTGCCCTCGAAGAGCAGGTTGCGGCCGTCGTAGTTTTGCAGGTGGTCCTTTCCCATAGGAGGGGTCGTCGTAGCCATTTGACTTCCTTTTGACCTTGTCGCCAACACAGAACTGCCGCTGGCTCAAACTGCTCCCCAGGCCCCCGGACTACCAATTCAACGGCTTCCGCCGTCAGTGCCTTCTCGCCGCGACGGCTGGCTCCAAAGCCACGGCTGCGAGACACGGGGGCATTCAACGGCCAGTAGCTGTCCGCCGAACGTGGCCGAAACTCGAGCCACCGATTCGGAGGAGAGGAGGAGGAGGAGCAGCAGCAGGAGGAAGAGGCCGAAGAGGATGGCGGAAGGGGCTGCCAAGAACAACTTCTGCAATCCAGGCACTTTGGCGGCCGGCTGCGCGAGTTCGCCGTGCCCTCCCGGGGCGCTACGGTCACCTGCGGGCAGGAGGAAGACGAAAAACACGGCGAGCGGACGCCCACATGCAGGAGGAGAGGGGGGAGGCCAAGACAGCAGCAGGCAAGTGCGCACGTTGGGGGCGGGCGGGGGGCGGGAGGGGGCAAGGAGCGTCGGCGGCAATCCAGGGGTCGTCGGGGGTCATCGTGGGTGGGGGGGGGTCGGCGGGGTCGTCGGGGGATTGGGGGGTCAGAGGGCCGTGGGCCCGCCGGGCGTCAGGCGTGGCGGGCGGGGTCGTCGGCGGGGGCGGGGGAGCGGACGGGCCGGGAGCGGATGGTGGGGGCTGCCGTAGCTCCGCCGGTGGCCCTCGTGGTGCAGCCGGTGGTCCTCGTTGCCCTGCTTGTGGCCCTCGTGGCTGGGCTTACCTCGTGGCTCGGCTGGTGGTCCTCGTGGCCCTGGTTGTGGCCCTCGTACTTGAGCTTGCGGTCGTCAAAGTTCTGGAGGCGGCCCTCACAAGTGTGCCTGTGGTCCTCGTAGCTGGCGGTGTTCCAGCGAGCTCTGCTGGTGGCTCTGGTAGTTCTGCTTTTGGCCCTGGGAGCTGAGGTTGTGACCCTCGTAGCTTTACAAGTGTGCCTCGTGGCTCTGACGGTGACCCTCGAAGCTCTGATCGTGACCTTGGTAGCTGAACAGGTGGCAACTGTAGATCGGCCAGTGGTCCTCGTAGCCCTGCTTGTGGTTGTCATAGCTCAGCTGATGGTCTCGTAGTTTTGCCGTTGGCTCTCGAAGCTCTTGCTGCCCTCGTAGTTCGGTTTATTGTTCTCGAAGTTATACTGGAGCTTCTCGTAGTTTTGATGGTCGTCGGAGCTCCGCTGGTCCTCGCTGCGGAGTTTGGATGCCCTCCTCGCGTGCTCCCACACCTTGCCCAGTAATTTCTCGAGGGGTACGTCCACGTCGGAGGTCAGAATCGGCTGCCAAGTCGCGGTTGGTATTCCACGTTCTGGGTGCCAGCGCCATGCAAGAGGTCGTGCTGGTCACGCGCATGTAGCTCGGTAGGTGGCACTGGTGCCACAGCTGGTGGTTTTCGACGCTCGGCTGGAGCTCTGCCGGTGCCCCTGGGAGCGCAGCTGGTGGTTCTGGAAACGCTGTTGGCGGTTCTCGTAGCCCAGTGGGTGGTTCTGGGAGCTCTGGTTCTTGCCCTTGTAGCTCTGCTGGTGGCCCACGTCGCGTAGCAAGTTGCTCTGGTAGCTGTCCGCTTGTGGATATGATTGTAGCTCTGGTAGCAGGGTAGCTCTGGTAGCTCTCCAGTACCTCTGATTGTAGCCCTCGTAGCTCTGGTGGCAAGGTGAAGGAATCGTATGCGGTGCATTCGTCGAGGAAGTTGTGCTCGCCGTGTCCGTTATAGGCGTCGCAGCCGTACTCGTCGTAAACGGCGTGGCCCCAATCCACCGGTGCCTCCACGACAACGCACTTAATAATCCCTTCGGGCTGCTCGGTCGCGTCGTTCCTAACGTCGATCATGGTAGAGTACTTGGTATCGTACTGGCGGTGATGGTTCTCGTCCTTGGGCTGTCTGTTACGCCGCTCATTATCGTGATTGGGCTGCCTTTGCGCAGCTCCTTCTCGTACGAAGGCTGCCTGTTACGCAGTTCGTGCCTGGGCGCCCTCGCGCGGGAGGGCGTAAGTTGTCGGACCGAAGCTGCATCGCACGTCGGACGTTGTACCCCACTCGTTTTGGGGACGCGCCTGTTCGCGCCTGTGTTCCTCTACGCGTGTATGGTCTCGGCATGCTTGCAGGTGGGTCCCCGCCAAAAGTGGACAGGCCTCGTAGCTTTTTGCAGTATCCTGCAGGTGTCCACCCCTGTTGATTTCGAAGCATTGCACGTCGATGCTGATGATGTTGTAGTCGCAGTTGATCACCCTCTCGTTTTTTTTGTTTGTTTCTCCCTCTCCCCGCGCGGCGACCACCCCTGCGCGCCGACTAGGCCGGCGGACCGCGAGGCAGCGGATCACACGAGCATGTACCCGAGCAGCGCCGGACAACGCCTGGCATACAGCAGGCCCTGTACTTCAGAGAGACCGCGAGGCAATCTCCAGCAGAGGCCGTGCTGCTGCCCCCCGCCCCTGCGGCGGTGCTGAACTATGCTTGAACCCACGCCGGAAGGTCTCCTGCTTCAGAATGAGAGAGCACAGAAGTTGATCACCCTCCCCCGCCCTGCGGTGCTGACCTATGCTTGAATCCGCGCCAGAAAGTCTCTTGCTTCAGAATGGGAGAGCACAGAAGTTGATCACCCTCTCGTGGTACGCGCGCCGCGGTCACCGCCGCCCACCTCCTACGGCGCGGCGGCGTGCCGAGGCCAGGCCCCCTCCAGGGGCGCGCGCGCGGCCGGGTGCGGCGCCCAAAGGCGAGTGCGGGGGGATCGAGTTCCCGCGCGCGGCCTTCCTCCTCCTCATCCTCCTTCTCCTCCTCCTTCTTCCTCCTTCCTCCCTCCTCCTCCTCTTCCTCCTCCTCCTCCTCCTCCTCCTGCTCCTCCTCCTCCTCCTCCTCCTTCCCGCCGTCCTCCTCCGCCTCTCCACCTATCTCTTCTCCCGCCTCCCGTCTCCCTTCTCCGCATCCTCTTGCGGAGGGGGAGGAGATCCAAGGCAGACTTCCGCGCACGGAGAGCGATCGTGCCCGGTGCATCCTAACCCCGGAAGCATAGTGTCTCAACCCCGCTGTGCTAGGATTCGTTGCCGCCATCCGCACCTCGCTAGTCGCCATGGTGAGGCTGGGGTTGTGGATGCTGCTCGGGTCCCAGTGCGCCACGCCATCCATTCCGCGGCCTTTGCCGCCAGGTGCACCTGCGGGGGTCAAGACGCTCGGGGCAAAGCCGATGGCGAAAACGCCCCCAACTCGTCCCCCACAGGGAGCACCCAAGCTGGTGTGCACACATCGGAGGCCAGGGGGGTGGGGACCAAGTGAGGCGGAGTCGCCCGACCAGGAGATCCAGAAGCAGCCAGCACCGAACCGATACATAGAAAAAAATTCGGTCGGGACGTGCGTCGGATCGGCCTGCATCGGCACGGACTCGAAATCGAATCGAATCGGTTGCCCCAGGATGTACAACAACGCCATGCAAACATCGAGACGCATCGGATCGTCGGAATGTCGGAATCTCCTCCTCCTCCTCCTCCTCCTCACCCTCCTCCTTCTCCTCCTCCTCCTCCTCTTCCTCCTCCTCCTCCTCCTCTACCTCCTCCTCCTCCTCCTCCTCCTCCTCCTCCTCCTCCTCCTCCTCCTCGGATCGGGCTGGCCAGAATCGATGTCGCAGCGGATCGATCGCATCCTACTGGACCCCGGAGATCGGTGTCGGCTTCGGCTCGCGCGGCGAGTGCAAGGCAGGGCAGCACAGGCTCCTGCACCGACCTGGCCACGGCCACGCCTGAATGCGCTGGGTTGCCGCCCGACGGGGCGTGCCCGCAGCTGTCCCGCGGCTGCCCCGCGGCTGTTCCGCGGTTGTCCCGCGGTCGTCCCGAAGGCTGTCCCGCTGGCTACCCCAGGGACTGTCCCGATGCTTGTCCTACTGGTTGTCCCGATGGTTGTCCCGATGGCTACCCCGATGGTTGATCCGGTGGTTGTCCCGATGGTTGTTCCGACGGTTGTCCCGCCGTGGTTATCCCGCGGTCGTCCCGAAGGTTGCCTCGATGGTTGTCATGTGGTTGCCCCGATGGTTGTCCCGTGGCCGTCATGCGGGCCCCGTGGCTGTCCCGTGGTTGTCCTGTGGCTGTGCCGTAGTTGTCCCGTGATTGCCGATCGACACATGATGAGACCAATGTTTAGCGAGACGAATGTGTTAACAATGAGGTGGGTAGATCGTTTGATCGGAGCATCGGTAGATAACTAGTGGGACCGACGTGCATATTGGGACAGTGATCGGTAACTCATGAAATCAATCGGTTGTGAGGCCGATTGGTAAACGGTGATATCATGATATCGATTGGTATATAGCGAGGTCGCTGGATTGATGTGTCTATTAATATCACTTGGTGTATATATAGCGAATCCGATATGGCGACAATCGCAAACCGACAGCTGCACCCATCCCCCCCCCACCGCAAACCTTTTGATCACCCGAGGGGCGGCCTTTAACTTATAGGTGCACTTGATAGATATACAGGTCTGGTAGACATCACACGCGAGGGCGCGACGAATGACTCACATTCCATGCCAACTAACTAAATGATACCAAGTGGCCGTGGAACCCATTGACCCAACCATGCTCGCGGCAGAAAACAGGGAAAACTTACCCGCGTTACGCGATAAGACGGATGGAGCGCACCTAGCTAAGAACAACGCAAACCTGGCGGGGGAGGAGACCTCCCGGGGCTCGACGCCATGGAGCGCCTGTCCCACCTCTCGGGCACCAACAGCATCTCCCGAGGCGTAGCCTTCCGCTCTCAACACTCTTTCAGTGGTTCTCGCTTCCCCAGCTCTTGGGTCGAACCTCGCGCCACTTCCAGCCCTCGAGGGCCCAAAGGGGCCCATCGAGAGCACACGGGGCCCCTGGACGGCCCAAGACGGCCGCAAGAAGACATCCCCAAGCTACCCCAAGAGAGCTTCGGGAGGAACCCAAGACGGCCCAAGGAAGCCCAGGGAACGCCCAAGGGGGTCCCAAGACGGCCCACGACGGCCCAAGAACCCCAGACGGCCAAAAGCAGCCCCAGGACAGCCCAAGGGGGCCCCGGGACGGCCCAAGAAGGCCCAGAGACGGCCGACGAGGGCCCCAAGGGGTCACCAACACTGCCCCGCAGAAGCTGAAGAGGCCACCACAAGGCGGCCCACACGAGCTCCGTAAGGGCTCCTCCGGGCACGGGGGCGAGGGGCGTGACACGAGACGGCCGTCAGGGCGGTGCTCGAAGGGTCGCCACGCCGCAGGCGCCAAAGATGTGTTCGTGAATGTTTGTACGCGTGCTGGCCGCCGCTGGCCCCACGCAGCGTGTTTCTAGCAAGCATGGTGCAATCCCATGTGGGGCAACGTATGTGGTGCAGTCTACGTGGTGCAGCATGTGCGGTGTGCGATCTGGGTGGTGTAGAAGTGGTGCAGTCTATGTTGCGCAGTTCACGTTGTGCAGAACATGGCGTGCGATCACTATTGTGCACTATATGCGGTGCAATCTATGTCGTGCGGGATAAGTTGTGGGAAATAGATTGCGCAATCTACGTGGTGCCCTATGTGCTGTGCAATCAGTGTCGTGTAATTCGTGGTGCAACTTGTGTGGCGCAGTTGATTGTTTGAAACTTGGAGCTGTTAGCTCCACTGCTCGCGCAATCATCCCACCCACCCACCCGCAACTAACTTTGTCAAACCCGTGCGGCGGCGATTGCGATGAATGCTTGGTGTTGGTTGGTGCGTCTTTGCGGACGCGCTAGCCCGGCTATGCTGGCGCACACAGCGGCCGGCTAGTTTGGCGCGGCCAACGCGACTGCGGTGGCGATGACCGCTGTGCACGTCCCTGCGGACACTTCAGTGCGAGTCGGTGAGTTGGGCGGTCGCTGTATCAGGCGACGTCGACAACGGGAAGCACGATGATGACAGTTGCCATAATGGTGACGATGATGTCGATGACAACGGCAAGGCCAATGACGGCGCCGATTGTAATCACGCCAGTGACGATGACGATGATCTCGCGTCGGTGATGAAGGTTTTGGAAGGAGTTCGACATGCGCGCGCGGTCGACGCGCGCGAGCGGCTCTCATGGTATTATTTGACAGGGATCGTGCCCCCAGCACGCGCGCAAAGGCGTTCGAATGATTTCGACATGCGCGCGCGAGAGGCCCGCTTGGTCGCATTTGATGAACATAAAAAGGGATGGCTTTCACAAGAGTTCGCAGCAGCGCGGGCAGAACTTGTTTGAAACAACATGCTGTAAAACCATGTGTTTAAGTATGTGTTCAGGACGCTCGATTTTGAATTCCCTGCGAAACCAAAGGTTTTTGAAGGATTTCGGCATGCGCGCGCGACGACGCGCGCGTTTACAGTTTGGCCAATGCTTAGCAAGGGGTTCTTGCAAATGGCTGATTTCTGATGAACGAGTTTGCGCGGATAGTATTGCTTTACGGAGGGGGTGACGATATTGGCCTGGCTGGGATAAGATGAATTCATACTTCGAAGGAACAGCGGGGCAGAATCATATGCAAATTGCACATCCCCAGGGGGAACGTATAATCCCGGGGGCGGGGGGTAGATCCGAATTTCCGACGTCGAGAAACTATACGAGGCCGCGACGAGGCAGCGACGCGGCGTCGACGGCGACAATAAAGCCGCCAGACCGAGAACCAGGCCCTGAAGACGGGCGGCGACGAGCCGGCGACGAAGCGGCAACGGCGACAGCATAGCCGCCAGACAGACCGTCAGGCCCAAACGACGGGCGGCGACGAGGTGGCGACTGGGCGGCGACGGCGACAACATAGCCGCCACACCAGCTGTCAGGCCCGGACGACGAGGCGGCGACGGGGCGGCGACGGGGCGGCGACGGGGCGGCGACGGCGACAACATAGACGCCACACGGGCTGCCAGGCCCAGTTCCTTCAGAAACAAGGAAGAGCCCCTCAGAGCAACCACTGCAGGGGATACAGATCTATATCTACAAATATACATTTCAATTTATATGTATCTGTATAAATATACATGCATATATGCATGTTTGTATGCATGCACGCATGTATGTGCGTATGGGCGTATGTAGGTATGCATACATACACGCATGTAGGCATGTCTGTCTGTCTGTCTGTCTGTCTGTCTGTCTGTCTGTCTGTCTGTCTGCCTGTATGTCTGTCTGCCTGTATGTATGTATGTGCTTGTATGTATGTGTGTATGCGTGCATGCATATATGCATGTATGTATGTATGTCTGTCTGTCTGTCTGTCTGTCTGTCTGTCTGTCTGTCTGTATGTATGTATGTATGTATATGTATGTATGTATGTATGGTGTATGTGTGTATGTGTGTATGTGTGTATGTGTGTATGTATGTATGTATGTATGTATGTATGTATGTATGTATGTATGTATGTATGTATGTGTGTATGTATGTATGTATGTATGTATGTATATATGTATGTATGTATGCATGCATGCATGCATGTATGTATGTAGGTCGGTAGGTAGGTAGGTAGGTAGGTAGGTATGTATGTATGCTGTCTGTATGTCTGCCTGCCTGCCTGTCTGTCTGTCTGCCTGCCTGCCAGGATACACGTCTGTACATTATCATATACCACTACCGTGCTTTTCTTTTGTGTGTGTTGTCTCTCTCTCTCTCTCTCCTCCCCTGCACTCCTACAACCACTTTGAGAATTTGCCCTCCTCCCCCTCCACCACCTCCTCTTTGCGTTCATTATTGCGCTTCTCCTCCTCCTCCTCCTCGCAGTCACGGCCCTCGCGCCCCTGCAATTCCCTGGCCCTTCTTACCGCTTGCCCTCCCCAGCGGCCCGCCTTGGAATTTCGTTCTTTTCCGGGACGGCGCCCTGCCCTTGCCGTCGGCGAATCCAGAGAACTGGGCCGACCCGACCTGGGAGGATGACGAGGAGGAGGAGGAGGAGGAGGAGGAGGAGGAGGAGGAGGAGGAGGAGGAGGAGAGGGAGGATGATGATGATCAGGAGGAGGAGGAGGAGCAGGGAAGGTGCTGAGGGTTAAGGGGGGAAGCTGACCGCCAGGGCCGCCGCAGTCAGCACCTGGCTCAGGGCCTTGGCAGCACCCCGATGCCAGGCCGATCCGCTGCCGGATCCCGATCCCCATCCGGAGCCTCCTCCTCCTCCTCCTTCCTCCTCCTCCTCCTCCTCCTCCTCCTCCCTCCTCCCTCCTCCTCCTCCTCCTCCTCCCTCCTCCTCCTCCTCCTCCATCCGTGGAGGAGCAGAAACAATACCAATGACGCGCCGCCGTGGGCACCCATCAGCATGTCACTGCCGAAGGAAAGGCCAGGCCTCCAGACACCACGAAGGAGTCGTACGCTGACGGGTTCCCAGCAGCGGCGTGTTATTGATGCAGTCGGGCCGCTGAAAGAAGGAACGCTAAATAAGGAACGAAGCCCTTCTTGGCCCTGTAAGCGCCTCCGTGCCCCAGGAGGGCAAGAGGAACAGCACTAGGGGAACCACAGGAGCATCGAGCCCCTTCCGAACCCAAACTGTTCCTCACTTCAGCGTCTTGACTGTACCCCTTCTCCCTCCCGAAGATGGTCGGCCCGATCCGCCCCTCAGGCGTCGAGGACACGCCGCTGACCGAGGGTCTGCTACACGCAAGGGTAACCCTCGGCAAGAGTGACCTTCGGGGCGCGGCTTCACGGGGGACGCGGGGTGGCGAAACCCAGGCGCGCGGGCTGCTGCTTGAACTCTTCGCGCTCAGCGACTGGGGGACCCCATCGGGCCCGCACCACAGGCCACTGGGCGAAAGGTCACTCCTACGTCTATAGGAGAGCTCCAAACAAATTCGATACACCACCACCAGCCCTGGCCAGGCCTGTCCTGGGCCCTGGACTGGTGCACAGGCCTTCCTGGCCTAGGCCAGAAGGTCTGCACACTGATCCAGGGCCCAGGACGTGCCTGGCAAGGGCTGGTGGTGGTGGTGCATAGGTGGCGTCTCTCCGATGTCTCGTCGAGAGGGCCCGATCGAGCGCCCTGGCCCCCGTCGGCCGGCGAGTCGGCCAGGATCGGCGGCGCGACCGCGCGCTCGCCGACGAACGCCAGGGCCTTGTAAGCGCACGGCAGGCATCGGCCCAGGCCTGGGCCCGCCCAGTGGCGGACCTCGCGCGGCCCCGGCGCCCCCCTCGGAGGGCCCGGTGCACCGCCAGAGCCACAGCGCCGTCGGCAAGAGGAGAGGGGGCGGGAACGGGGATGATAGTGGGTGTGGCCTGCATCGGCATAGACATACGCTGAGGAGGAGGAGGAGGAGGAGGAGGAGGAGGAGGAGGAGGAAGAGAAGGAGGAGCAGGAAGAGGAGGAGGAGGAGGAGGAGGAGGAGGAGGAGGAGGAGGAGGGGTGGAACAGGACGGTGAAAGAGAGGAGGAGGAGGCGGCGGCGGGCTCGTCCGGATCACGGGTCGGGGTTCGGCCGAGGCAGAAAAACAAAGAGTTGACCAGAGATCCTCGGGTGCGCATTGCTGCGGTGGCTGGGCACGTGGGGGGCTCACGCGCTCCTCGGCTCACAGAGCGGACATATCCCTATGGCCAGAAGCGGCTGAACACCACAAAATTTCGGGGCTACCTTCGAACAACCAGAGGAGGAGGAGGAGGAGGAGGAGGAGGAAGAAGGAGGAGGATACGGAATGGGAATGGGTGTGGCCTGCATCCGCAGCAGGCGGGGCTGGGCGGGCCACCTCAGCCCACGACGTGACCCTCGACGTTGTCGTCGCAGTCGCCCCCGAGGCTCGCCGCTGCACGGGCTGCTGCCCGGCCGAGGAGGAGGGGCGGGGCGCGATGTCTGGAGGACGGGGAGGACGCGGAGGAGAAGTCGTCGCCTCAACAGAGGCCCGAGAAGAGGAATTCGAAGATGCTCGTGGACTCCCCCCCCCCACGTGGCCGCCGAACCTCCAGATGCCCCCCAAGAGCTCCCAGGAGGCCGCGAAACGCTCCCACAAAAGAGCACAAAAAACAAAGAGGCCTCGAAGACGCCCCTGACCCACAAACCAAGCGCAGTGTGGCAGGGTGGGCCGGCGGCCACTGCGTTCACACACGTGTGCAACGATACGTCCCTTGTATATGCACAAGCATACATACATACGAGGGAGCGCGACCCGGCGTCGCTGGCCCGAAACATGTCTACACGGGGGGGTCAGACACCAGGGCGCCCCCTTGCCCCCCGAACCCCCCCCCCCCCACCCCAAAGAGCCGGGAAGTCTTGTGACCCTCCCCCCCGCCCCCCCCCCTCAGGAAAATTAGTCGGAGCCGCCCCCCCCCCGACAACAAAAAATATCCGAGGGATCTGAAACCCCCACCTTCACCTCCCCCCTAGGCAACGACGACGACGACGACGACGACGACGACGACGACGACGGCCGACGACCGCAACGCCGACGCCGACGCCGATAACGACAACGAGAACGCCGACGAAGACGACAAAAACGGTTGACGACGAGCGAAGACGACGAAAACGACGACAACGACGACGACGACGACGACGACGACGACGACATCGCCGACGACGGCGACAACGTCAGCGGCAGCGGCGGCGCACCTGGTGCCGGCACCTCCTGGCGCCAGCACTAATAGAATGCTACGAAGGTTCGGTCCAGCCGAAGATCACTAAGGCTCGATCCACCGCAGATGGGGCCATTTTCGGGCTCGACGAGCGTCTAATGCAATCCTACTGGGGCTGGATCTAGCTCTGATCGAATACGCATGGGGCTGGATCCAGCTGTCCACTATGATTGGATGCAAGTATGGGGGGATCCTCCCGCGGCTAGATCCAGCTTTAATGGAATCCTGCTACACAGGCTGGATCTTGCTCGAAAAAGATCGAACGGATTCCTGTCAAGCGCTAGTAGAATCTTACACAGGCTCGATCCAACTTTCATTGAATTCGATCACGGCTGGATCCAGCTCGCATAGCACCCTTCAAACAACTCGATCCAGCTGCTGGGGTCCTATGAGGGCTTGATCCACCTCGGATAGAATCTCATTAGGGCTAAACCCACCAGTAATAAACTCCAACTGGGGCTGGATCTAGCTTCGAAGGAATTCTTATGGAGATGGATCCAGCTCTTATCGAATCCTGCCAGGGCTGGATCCAGGTATGATGGAGTCCTTCTGCGGCTAGATCCAGCTCGAATAGAATCCTGCCACACGGGCTGGTCGGCTCTTAGGAAACTCCATCGGGTTTCGATCAAACCGAATTAGAATTCTAAACAAGCTCGAGCCAGCTCTGATGGGATCCTTTTATAGAAGGCAGAAAATCCACCCCCATAATAATCACCCCGGCAAGCCAAACCGTTTAGTAAACGAGCGCACGGAAGGAATCGAACAGGGCGGGGCTGTTTAGTAAACGCCCAGGGCCGCTCAGCAAACGACAATTGTCGGGTCTGGGTGGTTTCTCTTCCCTTGATGTTTAAGGCTTGATCCAGATCTGATTGACTCCTACTATGCTCTGACCCGGCTTTGGAAGAGTCTTACTCGGGCTGGATCCAGCTCTAAACGAATCCCAGGAAGTTTCGATCCAGCTCTAATACAATCCTACCAGGACTCGGTCCAGCTTGAATCGCATCTCACTAGGGTTCGATCGGAGTCGTTGTTTGCTGGCGGCGACGTCCTCGTCGTTGGCGCCGTCGTCTTCGTCGCATTCCTCGTCGTATTCGTCGCCTCGTCCGTCATCCGTCGCCGACGTCGTCATGTACATACTTACGAACACATAGACATACGCACACCACCTATATATACACATTTACACATATATATAGAGAGAGAGAGAACAAAAAAAAAAGAATGAGAGAGACATTTTTGGGGCAGGCGCTCCCTCGCCAATGGTCACTACGCTCAGACGTCCCTCTAAACCCCCAGTAACGTTTCCGAGGACAGGCACCGCGGCCCCAGGGACGCTGCGCCTCGTCCGAAAGCATTCGGCACGAATCGGGGGACCCCCAGCCGACCACGTCGGTGGGCCCCAAGGGCGGCCCCTGACCGCAAGCCGCCCTCTCCCGAAACGCTGGGGGGGACGCCGAGTGTAGCCCAATTTCCCACACGTTGGCCCCACGGGCCGCTCTTAAGCAACCCCCACGTAGCTCCACACTCCACCTTACTGGCTGTTAGGCCGGATCTATCGTAGTTGTGAAACCCCCTCCCGCCGACCGTTCCGCCTCACCCTGTCACCTGCGCCCTCTGTCAGGGCGATCGGGACGAGGGTTACAGGGCGGGTCGGGAGAGGACCGCCGCCTCTCGCCTGCGAGAAAACTCTGAGAGGTGGGGCGGGTGGGAAGACGGTCTCAACCTCTTGCTGCAACCTGAACCCTTTCAGGGCACCACCAACACCTGTGACCACGACGTCCCTTGCGCGCCCCCCCCACAGCTGCGCCTCGCCACGAGCGGGGGGGCCGCCCGAACGGCCCGCGACGGACCAGGGCCCCCAGGAACGACGTGGCGCACCACAGGCCAACATTGGCTTGCCCATGGGCGGGACAGGAAGGGGACCTCTGAGGCCAGACGCGCGGGAAAAAAAGGGTGGGAAGGCCACCACCTCTTCGCCTACAACCTGCACCCCGTTCAGGACTCCGCCAACACCTGCGACCACAGTGCCCCTGGGCCGAGCCCCAAGCAGCTGCGCCAAGCCGAGAGCGAGGGGCCGCCGAATCGTCACGCGGCGGCCCAGGACCCCAACAGGGACGCTGCGGCACTCCACAGGCCAACGCTGGCTTGCCCATGGGGCGCACCAGGAAGAGGACCACGAGAGGCGGGGCGGGTGAGAAGGAGGCACTGGAAACAATGCGAGGGCTTTAGCACCAGAAACGAGGTGATACTGCACCAGGGCAGGTTGGAGAAAAACCACAGGGACGGGAGCCCCTGTCGGACGAAAGTTTTCGCGCGCCACGCCGCTGGACCAGCCCGCTCGCAGTCGGCCAGCGCGCCCTTGACACGCGCACGGGCTGCGAGGCTGCTGGTCCAACGCCTGCGGGCCAAGGTGAGCTCAATCCTTAGGCCCGTTGTCGGCAGCTGCGCCAGCTGAACAGGCACTGGGGCTCGAGCCGCTCCACCAGCGCTGCGAGGGCCGCTAGAACAGGGGTGGCGGACGCATGCCGAGCCTGTCACCCTCGCCCAGACCGTGCCTGACGAACCGCAGCAGCTGGCGGGTGATCGATGTCACGATGGCGACCGCTGCTGCTGCGTTGCGCCCTGCCGCTTCCTCGGACGAGGCTGCGCGGAGGACGGCACGCTGGCTTAGCTATCCACGTCGCCCTCGCACAACGCGAAGGCCTCACCGCCGCGCAGCCGGCCCTCGAAACCAACCAACAGGAGGCACCCGACATCGACGCAGCCCGCTTTCAGCGCCAGGCTAGCCACGGCTCGCGATATCAGGCGTGAACGGGAGCACGTGCGCCGCGGGCTCCTCTTCGCGAAGTCTTCAGCACCGCCCAGCCTTAGACCCAACGGGCGCCTGAGGCGCGGGCTGGAGGAGCACGCGTCCGCCACCGCGTTGCGCGCCGCCGCGATGTCCGCGCTCGAGGCCCAGAGGTTCAGGCACCCTGAGAACGCGCGTCCTCGTCCTCCTGGCCCCCCGCCTCGACGCCGCGACCTGAGGCGTCGTAGTGCGCCAGCAGGTGGCCGAATGCAACGGAGTGCCGAAGCCTTGTCGCGGCACCCTTGCGGAGCAGGGGCAGCGACTGGGCCCGCAGGGCGCCTAGCCTCAGCCGAGCACGCGCCGCGGGCCCCCCCCCGCGGCGCGGGGACAGCAGCATGGGCGGCCTGGCCGCGACGGTCCCGAGCCACGAGCCACGCAACAATCTCCCCGTCCGTTCGTCGGCGGGGCTGTCCTCTGAAACGACGACGCAGCCGACGGCTGTGCACACGTCGGCGGCCGTCGCGACCGCAGCCCACCTGGCCAGCGCGGGCTAGAGACGGCGGCTGCTGCTCCTGCCCTTCGCCACGACCGCCGCGACCATTTGGCTGTCGACGAGGTGAATCCACCTGCTGCCATGCTGGCTCGCCCCTGCCGCGCCGCCGCTGCCGCCTGCAGCTCAGGGGCGCGCGGGCGGACGCACTTGGCAGCGGGCCACGCCATGCTGAGTGCCACGCGCCACCGCCACGCGGACGGGTCGAGGCTGGGCCGCGGCCACCTGCGCGGCCTGTAGGAAAGGCCGCAGTCCAGGCGCACGTCGGTCCTGCCCTTCCCCGCTCGGGCCAGGCAGTGCCGCACCAGCCGCCGCGGGGCCAAGGTACCTGGGTCCTCAGGCTCGCTCTCGTACCGTTCGATGGCGTCCTGCGACGGTCGCCCAGCGAGCGACCTTCGCGGCGCGCTCCGAGAGCACCTCTGCCAGGGGCCGCTTGACCAAAGGCCTCGCCCCGGCCGCAGGTGCAGCCCGCGCCACGCCCTCGGCGGGAAGAGCGACAACCGTGTCGCGGTCCCGCAGCGCTGCGACACGGCCCCTCGACTCCATCAAGCGCGAGCACAGGGCGGCCACTCCCATGGACGCGGAGAGCCCCACGTCCAGCTCGCCGAGAGGGTCCTCGAACGGGTGGGCGCCCGCAGCGGGCGCACCGGCAGGCCGAACGGTCCCAGGCGGCGGCCCCAGGAGGTGTTGCGGCCACACCGCGCCTGGGTTGGTGATCCGATGCTGCAACCAGAGCCCCGCTGCCGCCCAGGCCCTCAGCTGCACCACCTCCGAGATGTAGACCAACCCCTGTGCAGTTTGGCGGCAGCACGGCCTCGCACAGCGGCACGGGGCCCTCGCGGGCGTACAGGTGGGGCCTGAGCGAGACCGCCCCACGCTCGCCCGCACACTGCGGCCACCAGCTCCAGCAGCTGTCGTCGCTCCAGAGCAGCCACGCGAGCGAACCCGCCACGGCGCGAGTGCCACCCGCGCAGCCACACGAACTGGCACAGCACCTCCAGGGCGCTGCTGTAGCCGTCGTGCGCGTACAGCTCGCAGTCCACCAGCGCGACCAGCGCCACGTCCGTCTCCAGGAGCTCGTCGGCGCCCCCAGCCACCGCGGGGCGGGCCTGCGGGCCCAGGGCGGGGCCGTCGGCTAGGTCCTCGTCGCCGCCCCCGTCGTGCCCGACCTCGGCCTCGGGTCGCCCCCGCCGTCGCGGCGAAAGCGGGACCCAACAGCTCGCCGCCAGCGCCGCCTCCGCCGCTCCCCCCTCGCCGCGCGCGCCGCCGCCACAGGGAGGAGAGGGAGGCGCCCTCGGCGGTCTCCCCTTCCGCGGCGCGATCCAGGTCGGGCTCGCCTGGTGCCGCCCGACCTCGCGCGCGCGCGCGCGCCCCTCGCAGGGCGCCCGAATGCGCCCTGGGCGCGGGGGCAAGCGGGGCTCTGCTGACGGCACGGGGACCGCCCGAATCCCCGCCAAACTCGAGCCTCAAGAGGCTACGTGCAGCAGGACGGCGACAGGCGCACCCACCCCCTCTCGTACGAACATACGCATGCGTGTGTACGGCCATATACGCACACGCACACACACGCACACACGCATGCATACACGCATACACACGCGCACGCATACATACACACATGCACACACGCACACCTTCACACATGCGCACACGCAGGTATGATATCTCTACGCGGCACCACGAGGCGCGGCTGGCCTGGCGGCGCCGTGGGTGCGGCCGGCGGCCCTGGCGGCGCAGAGGGCGCAGGCGGCGGGCCTGGCGGCGCACTTGGCGCGGCTGGTGGCGGCGGCGCCATGGCCGGCGGCGGAGCGCCGAGGCCTCGCAGGAAGCAGCGAGGGCGGCCTCCTCCACATCTCCGCCTCCTCATCGACATCACCATCACCGTCACCATCGGGGTCACCATCATCACCAGCATCATCACCAACATCAGCATCAGCATCGGCATCGGCATCAGCATCAGCATCAGCATCAGCATCATCACCATCATCATCATCATCATCATCATCATCAGCATCAGCATCAGCATCAGCATCATCATCATCATCATCATCATCATCATCATCATCATCAGTAGCATCATCAGCATCGTCATCAACACCAATTTCGGTGGCATCGTCAGCATCGTCATCATCATCAACATCATCATCACCACCATCATCATCAGCAGCGTCACCATCACCATCACCATCGTCATCCTCATCCCCGTCATCATCAACAGTATCACCATCGTCATGAACATCACAATCACCATCATCAAATCATCATCTTCCTCCTCCTCCTCATCATCATCATAGTCACCATCACCATAAGCATCATACGCATCATGATGAGAATGATCACCATCGTCATCATCATCATCGTCATCATCAATATGAAAATCAGCAGCAGCAGCATCAACATCCAAATCATCATCATCGCCGTCACCAGTACGATCAGCAGCATCATCAGCATCATCAACACGATCACCCTCACCATCACTATCATCATCACAATCACCATCATCCTCAGCATCATTTGCTTCATCACCATCACCATCGTCATCAGCATCACCACCACCAATCACATCATCATCATCATCATCATCATCATCATCATAATCATCATCATCATCATCATCATCATCATCATCATCATCATCATCATCGTCATCTCGCCTTCATCATCATCATCATCATCATCATCATCATCATCATCATCATCATCATCATCATCATCATCATCATCCCCCTCCTCCTCTTCCTCCTCCTCCTCCTCCCCCTCCCTCCCTTATCGTCCTTCTCATCCTCCTCCCTCGGTCCTTCCTTCTCCTTGTCCTCCTTCTCCCCCTTCCTTCTCCTGCTCCTCCTCCTCCTCCTTCTCCCACTCCCTTCCTGCTCCTGCTAATGTGCACCCTATGGGACGCACGTCAGGCGCATTCCTTCGCGCGCAGAGAAAGAAGCACCTACGGTGGAACATGCTGCCTCTGACCTCGCAATGGAGGCAGTCAGGGCGGATATCTTCGCACTTCGCGGCGAAGGCTCTTGGCACCAGTAGCGATTGGCCAGGAGCGTGCGGAGCGCCTTTCTGGCGTGGCTGGTCTGGCCATCCGGGGATTTTCTCTTGACAGCGAACCGAGGGCGGGGCGGGAGCAGATGGTGCCTGACCATTCGACGGCGGAAGACTGACAGCCCATTTTGTCGGCCACAACTGCGTCCCAGCGCTCCCGCTTGCAATGCAACGCAAAAACAACTCCAGCGAGAAGCGGTGGAGCCACCGCCACCTGCCCGATCCGTCGGCGGTGGCACCCCAAGCAACGTCGAGGTCCCATCCAACCCGCCGAAGGGTGAGCCAGAGGGCGGCCACTGGCTGCTTGGCAGCACCCCATGGACATTTTCTGCGGGCGACGGCAATGGCATCCTCGAAGGCGCTCCGCAAAACCTTGTCTCGAGACCGGCTGGTGCCACCAGACCGACGCACAGCGCTTCGCCGCCGAAGCCGCAGTGTGCACCAGGGGGTCGCTGCTCCACGGGGCGCTGCACAAAAAGAGTGGAGCCTGACGGCGAGCCTGGCTGCACTGGCCCCGTGCTCCTGGCCGCCGCGACATGGGAGGAGGAGGAGGAGGAGGAGGAGGAGGAGGAGGAGGAGGAGGAGACTGGGGAGGAGGAGGAGGAGGAGGAGGAGGAGGAGGAGGAGGAGCGACGTGCTGGGCGGCCCCTGGAGGGCTGCCCCCCCCACGCCGCCTTCGCGGCGGGGCCGGCTCGAAGAGCACGGAAAGCGTGGCGTCCCTGGCCGAGGCTGCGGAGGCGAGGAGAGGAGGCGAGAGCACTTGAAGGGGCCCTGGGACACACACAAATAAAGACACACAAATAAAAGGATTCCACATATTTTCCTATATTTTCTGGGTTTCTGTCTTCCCACCCAACTCCCATATTTTCCCATATTTTCTGGGGAATCGACGATTCATTGTGTCTGTGTGTTTTTTCCCCTCCTGGGCACTGGCCACCCTCGAACGCTGACTGGGCAGGCGGCGACGGCTGCCGGCTGCCGTCTCCTGCATCTCCGCCCAAGTCCCGACGGGTGTCGGATGATAGCTCATGTCCAAGCGGCCAGGGCTGATCCCCCGGAAGAGTGTCCAGCGGCTGGCTATCCGACGCCATCCAGCAGGTCTTGCCGACGGTTATGGGTAACTCCAGCTGATGCAAGACATCCATTACCAACCCGACCGCCCGCACGAGCTGCTCGACCACCGCTCTGACACCGACGATCGCATGCAGCTTGATGTCGCCAACGACGCTGACCAGACGGCAGAACGGGGCCTGGATGGCCACTTCTTTCAAAACGCAAAGGGTCAGCAGCTTGACAACTCCAGAGCTTGACAACTCCAGAGCTTGACAACTCCAGTTGCGCAAGGGGCAGGCCTTCTCAGAAAGCTCGGAAGTTTCCCGGCCTTCTAAAAAGTTGTCTGAGCCTTCGCCGAAGACGAAAAAACCTCTCAGAAGGCGCGAGGGCTTCTGAGCAGGTCTTCTCCTTCTCATTTCCCCCCCTCGCTCGCCGCCAAGCAAAGGGTCAGCAGCTTGACAACTCCAGTTGCGCAAAAACATCCTGCAACGACTGTGCCGTCGGGGAGGACGGAACGAGAAGCGGCGGCCAGCCAGGGGACGCGGCGAGTCCAGCGGCAGAGGGTGCAGAGGGAGCGGAGGAGGCCGGCGTTGAAGCCGAAGTGCCTTGAGCGCCCCGTGCGACACGGCCTCGTAAAATCGAGAAGCGTCGAAAGAGGCAGGGAGCCGAGGACCACGACGACGACGAGGTCGAGCATGAGGAGGAGGAGGAGGAGGAGGAGGAGGAGGAGGAGGAGGAGGAGGAGGACGAGGAGGAGGAGGAGGAGGAGGACGAGGAGGATGAGGTGGAGGTGGTGGTGGAGGAGGAGGAGGAGGAGGAGGAGGAGCGCTTTCCAGCGCTTTCGAGCCGCCACTTCATGGCCACCCGCCGCGCGCGTCGCACCGACGGCGAGCGCGCGGCAGGGCACGGCGAGCGCGCGGCAGGGCGGGCCGCCCCGCTCCTCGTGGGACCCCGCTGGCCCTGGCCTGCTCTGGCCCTGGCGGGCTCCCCGTCTCTCTGCTCCTCGCGGCGCCTGGGACCCTCCCCTGGCTATGCCCCTACCTTAGAGGGACGAGGAGGAGGAGGAGGAGGAGGAGGAGGAGGAGGCACCAAGTCGGCGGCCTGCCAGGCTCGCCGGCGTCGTCGGGCTCGCCGACGTTACCGGGCTCGCCGGCGGCGCCGAGGCCGTCGGCGACACGCTCGCCGCCGGCGCCAGGGGTGCTCCTGCCGGGAGCTCTCTGCAGGAGGCAGGGGAGCTCCTCCTCCTCCCCCTTCTCCTCCTCCTCCTCCTCCTCCTCCTCCTATTATGTGCGGATGTTAACTCAGGCTTTGGACTACAACGTCGGTCAGGTAGTGATGAATGGCTCCCAGTACGTCACCCCGCCATCGGGACGGCAGTTACGCCTGTTAAACAAAAGTACTCAGCTGACGTTGTGCTGGCTATGTTACAGGACCTTGATCTAGTTGCTGTCAACACCCACAAAGGAGCTGGACCAACCTTCTATGGGAACGCACGCAACAGTTCACAACTCGACTTTGTGTGCTTACCGCAATGTTGCTTACCTAATGTTACGGCCGCTGGCCCACTACGAAGAATGGCACGAAGGTTACAACTAGCCCACACTGTCGACCCACGAGATCATATCCCAGTACATGTCAGAATATCGTACTCGTTAGCTGATGTTCTCTGCCTCCCGAACCAGATCCCCACTCACCAGAGGCTCGGCCTTGTCCCCACCACGCACAAGTGGAACAAGGAAGCGTTAGGGGATGCACTTCGGACTGGGGCCCAGCGAGCGGAATTTTTACAGGCAGTTGAATCACGGCTCCTTGCTGCTGAACATGACATCGAGACTCTTCAGAGAGACGAACAGACTACGAATGCAGAATGGGGTTACTTTGTCAACATCCTTAACCAGGAAGCATCCAGGTTTTTTACTGCTACTCCAGAATATTCTCCAGGTTATCGTGAACGGTCCCAGGAGGTCAAACAATTGCTGCAGCAGAGAAGGGACATGAGGGAGCAGTTGGGGCAGCAGCAGGACGAGGAGCAGCAGCAGAACATCAAGGAGGAGCTCAGGAGGAGGAGCAGGGAGCTGAGGAGGCTACGCAGACGTTACGTTGTCCTCTGGCGTCGGGACCTCACCTCGGACTTGCTTGCAGCACGGTCTCAGAATCGGCAGGGAGAGGTCGCGAGGTTGTGTCGGCTGCTGTCGGGACGAGGAACGGGACCTCGGAAGAGGAACTACCGTCGGGCCACCGAGCTGATGCCGACGGCGGCGGACCTCTACGCTCGCTTCCAGCTGTCTTCAGGAGAGGGAGGGATGCAGGCAGAGATAGTCGACTGGCCCCAGATGATCGATGACTACGTTTATCACCCTGATCACGGATTGGAGGCTCAGCAGTTTACCTCCCCCTGGACCCAGGAGGGCCTGGAATGGGCTCGACAAAAATTGAAGCTGATAGGACAATACCTGCGCAGGGCTGCCAAACGAAGAACGTCGCCACCCTGGTCCCTTCCTATCGAAGTGTTCTGGATGCTGTTCCACCCGTACCGGCGTACGTCGAGGAGGTTCCGAGGTGTAGGTTATCAGGCTCCAGACCTTGATCTGCGTGCCCTAAGGCGATTCCTGGTGATATTTGTACATAAGATATATCGAAGTAGTCAGCCACCAGCAGTCTGGAGCTTGTCGATGGGGGTGGCCACTAATTGGAAGAGGGTCATACACGTTTTGTGCCCCTTTGGCAAAGCCTTCATCGCCACCAGCCTGGACCCAGTGCAGATCACCCAGGAACCCGAGTTCGCCCACGGTTGTGTTCCCAGGAGGCGCCGCGAGACGGCCATCATGATCCAGCAGTCAGTTGGATGGAGGCTTAGGAGGCTAGGGATACGGCATGTCACGGAGCATAAGGACATCACGAACGCGTTCGGTAGCAGTTCTCGTGAGGCTATCCTGGAGGCCAACCAGAGCATCATGAAGGAGGGGGAGGCTAGGTTTGGGGTCCAGAGGCTGCAGTTATCTACGGTGTGTTTCTCGGGGCTGGATGGGGTTTTTTTCGCCAAGCCTACGGTTGGAGCGCTACAAGGAGATCCCTGGGTAGTTAAGGTATTCACACGAGACATGGGAGGGGTCTTCGCGCGAGCACAGCAGGATCATCATAACTCCCAGGACGAAACAGCTACGTGGTGCACGGTCAGGCTCCCAGCAGATGATGATCAGGAGATGGTTATGGACCTATCATTTCATTCATATGTAGATGATGCCGCCAAGAAGTTACTTATTGCGGACCAGACGACAGACTTGGCGCAGGAGGTTAGCAGGCAGTCCTTGCAGTACGATGATTTGTTATCGCGACGATTGACTGAACACAACTATCAACTTAACCCAACAAAAAATGAAACAGTGCTTGCACTTTTTGGGGACCAAGCTCAGAACTGCAGAAAACAAATACGGACTGGCAATATTAGGTTAGCTGGACAACCCAAAGATTCTGCTAAGTACCTGGGTAGTATCGTTAGAGGTGATGGAGCTTTCTCTTCTGAACTGGAAAATAGGCTTAGGGCCATTGATGTTGGTTATCACAGTATGGGGAGATTCTGGTACCAGGCACGAGTCCCTTATGTTGAACGACGTGCTGTCTTTCTATGTCGTGTCCTAGGGTCTGCGTTATCAGGCGTCGAGGCTTTCCTCCCAACGCCTGCTCAACTACAGCGATTGCAGAGCAGAGTAAATATGTATGCTAGACGTGCTATGCGAGGGCTGGCCACTAAGGAGCAGAACGGGCATAAGGTTTCGATCAGTAACGAAGAGGTTTGTAGGTACTGGAAGATGGCACCACTTGAGATCGAACTGCGCGCACGGCGCATCAAGTGGTATCAGCGCTGGGTCCAACAACCTGATCGTCACCTGGCAGAATGGGCAGCTTTGTTTGGCACCATGCAAATCGAGTCGCAGAGAGGAGTGCAGATCGTTGGACAGGACGAGCGTCTTACAGAAGATGCTTGCCCCTGGGCTCGTAGAGTAATATCAGATATTAACTCCCTGGCTGACTTAGGAGATGACGAATATGAACATGTACAAGAATTTGATAGCAGTCCGTTGAGAATATTCCAGGACGAGAGTTTAGTCGAATGGTTCACCCAGTTTGACCCAAAGAAGTTGCGAGCTAAGTGGTTAAGTGTAGCTATCCCCCCTCCTGGATATGCTCATCCTCATCCTCAGGAATCACGACCCGACCCGCCACAAGCAGCAGGAGATATGTTACCATGTCCAGTACCAGGATGTACTCGTTCTTTCCATACCTCCAGGCAGCTATTGGTTCACCTCAGCAGGGGGCATGAGTTCAGATCTATCCTTGGTCTGGCAGTTACTTCTAATGTATGTTTTGTCTGCGAGAGCGTTTTCGAGAGCCGTAACTCGGTCTATAAGCACCTCATCGACTCCTTCGAAACGGGTATATGCGTCACACACAGAAGTACGACCTTCAAACATCCAGGCCAGGACAACACTGATGAGTGCCCATTGTGTAAGGCTCAAATTCTTGCTGGGGCTCCGCTGCGAGCCCACATCCGTACGCATTTTCTCCACCTCCCAGCACTCGACGATGCCAGGAGAGGGCGCGGCACCAGCGGCGAGGCCCAACGAGCGAGAGGCAGCAGGAGGCTCGGAGATGGCGTCAGCGCCAGACTGGATGATCATCGGCACGGCCAACAAGCGCAAGGAGCTGGACGACACCTCGGACGCCCAGGAGAACAAGAAGGGGCGGCTGGCCGAGCAGGTCAAGCGCGACGGGCTCAAGATGGGCAACTTCAAGGCGCTGCTCGCCATCCTCACGAAGCTCAGCATCACGAACTCCAGGGAGCTCGCCGACCTCACAGGCGCCTGCTTCACGTGCTTTCTGCTCCCCGCGGGCGCCCCGCTGATCGGCATCATGCAGCAGGCGGGCAAGGCCTACGCCCAGGACTGCAAGAAGAAGGGCAAGCAGCACGGCAACGGCCCCCCGTGGCCGCACGTCTTCCTGGCTCTCCTGAAGCACTTCTGCCAGATGACGGACCTGGACGAGCCGTCGATCAAGGCGTTCAAGACCTACTGGGGGGTGATCACGAGCCTCAGCAAGGAGGAGGGCCTGATCCAGTTGCAGGAGCAGATCAGGTTCCTGCGCATCAAGGGCTGCTGGTACGACCGCAAGAAGGACGACAAGCCGACCAGGTTCAAGCTGCAGTTCATGATGAGCCCCAACTCCCAGGTCAATGGAGTCAGGAACACCTCCGATCAGACCAACACGATCCCGCTCCATCAGGCCTTCTGCATGGCAATCCTCAAGCAGGGCGGGGAGTACAAGGCGGGCGGACCCCCCAAGGGGGCGCTGGAGAGAGAGGCGGAGAGGTTGCTCAAGCGCATGGGGATCGAGAGCGACAGGCAGACCATCGAGGTAGACAGCGACCAGGACGGGGAGGGGTTCTGAGGCCGTTGCGTCTTGAAGCAGTGAACGGATCTGAGCGTATGGCAGAGATGTATAGGGAAGGCCGCCTCACGGGCATACAATTACAGGCCCTGCAGGCCCGCGTCCATCACCCCATCCTCAGGTATTTTAACGGCAGCCGCAGTGTCTTGTTGCATCAGGTTGGCAGTGCAGATCCTCCCGCCATCATGTCATTTGAAGAGTTCCAGCAGCGTAGTGAGCAGGTCCGCAGAATAGAAGTCAATGTTGAGACAGTGCCGAATCAGAGCAACCGTGTGGCTAGTAGATACCTCCACCCCAATCCCATGCCGCCAGCGGAGTGACTCCTCTGGCCGATGCTCGGGGTTTTCCATATTGCAAGAGAGAAGTGAGAAGCGTTGCGACCTTGCTCACTCGTCCTCCCTCCTCCTCCCGCTTTGTCCGCCCGTACTTGTTCCTTTTCACGAAGGATGGTGCCGCGTGCGGGCCGCTGGGCGTTCCCCTTACAGCGGTCCCGCTTCGGCCTGAGAGGGCCATCCTTCCAGCGTCGGCCGCTGGTAGGCGATAGTTCGCATCCAAGAGCCTGCAGATGCCACCAGGACTGCTGGGTGACAGAGGCTCGCAATGGTTGATTGATTGATTGATCCTCCTCCTCCTCCTCCTCCTCCTCCTCCTCCTCCTCCTCCTCCTCCTCCTCCTCCTCCTCCTCCCTCCTCCCTCCTCCCTCCTCCCTCCTCCCTCCTCCCTCCTCCCTCCTCCTCCTCCCTCCCTCCTCCCTCCTCCCTCCTCCCTCCTCCCTCCTCCCTCCTCCTCCTCCTCCTCCTCCTCCTCCTCCTCCTCCTCCTCCTCCTCCTCCTCCTCCTCTTTTAATAAAGAGCCGCGCTGCGGCAGACGTGCCTCGGTGCCGTCGGGAGGAGGAAAGGGGTGTCGTGGCGGCGAAGGCGAGCAGGGGCAGCGCCCAATATCAGTTTGGCGGGGGGCCGAGGATCATGGGCCGGCAGCCTCTCCACCCTGACAAGGCCCATCGGCGTCTGCGAGCTGCCTCTGCAGGATGAGGCAGGTGCGTCGGGCTGGCTGGACTACCCTTGACCCCGCGGTCCGCCAAGTGGAAACCACACGAGGCCCTTGCACCAGCAAGGCTCCCTCGATGCGCCTCTCGATCTTCTTCTATGTATATTTCTTTATACATATATATGTATATGTATACCAATGTGTGTATGACGAATACATGCGAACGAAGCCCAACTGATATCAGTCGTGCACCCACCTTTTGGGACTAAGACTACCATGCGTTCATACCTGGCTCACCAGCACGCCAAACCAGGCACTCCTCCACAGGAGATCTCACCGAATGCTGCACAAACAAAAAATACACCGCACGCACGGTAAGCAACAACCCACCCAACATGTTCCGACATCTGTTTGCTGCCCTCGTGGCTCTCATTTTTGTTTCACGGATGCCTGTGACGATGCCGACAAAAATCCAAATGAGGGCCCTGGCTTCTGACAAGCGCTATGGGCTTCTACCTCCTGCCCGACATTGACGCACCACGACCTCCCCGGTCTGACTTGGACCTTCACCAGTTCCGAGACACAGACTAAAACTACGATCCAACTCCTGCCCACGACGCGTGATACCCCCTTTTCCCCCTGTTTCTCAGGAGTGCCCGAGAGCCTCAGGCGAGCAAGAGCATGCTGATGCCAGGAGCCCATAGCCTCCCCATCCGCCCCCATCCCCATCCCCATCTCCTCCTCCTCCTCCTCCTCCTCCTCCTCCTCCTCCTCCTTCGTCTTCGGCCTTGAAGGCGCCAGGCTCTCAGGCGCCGGATGGTTTCATCGCTTCGACCCTCCACTTCCAGGGCTACTCTGTGGTCCTCTGCATGTGCTACGGGTTCACATCCGTCGGCCTCTCGGGCCGCAACCTAGCCAGGTTCCATCGTCTCGGAGGGCTTCTACGTGGGCTTCGTCTACCGTGGATTTGCTTGGGCGACTGGAACGTGGAACCTCACGTCATCCAGCGGTCGGACTTCCTGGACCAGGTTGTCGGCCGCATCATCACCCCTGAGGGGGTCTCGCACACGTGCGATGCCAGTAAGCTGGGGAGCATGCTGGACTGCGCCATCGTCAGCGAGGCCGCCTTGCCGTACATTCTCTCGCTTCAGCCGCAGTTGGACGTTCCTTGGAGGCCGCACATCGGTCTATCACTTCATCTACGCCGCAGTGGGCAGCAGCTTCAGACCAGGCGACTCGTCTACGCTAGTCGCTTGCCGCAGGTTGCTCGCCCGTGCACTGTGCCCGTTGTAGGCTCGAAGTCTTCTGTTGCCAAGCACAGCCGCCGTCTGCAGCAGGAGGTTTCACGAGTAGCCCGCAATGAGAAAATTGTGCAATTGCTTGGAGATCACACGGGGATTCATTCAGCTAGTCAACAGGCCGAGCCTCACAGTACAGATCAGGTGTCACACGAGTTGCGGTCTGCTCAGTTCGAGGATCTCGAGGCTGAAGCCTGGCCCGATGAGGAGGAGGATCCGTGGGCTGATCAAGCCAACTTCGTGAGCGCAGAGAGCGCCAACAGAAGTGAAGCGCCATCGGTCATCCGCGTCGTCGCACCTCATGATTGCAATACTGCCAGCGTGTCTCCCACTCACGGACGAGGCTCACCCTCCGAACGGCGGTGAGGGCGTGAATGTCGCTTGCATGCCTGGCAATGTTCGCCCTGGCGACCGGGGTTTGACCTCCGTTCGCGGGCAGAACGGCGGTGTGGCCAGTTTCACTTGTGAAAGGGGGTGCCAGTCACAGTGAGGCGCCGTCGATCGTCCGCGTCGGCCCATCGCATGGTTGACATGTTGCTTGCCAGCCTCTCTCTCTGCTCAGCCTCTCTCTCTGCTTCAGTCGAGTCTGATTCAGTTGATACAGTCAGTTTCGAGTCTCCTAATAGTGTCAGTGTTCAGCACCCCCTCCCAGCCAAAGGATGCACATCGCACGAAGCCCCCCTTTTGAGTTCGGAAGTCCCGTCTGACAAGGTTGAGCCTTCGTTTTACATCCCCAATGATTTGTGGGAGCAGTGCCGTGTACAAAATCAAGGCCTGTTCGTGGGGCCCCCGCCTGTGTGCTTTGCCTCGTCAGTAGCCTTTCGGCTCAACCCACAGCATGTGGACTCCGTAAATTCCTGGCACGGTCAGAGGATTCGCACCTTGGAGCAGGCCATTCACGAGCACCATCAGTCTTCGCAGCCTGGAGGTCCCAGCCGAGCTGAAGGGTGCCGTTTCGCAATCGAGACAGTCAAGCATTCAGGGCGATCTCGTGAAACCCCTCTTCGTGATCGCATCACCTCGTGGTGGCAGAGAGCTTCGTCTGTTCTCCAGCAGGTCGTTCGGCACCTGGGTCGGGACAACGGCCGGCGGCAGTTGGTTCAGCTGCACGGTGCCTGCAGGCGTCTGGCAGAGGACCGACCTGACCCCGTGGGGCGCGTCCTTCGCCCTGGCGTGGAGCCTACCTTAGACGAGTGGGTCAGCCTCCTGCTCAACGTTGAGGGGTGCACGCCCCGCGTCCTGGAGGGCTTCTTCCAGCACAGCGAGCGGGTTGAACAACGGGCGCACCGTCGTGCGGTGCGTGAGTCCTTGCAGGAGTTCAAGGGCTGGCTCACGGACCAGGCCTCCAGGGGTGCAGTCTACCGCTCCTTGAAGGAGGAGCCCTTGCCCAAGCAGGAGGCTACCACGGCGCTCAACGCGCCGTCGAATCCTCGGGGCATCCTGGACGCCACGGGAGCCCACCGGCAGGCGACCTGGAGGCGCCAGCCTGAGGATATCAGCCGGCTGCAGGAAGCGGTTGCGATGGCGCCTGAGGCTGCGCGAGCTGAGCCGCTCCCTCCCATCACGGGGGCCGACGTGCGCGCTGCCAGCGCACCGCATGGAGGCGAAGACGGGCACGGGCGGGGACCGCCCGACGCCCGTGGACGTCGAGCGCGGCCCCGACCAGGGCTCGGCGGAGCTCGCTGGTGTTTTCAATTCTATTGAAGCCACTCTCGCGTGGCCACACCAGACACGGCTGGATCGCGGGGAAGCTCCTCCCCAAGAAGGCCGGTGGCGACAGGGCCGTCGGGCCGGCGTCGACGATGGGCCGCCTGTGGCCGGCTGTCCGCGAGGAGCACGTGCGTGAGCGGCCCAGCGTGACGGAGGAAGGCCGGGACGCCGCGGTCCTCGGGAACGCCTCCCTCCAGGAGGCCTTTCACCGCACCCGCGGGGACGAGGCGGCAGCTGCCATGCGGATCTCGTCCGCCCGCGGCATGCTGGACATCGAGGGCTTCTACGACGGGACCCAGTGGGGCTTGTTGACTCAGGCGGCGCTGCGCCTGGGCTGCCCGCCTGCTGTTCTGTAGTTAGAGGTAGCGCAGCGCACAGCGCCGCGGACTCTGGGGCAGTTCGGCACGGGTTGCGAGCCATTTTTGGTGGGGCGATCGATCATTCAAGGGCTACGCAGCGGCGCCCGCTTCGCTCGCTGCATGACACATTCATGACTTCCAAGATTTATCAGGTACATGTGGGGCTCAGCCACAGGATCTGGGTTGACGATTTATCACAGAGAACGGTTGGGCCCAGCGAGACTCGGCGAACGCACGACACGGCTTGCTTGGCAGATACGTGTGATGAGCTAGCCCGCTGGCAACTGGATGCTTCTCCCAAGTCAGTCGTCGTGTGCTCGTCGCAGGGCGATGCGAAGGAGATCTCGAGGCGACTCAAATTGAGGGGCTTTCGTGTACGTGCAGCTTTGCAGGCTCCCTTCCTGGGCATCGATCAGGGAGGAGGGCGCCATGCGCGGATGACACGCGCGAAGGGGGTGCTCAAATATCAGAAACTGCACAAGAAAATATTGAGATATGCTCGTGCCACTCGCGCTTACCGTGTCACTAGCCTTTTGCAGAGGACGAGTGCAGCAGCAGCTGGTACGTATGGGCATCAGACTCATGGTCTCTTCGGGGTCGAGCTCGAGCAGACTCGACGGAGTCTGGCAGCGGTGATCAGCAACGGCGGACGAGGCCTGTGTAAAACTTCACTGTTGGCTATTCGCGAGCCAGGGCGAGACCCTGGTACCAAGTATCCTCATGAGTGTTTGGAATGTTGGCTCAAATAGTGGTTTAGCTGTCCTTCCATTCGCAGAGGTGTGCATCGAGTCTGGAGTTCTGTTGTGGAGCGCTTGCGAGGCATGCCGCGGTCACGGTGGTCACGCCATGCCAGAGGACCCATGTCGGCAGTTATCGTATACCTGCTGGAGCGGGGCTGGGACCTCAGGACACCGACATTGTGGGTCATGCCAGACGGCACTGAATGGCAATTTCCTGAGTAGCAGTATTCTGAGGTCATGGCGGTGAATGGTCTGCCGTTGTTCTTAGCGGATTTTGACACCACTTCTGAACAGTTGCTGTGGCAGAAGGCGGAGGCTCATTATGGTGGGGCAGGGTTGCGCCAGGGGGCGGATATGGTGTCCCTGCGGCTACTCCTGCACCACCTCGAGCAAGCTCCGCAAGGATGTCGGCTCGCTGAGATGCTTACGACAGTTGCAGCGGGCGGATCATGGCCTCGCGAGCGACGGGCAGCCATGGCAACAAAGACGTCGGTGGATCCACTTTGTCCTCGATGCAAACGCTGTCCAGAATCGGCCTTTCATCGTATCTGGTCGTATAAGGCGAATTGTGGTGCAGTGGCCTACGAGAAGTCGGACTTCCTGCCGGCTCAGGCGTACGCGCAGCACGAGGCCGATGAGGCCATCACAGTGGGTTGCTGCCTGCTGACCGCACCCAGGTCCCTGCACCACCTGAGGACGACTGCTGGTGGACGACCGATTATGATGATGGAGTGTTCACAGGTTGCTAGGGGCTGGATCCCAGCAGCGACCGTTCTTGCTCTTTGGCGATGCGAGCGGAGGTGAAGACTCTGGTAACCCCAAGTTTAGACGGATTGGAGTTGGGCTGGCACAGTTCAATGATGAGTACGAGATGCAGCTGGTCAGTACCGCGTCAGGCAGTTTGCCTGGGCGCCAACAGTCGGTGCCAAGAGGCGAGATGTTCATGTTTCTACGTGCTGTGCAGTGGGCTTCAGATTACGTAGTGCATATCACTGACAATCAAGCGGTGTATGATGGTTGGTATGCTCACCTTGATCAGAAGCCTGCTGGAGTCAATAGTGGTTTGTGGGCCGAAATCGGACAGGAGATGGCAGGCAGAGAGAGGTCGCATGTCACCGTTCTGTTCACGCACAGCCATCAGAGTGCAGAAAACGTTGTTCGTGGGAAGGCCCGTTCTTGGCTGGTGCGAGGGAATCAGGCGGCCGATGTCCTGGCGGGCTGGGCTGCAGCGCAAGTGCGACTCCCAGATCGCGTGCGCAGCCCCATCCTTGCCCTCGAACACCAGATGTTTTGGATTCGCATGCGTATCTTGGGAGCGTCTCTTGACGCAATGGAGGCTGAAGATCAGGTCCGTGAGTCCGAACAGTCTAGTCGTAGGGTGGGCAGGCATAGACGTGGGGGTAGGAGTGGTCGCCGTGGACCTAGTGGCGAGAGCCGGGTTGAAGGAGCCGCCATCCGTCCTGGTTTTGGGCCCCCCCCCGTCTTGGTGCCACCGCCGCCGCCGGCTGACAGTGTGACCTCGTTTTTCGGATCCAGCCACCAGCTCGACGAGACTGGTCGTCAGTGTCGTTGCCGTGGATCCGCTTCGATTTTCTCTGACGCGAGCCTGGAGGCAGTCCAGTTGTTTCAACCCTGTGATGTTAAATGACGAGATTTGTGGGCTTCCTGGGAGTGCGAGAGTACACATTGCTGGGGGGTGGGTCGACCCCTCCCACACCATGCGGTTGCATCAGACCCTGAATATCTGGTTCTGCGCGTGCTGTGGTATGTATGGGGGATAAGCAGCTTTTGGGCCTGGGGAAGGGGTGCACGAATCAGGTCACCCCCACCCGTGCCGAGTATTTGAATCGTCTTGAGCGGGGGCTATTCCCCAAGGTCTTTAGTAAGGCCGAGCTCATGCGTAAGGCTGGGGCCCATAAGGGGTCCCCATGAGAGATGCATGGACATCGTCCTGGAACTCTTGAACTCCTGAACTCCGCCTCCCCACCTAATCCCCTCGCTGGCCCAGCTGGCCTTCCGGGTTTCGCTGGAGGCTCTTTGCCCGGAGGAGGGCGCGATGAGCTCCGCCTCGTCCGCCTCCTCATTGTCGTCGTCCTCCTCCTCCTCCTCCTTCTCCTCCTCCTCCTCCTCCTCCTCCTCCTCCTCCTCGCGAGAGAAAGAGGGAGAGCATTTTTTGATTCGCGGCAGTAATGGGCGTTATGGGCGTTATGGGGGGAGGGGGTGGGGAGGGACGGGGAGGGGCATGACGTAACGCCCCCGGCCGCCGCCGTGACAGGCTGGTGTCTGACGCACTGGGGCAATTCTGGGGACGGATGCACTTGGGTTACGGTATGGGGGGGGAGGGGGAGGGGGGGGGACGGGGCACAACGCGCGTTATGGCCCGGAGGATAATGAAAATACCTCCTCCTCCTCCTCCTCCTCCTCCTCCTCCTCCTCCTCCTCCCCCTCCTGGGCACAGCCTGGGGCGCCACAGAGTCTATGGTGCCTCAGCAGGACCTCGAACGCGGCTAGGGGCGCACCTTGCAACCGCCATTAGCCGCGCCCATCGGACACACTCCGCGCCGCGCGCGGGGCCAGGGAGCAACGGTGCGAGGGTCACTAACGGCGCAACGCCGGGCAGTCCCCACTCGCACCGCGCCCCCCGCAGGGTAGCCATTGACAAGGATTAGGGCTCTGGGAGCAGGCGATAACCTGCATACCTCAGAACGCTCTTGGCCAAACAGTACTCGCCCCGTCTCAATCGTTCAAGGATAAGGCGACGATCCTTCGAGAGATGGCGGGGCTGGCACTCACTCGCAAGAGACACCACGCGTTGGGTGGTGCATGCAGCGCAGTGAGTGCAACAAAAAACCTGGGTTTCGCCCACAAACAGCGAGGCCACCCGATGATGCTTGGACCCAGCGGCCTTCAGAGAAACCTGAGCCTGCTGGATCCTTTGCTCTAAGGTGGGCGGCTCTGGCTTGACAATGATTAGGGAGGGGGCTGAACGTGCAGAGCGCTGACGGTGCAGACAGTCGACGGACGCAATGGCCTCACCCGCCCTGGCGGCCCATTTCCCCGTAAGACTGACCATCTTCTTCTGCATCAAAATAAGCTTCTGAAACTGGGGATCGGGCCGCAGGACACGAGCACGACAGTTCGCAGCACCGTCGGCGGCATCATTACCGAGTTTGTCCCGAAGCTTATACCTCCCTTCCGCAATCAAAGTGTCTGTCACATGGGCTTTCACTTTCTTGACCTCGGGGGGGGTACCCCCCCAATCGTCAACTTTGTGCCAAACAAGCTTCCACAGACAGGCCCAAGCCGCCGACGCCGCCGTGGCGTCAGCTGGTCCGCGGATATTGTAACCTTTCCAAACAAAATCAGAATCCGTGTGCACGACAACAGGCGGCACCGCGAACCTGAGCACTGCGAGCAGGGCATAAAGTTCAGCACCGTCTATGTCCTGCAGCGGGTAGGGCAGGAGACCTGTGATGGTGCAGACAGCCGTGTCACTGTCGGCGGCCAGCGCGACGACTGCCCATGCAGCAATCCCGCGATGTGGGTAATCAGTAAACAATGACCCATCAAGAAACAGATCCCCTGTGAGCTGTTGCGCATCCCCTTGCCATTCCACACGAGGCTCCAACGGCGTCTGCAGCAGAGCCTGAGGGGCCTTGGGGAGCGGGACAAGCACACGCTCCAGCATCAGGCGCACCAGGTCATTCTGGTCCGCATGCGGGAGCATGAGTCTGATTGCATCAGGGAGTGGCTCTCCTATTGCCTCTAGCATGCTCTTACACACAGCGTGCCGGTGCACGAGGGACCCAGGGGCCTCAAGGCATGCAAGGCAACTCGGGGAGTCAATCCAACCTTGTTGAAATTGCCGATCTTGGGGCCACTGAGCTCCAATGATAGCACTCCTGAGGTAACCGCGCTGCTGCCAAGTGAGGTTCCCCTTGGCGCTCAGGAGGTACTTCAGAGGCCCATCCCAGAAACCAGCACGAAATTCAGGCATCTGAAGGTGCTCCGAAATCTGCAGGTTGACCCAGTGGCGCACCGCGTGCGCACAACAGTGCTGGAGGACCCTGGGGCAAATGTCCGTGAGTTTCAGCTCCAGACCGTCAGGCAGCTTCCAGACCAGGGGCTCGACGACGACGATCCCGACTCTGGTGAGCGTAGCATAAAGGGCTCCCAGGGGGCCCCGAACCTGCGGCCACATTTGGTCCTTCCCAGACAACGCCAATCTAGCAGCCTCAAGGCCATGCTCTAAGACATGACATGGCACACGCGACGCCCAAAGAACAGAACTAAACGCTTTGATAGGCTCCAGAGTAGCCCTCCAGATCGGGTCGTAGTTGGCCTGCGGCGCGAGCGCGAGAGCGAGAGTGCGGCTCTTGCCGCTGGTCTTGGCGTCGAGCGCCGCAGCGGCCTGGGAACGCAACACGTCCAGCTCCTTTGAGGCAGTACCCTGAACAGAGGTCCCAAAGGCAACCGAAGTCTCCAAAGCCGCCCTGGCCATGATGGCCATGGTTTTCCGCCTGGCCATACCTCCCTGGAGATGTTTCATTCTCTTGAGCTTGGGTTTGGCGACCTTAATTCTGCCCGTCCTGGTGGTCCTCCTGAGAAACCTTCCTGAACTGTAGTCAACCCCCAGGTTGCGCTCATGGTTCACGCCCTGGGCCCTAAGCGATACTAGCCTCCTGGACAGCTGGTCACGTAAATCAGAGTCACTAGCAAGAACACGCGTCTTGTCAAGAGCGAGCCGTAGATCCACGCGCTGAAGCTCGCGCTGAAGCTTCACTCCAGCACCAGCTACATCAGCAACGACACGGCCGTGTTCCCCCGATCTCTGCAAAGCAAAATCGTCGACAACCACGGAAAGACAGATGGCCCGAAACTCCTTCTGAACAACATCCAGGGGGCCCAGCAACACAAGTTGCAGCAACACAGTAGCAAAACCACACCCAGGGATAATCGTAGTTTCCGCCGTGATGTGATTACTAACAGTCCCTTGGAGATCAAGCAGGCGGGGCGACCGATAGACTTGCACAAGCAAACGCAGTTGCCACAAAGGAAATCCAGTGCAAGCGGCAGCCTGGACAAGATGATGATGCTTGACAAGTTCAAACGCTTTCTTTAAATCGAGCAGCAACGTAGCAGACGACAGGCCCTTGGACTGATAATACTCCGCCCACACGGCCTGAATGCACACACACATGTCGGCGCTTTTCCCCTTGGTGCCCCACCAAAAACTCCGATAGTTCTTGACTTGCCACTGCCTGATCAAAGGCCTTCTCAACCTGGACTGCACCCGACAGAGAACGTGTAACAGCCCCAGGGGTCGGACTCCTCCCAGTCTTTTGAGGATAAAAACAATCTTGTTCGTGAGGGGAGGCCAGTCCGCCTGCTCCTCAATCTTCCCGATGAGGCCGCACAAAAGCTCGAGCGCAAAGTCGGGCAAGTGCAGAAAACTCCTAGGCGGGACCTGGTCGTATCCACAACCAGTGCCTAGCGGGAAGGACATCAACACTTTTTTGAGCTCTGGGACCGTGGGGGGAGACGGGCGCTCTCCGAGATCCTCAGGCCAGTGCACAGGGGGCTGCGCGACCCCCACCTGCCACCACTTGCTCCACTCCCTTTCAAGTTCGTCCATTTCCCCCATGCTGGTGTTGGGTCGGAGGGTGAAGGAGTCGAGGGTGGACGGCTGCCACGGATCAGGCAGCTGCACATACTTGAAGAGGGCAGCAGCCCCACCTACCGAGTGCATTTTTACCCATCGGTCCCAGTTGACTATCTTCAGCTGGGTCGCCTGCTTGTGCAGGCGCTCGGCAGTGTCGCCGGCGACGGTGGCGAAATAGTCCATAACTACGTAGTCGAAGACGCGAAAACGATCCAGGGCCTCCAGGACACAAACCGCGAGCTTCGAGTCAGGACCATCAGGCGAACTCTGAAGATGTCGGATCCTGCAAAGTACCTGCTTGGTCTGGGCAGAGCTGATGGGCCTCGTGAGGGTCTTAAGGACCTGTGCCAAGGCTCTCCACCACACAGCTTGAGGGCTCAGACGCGGAAAAGGAACTGGAGCAGGCCGGCTCGGTCGACACCACCCAGTACGAACATCACCACCACGCCCAAGGTAAGGTTTCGAAAGTTCAGAAGGAATCTGAAACACCTCTAACCATTCAAGCTCAGCAGCCGAAACAAAAACTTGCCACGACTTAGATATGCTAGCATTGCTCATCATCTCCGACGCCACCTCCCACCTGGCAGCGTTGGGCTCTCCACGGCAACCAATGGGCAACTCCCTGGGGAACCTGCGGGGAACCATAGCCATGCGCACCGAGGGTACAGTGTCCAAGGTGGGTAGCTTCAACTTTACTGGAATATGCGGGGTGATCGCCACTTCTGCCAGCAGTGAGACCGAGGCGTTCGCCGCAAACGCCTTGGAGACAACGAAGAAATCAATGGTCCTGTGTGCTGGCGCACATGTTCCAGCATCCGTGTAAATGGCAGCACCGTCGATTGCATCAACCCAGCCTGAATGCTGGAGCACGTCAGGCTCGAGATTAAAGTCCCCGAAGATGAGGAAAGGCATGTTGGCCATTTTCAGCAGCGCACCTAGCCTGCACAGAAGATCCCAGTTGGCAGGTGCAAGTCCGACAGAATGATGCAGATAGAGCGTGCACGCTAGGAAACCCCCTGGTACGAGACCTCCCACATGCATCACCATCATCCTCCCCACCTGCACGTCGATAGGAAAGCTCTCAATCGGCGCCAGGCCGATATGCTTCGGCACAGCGAGCATCGTGCCAGCAGATATGCCGCCTCCAGCCGTCTGACGGGCTGGCGAAAGTTTGGCTCTCCACCCTTGCCGCCTGAGTTTATGCTCACAAGCTTCAACCTCCAACACCCGCGTTTCCTGTACACCGACTAGCTGAGCCTGGAGCACAGAGGGGGAGGAGAGGAAAATGTCAAGCCCAGAGCGATCAGTGACATTGGCAGAGACAATATTCCAAAACCTCGGGGCCTTTGGCCCCATGGCGCGCCTAGCCGCACGGCTAGAGGCGCTTCCGTTTGAAATCAGCACCGGCCTCGTCGAGCGCAGCCTCCAGCTGCGATCGAGTGATGCCGCTCTCACCTGCAGAGCTGACGAGCTTGTCCATCCAGTCGCCCTGCTTGAGGTTGCCGATGGCCGTATCCATGTCGATGTCGTGATCGCCTGCAGCATCACTGGGCTCAGCAGCAGCACCACCAGCATCACGTTCATGATCACGATCTGCCGCCTCAGCAACGGCTTTTGCAGCAGCCGCTTCCTCCTCGTCCTTCTTGGCCTTCTGGCGGGCCTCCGCGACCTGCTTGATCGAGTCGACCACGCCCGCCTCGACCCCCAGCTCACGCAGCTGCTCCACAAGGTACGCAGCATGGTCAGCAGGCTGAGGCCTAGAGGCACGCCCAAGCTCGGAGAAGGCGCTGGCGGCGGCGCGGGCCGCCTCGAGCTCCTTGGCCTCGAGCTCCATGTACTTCGCCTTGAGCTCAGCAGTCTTCTGCAACTGCTTGGCCAGCACTTCCTGAGACTTCCCCCAGGCGTTCTTAGCCTTGGCGACCTGATCCTTGAGCGTGTCGTGCTGCTGCTTGGCCTGGCGACTGAGGGCCAGCGGGTCGCCTGTCTGCACAGCTCGCAGCCCCAGCAAGTGCGCCTTCTGACCAGGCGACAGCCAGATGCTGCAGGCCTCAAAGTGCTCGGCGGACATGGCGAGCAGGGCGTCCCTGCGCTCAGGGGTGAGCTTGCCGCCTCCTGCGCCAGGCCCTTGCCCTGCACCTGGTGAGCCTCCTTGTGGCTGCAGCCGAGGAGGACGAACCCAAGCGCCAGCAGGAGGGCGCGGCACCGCCGGTGCAGGGACAGCACCTTTGGGCTTGCCACACGCCCAGCACGTAGTACGCCAAGGGAAGTTATTGTCGAATCCGCATTTCTTGTTACAGCACGTCCAGGTCGCGCTGAACGCCTGCTGCCTGCCGCCGCCATTGCGCCCCATGGGAACTGACGGCCGCAGAAAGTTACCGTAGCCAGAATGTTGGCTGTGAGCGAAACAGGAAAGAGAGAACGCAGGATCACTGGCGGGGGCGCGCCTCCCCCACGCCAAAAAGGCTTCGGTCCCTGAGCGAAACGCTACGGACTTGAGCCAAAATGGCTACGGAATCCTCCTCCCCCTCCTCCTCCTCCTCCTCCTCCTCCTCCTTCTCATCCTCCTCCTCCTTCTCATCCTTCTCCTCCTCCTCCTTCTCCTCCTCCTTCCCCCCCCTCACCCTCCGCCTCCTCCGCTCTCAACGTTCCCGGAGATCCGACGTTGCGAACCAGCTGCAGCATTGTGAAAAATCACGGCCGGGGCGCCCAGCCCCATCTTTCTGCGGCTGCTGTTGAGCCGGATCGATCTGTGCTGGCCCCAGGGCCCGCAAGCTGGGAGTAAGCATCTGGCGTGACAAAATGGCGACGTTCGGACCTCAGGGCGCCTCTCCGCCTCTGGGGCAAACGCTGACATGGATGAGAGATCCGTGGATCTGGCGCGTGGGCGCCAGATCCACGGATCGGGGAAGGCACGCCCGAAACAGAAGGCCAATGCCGCCTCCTTCAGCGACGGAGCGCGCCGATTCGGCCCCGAAGCGGGACCCGTCGCTAATCCACGCGTCTGGGTTCACTTTGGCGTTTCCTCGACCCTGCCTGCGAGAAAAGCCCCCGCCTAAGCTCCCCCTTTCGGGGGAACTTTGGCGGGAGCAACCCACGCAGGGGCGACATTCCAACCCCCCGGGCGATGGAATGCAGCGACTGTCCCCTTAAGCAACGCCTCCGGCCGATGCTCAGAGGGACTGGAGAGAGCACACCCCCCCTCCCCCTTCAGCTCTCTGTTTCTGTTTCCGTTCGCAAAGTTTAGAGCCCCTCTGGGGTCAGCTGTCTATCGCTATCCACTACTTGCTCAGAGGCGGGCGTCGCATTTCCTGTGCCGCTTGCGCCACCGCGTGTGTATGCGTCAGCACAACCAGCCAATCGCTCCCACTACCTGCGCCCCCGACCCAGACCCACACCCCAACCTGTCACTTGGCTGGGGACCGTGTGTCCCTCTCTTCCCCATTACCTGCACCCCATCGCCCCTGTGGCGCCCGCGTTCCACGTGCTGGCTACCCACTCTTCCACCTGGACCCCGTCCTTTCCTCCCTCTCCCCGCCCTCTCTCCCATTTCCAAGGATCTGGGACTCTGTGTCCTACCTGTACCCATCGGCTGAATGAGACTCAAGGATATGGGACTCTGTGTCCCCCCTGTACCCACATTACCCACCTGCGACGCACTGGTGCGCCCCAGCGACTTGTGTGACACGCCCGCGTTGGGACCTCGTGTCTTACCTGTACGCATTGGGGCTGGTCCCCACGTGAGCACCTCGGTGCATGCTGGCGCGACTTCGGCTGGCGCGGGACGCCGGCCTCTCTCCTCCCTGTTCGCTTCCTCCCCCCCCGCTCGCTTCCCCCCCTCCCATGGCGGCGGCGCCCGGCACAGCGCGGCTCCGGCCCGGTGCCTGGCACTGCACCTTGCCGCTTCGGCGGCCCCGCTTACCCTGGGCAGCGCGGCTCAGGCCCGGCCCTCGGCCATGCGGACACAGACGGCCCTGCTTCTGGCCGCACCTCTTGGCTGCTTCCTGGACGTGGATTGGACTACCACCCCAGGCCGCTACCGACCACCCGGTGGCAAAACGATGCACATCGTCTTCGTGGTCATCCTCATCTCCTGGGCCTCTCTTCACGAGTTGGTGGCACCTGTTGCTCTTCGCCTACCTGGTGTACCTCTACCCCCTGAACGTCGACCTGGTTACGCCCTTCCGCACGCAGCACTTGAGGATGGTGATTTTGACGCGCCGTCGACGGCAACACCACTTCGCTCTCACTCCAGGACTTTGCCTCCGGCTCCTGTCCAAGGCGTACCTTTTCCTGTGCATGCTCTTCAGCACCGGCCGCCTGAGGCCCCGCCCGCCCGCGCCCTGTCTCCCCAATTAATGCTTTGCGCGGCCCGCCTAGCTCTTAACCGGAAGAGGCTCGCTCTCGACCCGCAGACCAAAAAACGTGTATGTGTTAGGATACTCGCCTTCTTGGTCTTGACAGCGTCCACGACGGCCCGAAGGGCCCCAAAGATCGTCCCAAGGCGGCCCTTGAGGCCACCAAAAGAGCCCCGAGGCACCCCGAGAAGGCCCCACCAAAGAAAGCCCCAGGAGTGCCCTGAGAGGGGCCTCGAAGGGGAACTGCGAACTGACATTTCGAGCCTTTCCCCCCCACATGGCCCAAAGAGCCCCCCAAGGCGCCCACAAGTCACAAGAGTCTTCCAAGAAGCTCCCAAAAGACCACAAGCGGCCCCCAAGACATCTTGCAAACCCAACACATTCCACACAGAGGTGACCTCCAAGAATCCTCCAATAAGCGACAAAAAATGCCCTCAAGAAACCTGAAACACCCAACGAATTCCACAAGGAGCTCTCCAAGATGCCTCTCCGACGCACCCCCTGAGCCTCTCATAAGTATTCAAGGGGCTCCTGGCCCACAAAATAACTTCCACAATCGTCACAAGCTTTCGCGAGTCGCACTGTCGTCATGTTCTTATCTCCGTCTTCATCTCCGTCTTCATCATTATCGTCGTCCTACTCCTCCTCCTTCTCCTCCTCCTCCTTATCCTCCTACTCCCCCTCCTCGTTCTCGTCCTCTTCTGTCCCTCCTCTTCTCGCCCCCCCTCCCCCCCCTCCTGCGTCGCCGCTGCACCCTGTCGAGTTCCCCCCGCCATCTCAGACGGCACTTCGCGAGTCGCACCCTCGTCGTCGTCATCCTCCTCTTCGCTTCCCCCACTTTACTCGTCGTACTTTCCATCTCTTTGTCGTCCTCGTCTTCTCCCTCCCACTCCCTGTCCTCCTCGTCCAGCGTTGCCAATACACGATTTAAATAATTGTCCGCCATGTCAGGAAAGAGTTTCGCCAACGTCTCCCTCTGGGAGTCGGTAAAATGGCGTAAGCCTCTTGACTCTTGAATGACTCCTCCCTGTCGCACCCCCAGACATGTCCGTAGGGCGGGCCAGGCGTTTCGCCCGAGACTTCCCGACAATGTATGATGCTGAAACCTGAAATGTGCAAACCTTTCACGGATGGAGGGGGGGCGTTTGCAGCATGTGGCTCTCGCCTTAGCTCCGCGCGCATTCGTTATGAACATTTGCAGCAGCTTCACGCATGGAGGGCGGGGCGTTTGCAAAATGTTGCTCTCGCCTTAGCGCCACGCACATTCATCTTAAACATGTGCAACTTTTTCAAGCATGAAGGGGGGCCGTTTTCAAACTGTTGTTCTCGCCATAGCGCAGCGCACATTCGTCTGAACAAATTGCAACTGTTTTACGGATGGATGGAGGGCTGGCCGTTTGCAAACTGTGGCTCTTGCCTTAGCGCCGCGCGCAATCATTTCGAACATTTGCAGCAGCTTCACGCATGGAGGGCGAGCTGCTTGCAAAATGTTGCTGTCGCCATAATTAGCGCCGCGCACATTCGTCTGAACAAATTTCAACTGTTTCACGCATGGAGGGCGGGCAATTTTCAAAATGTTACTCTCGCCAAAGCGCCGCACACATTCGTCTGAACACATTGCAACTGCTTCGCGGATGGAAGGCTGGCCGTTTGCAACATGTGGCTCTGGCCGTAGCGCCGTGCTCATTCGTCTTACAATTGTGCAATCGTTTCACGAATGATGGGCGGCTCCTTTTCACATGTTGGTTCTCGTCTTAGCGCCGTGCTCATGCGATTTGGAAGTTTGAATCAGTTTCAAAGAAACGCATCTTCGAAGTCCCAGGAGTGGTGGTGGTCTGGCAAATTCTTGGGATATCAGAACGCAACAGTCACGTCGACTCGCGACGCTGCAGTCCCAGGAACTGCGTTTGGGCATGATTGAGGATTCTCAGACGTTGGTTTTCCACTGGGGCACTTCCCGGAATGGGAATCTGCATTCTGGTAGGGCCCCATGAAGAAGGAACTTGGAGGGATGGTGTATTGCAACATCGCTGATGCGTCTTAGGTTTACACTGGTCCTCCTCCTCCACTTCCTCCTCATCACTTCCTCCTCCTCCTCCTCATCACCTCCTCCTCCCTCCTCCTCCTTCTCCACTTCCTCCTCATCACCTCCTCCACTTCCTCCTCCTCCCTCCTCCTCCTCCTCCTCCTCCTCCTCCTCCTCCTCCCCCTCCTCCTCCTCCACTTCCTCCTCCACTTCCTCCTCATCACCTCCTCCTCCTCCTCCACTTCCTCCTCATCACCTCCACTTCCTCCTCATCACCTCCTCCTCCTCCTCCTTCCTCCTCCTCTTGGGCCTGCCCGAACCTCCTGCTTTCTCGACCGAGGCCCAAGGCGCTCCGGACGGCTTGCGCGGAGCCGCGCCCAGCCGCGAGCCAGGGGCGCCGGGCGGCGAACGGGCGCCGCCTGGCGCGACTCGGCCTCAGCATCCTCCTCCTCCTCCTCCTCGCCCTCGCCCTCGCCCTCCTCCTCGCCCTCCTCCTCCTCCTCGCCCTCGCCCCCGCCTCCTCCTCCTCCTTGCCCTCGCCCTCGCCCTCCTCACCGCTCGCCCGGGTCGGAGGAAGAGGGATTCCACCTCGCCCTCGCCCGTCTCATCCTTGCCGTCCTCCTGCTCCTTCTTCTTCTTCTTCTTCTCCTCATCATCATCCTCCTCCTCCTCCTCCCATTCCTAGCTCTTGTCCTCCTCCTCCTCCCTCCTCCTCGCCCTGGTCAGAGAGAGATGGAACAACAACGTCTGGAGGCGCGTCGGTCACACAAGTTTAGGAGGCGGATCTGACAAGGCGTGATCATCATCGTCATTCGTATTTACTTCTCCTCCTGCTCCTCGCTGGCTTTCTCGTGCTGTCCGCACCAAAGACGCGCCAGCCCGCCCACTGGCGCCCCGGCAGCCCATTCAAGGCCAAGGCTGCCCTGGAGGTGCTGTGCATCATGAGCGCCTCTTGCCCAACGCTCTGAAGCTGGAGTAAGGCCCACCTGAGCACCCGACCCATCCGAAGCTGCAAGAAGCGCACCGATGATACTTCATCACACGAACTCGATTCACTACTCAGCGCTCAGGCGTCGGAGAGCAGCTCCTGGGCAAGGACTTTGAGGGCATCAAAAGAGTTGCCGCCGCCATGCACGAAGCACACGTTGCTGTTGGTGATCAGGTTTTTGAAGGACTTCACACCCGAAGCGCTTTCCACCGTGACGGGGATACTCGCGTCCAACTTCATGTTGTTCAGGGACAGCACAAGGACGCCAGCGTAGTCGAGAGCCACCATGTCAGGGTTGTGGAGGAAGTACTCGTTTACTAAGCGGTTCTCTGAGTCGGACCAGTAGTACATATCGGCAAGCATGTCTGCAACATCCCCGATGGGGCCCATGATGAAGGCCGAGCTCGCGAACTGATACTTGGGCGGGGTGTTACAGAACCCGACAGTCGCGTTGGTGCAGTCGGCATAAGTGGACGCGAAAGCCTCGGCCACGCCCACGGCCTGCAGGAAATCGGCCCGCGTCGTCGCGATGCCAGCCGTCTGGTCGTAGCGCCACCCGAGATCGGCAGGCCAGGGGCTCACTTCGGCAGCCAGGACAACCTTCTGGGTGCCGCCGCTGGCGGCGATGATCTGGTCGTACTTGTACTGGATCGTGTTCTCGTTAGGGGGCCACATGCGAATCCTACCCCTACCCCCCACGATTTCTGAGGGGGAGGGTGGGGTTCACTTCGCTCGTGACCTCCCGAATGAAGTGAACCCCACACTCCCCCTCAGAAATCGTGGGGGGTAGGGGTAGGGTTCGCATGTGGCCCCCTACTCGTCGCAGCCAGCATACAAGACCTCGCCGCTGGCATGGAGGACGATCATCTTCTCGGTGTTGCGGCCCGCCCAGTAATCGAGCCACGTCTTCACCGCCAGGTACCTGATCCTCTGCCAGCCCCAGACCGTCGTAGACCCGGCGGGATTTACCATGCCGTTCAGGTGCCTCACCTCCTCACCTCCGACGCCTGTCATGCGGTAGCTCGGAGGCGGCTGGGTGGGCTTCTTGCTGTCCTTCATCAGCACTCTGCCAATCGCGATGTTGGGCGGGAAGCCGTCCTGCTCACGCGCGGTCTCGAGAGAGTCGGGAAACACCTCGAGGTCATATTTATCCCAGATGGGATGCTCGGTGACGGAGCCCACATCCCTGTTCGACGGTCGATTGAAGACAGTCTCCCAAGGACTTGGCAAGACCTTCCCAGACTCCCAGGCAAGCACCTCTTCCGCGAGTTCGGTCACCAGGGCCTCCCCCTCTGCACACACGCGACTAGCGCTAAGCAGGGCCAGCGCCACAGCAACCTGGGCGAACATGTGTAAGTGCCTGCACAGCTGTGCAATCGAACTGAACTGATCAGATGAATGGGTACCTCAACTGCAAGAGCCAGACGAGCCAAAATTGATACGGAAGAGGAATGTGCTGATGATGGTGCCCACGATACACGCGATGATAAAGGGACACAACGTATCGAAGTATCAACTTATCAGATTTCGATTGGGACCTGACCCTTTCTTCCAAGAAGCTGCAAACCATGCGCATCGTGACTCAACAACCCTCGTTTCAGATGGGAGATCAGAGCACACAGCGGCACTCCCCGTGCTGAGGAACACATGAAGTCTCGGATGGGGCACTCTTGCTCCTGGGTGGCTGAAGGGTCCGGGGGCCCGTCGCCGTAGAGCCCAACAGTGGCAGGACCATCCCAGCGCGCAAGCCGAAAGAAACGGCACCCGCGGCAGGCCCCTGCCTCGGCTTGACGTCTGAGCGTGGTGCACCTTGGGAAGGCCCCGTTCGGGCACACGCTAGCATGGATCACGGGTCCGCGGATCTGGTGTGTGGGCGCACCAGAGCCACGGATCGGGGACCGCGCCCCCCGAGCATGAGGCCAGCCTTCTTTGGCGACGGAGCGCGTCAACTTCGTCTGGAAGCGGGGCCCATCGTTGATCGGCGCGCCTTGATCAGTGCTTTCGTTTCCTCGGCCCGCGGGGCTCGGTCGGAGGGGGGGCCCGCGACTTCGCTCGTGGGGGCGGCGAAGGAATCGAATCCAGGGTGCTCTACCTGGACGTGGTGGTCGTGGGGCTCGGAGAGGGGGCTCCGAGGGGGGCTCAGGGCTCGTCGCCGTGGGGCCTTGCCTGGGCGCCGCTTCTCGGTTGACCAGAGGTACATCGCATCAGAAGCCATGCGTCCGCGGTGGGCTCCACCCTTGCCATCTGCTGCTGGAGCGAGTAAGCGCCTTCGGCCCGCTTCTGTCTCGAATGCTGATTCAGAAAATCCCCGCACAGCCCTCTACTCCTATCCGCACCTGCGGGAGACGCGGCATGTTAACTAGAACTCTCCGCGAGCATGGCACGCTCAGATTCTAGTCGAGCACTCCTGCTTGCTCCACCGTCCCCCCCCTCCTGCTTCCCCCTCCTTCCCTCCTCATCCTGCTTCCACTCCTGCTTCCCCCCCTCCTTCCCCCTCCTGCTTCCCCTCCTGCTTCCACTCCTCATCCTCTTCGTCTTCATCCTCGCCCTCCTGTTCCTGCTGCTCTGCTGTTGCCCCTCCTCGTCATCCTCCGTGGCTCCCCCTGCTCGTTCTGTTCTCATCCCCCTCATCCTCTAATTGACGTAACCGCTAAAGGTCTCTAACAATCCCCAATAATGGGCAAATGATTATTTTCGGGGCCTACATGAGGGTTGCCAACACACACGCACACACACACCAATAACTGGTAAATAATTACTAGAACCATCTCGCGCGCTTCGCGCGCGCTAAGGGTCTAGCAGGCCCCAGGCATTGACAAATTCACTGCTCCACTGAAGTAGTGGACCACAATCCACGCATGTCAATCCGCATTCTGGAATGCTTTCGGGGAAGATGGTTGCGTAGGGGGGCGGAGGCCGGATGAATCGGGTTCCCAGAAGGCCTTCTGGGAACATGGTTTGGAGGCGTCTTGGGAAGCTTGTTGGGGCGTGCCGTCGTTGTCGTCGTCGTAATGTCGTCGTCGCTTCTTGGGGCGCGCGTCGTCGTCGTCGTCGTCGTCGTCGTCGTCGTCGTCGTCGTCGTCGTCGTCGTCGTCGTCGTCGTCGTCGTCGTCGTCGTCGTCGTCGTTGTCGTGGTCGTCGTCGTCGTCGTCGTCGTCATCGTCGTCGTCGTCTTCGTCGTTTCGTCGTCGTCGTCGGTTCAAGACAGCACTTGGGGTAAGTTTATGAGAAACGATATGCGGGGGGCCGCGAGAAGGCGATCAGTCATGTTCCCAGTCAAGTTCCCAGACAGCCCTCCGGTCGCGTGATGGTACTTCGGAGCCCTCAGAGACTCTCGGGCCCATGATGAACCATGTCCCCGGAAGGCTTTCTGGGGGCATGCTTTGTTGGGGGCCTCTTGGGCGCTCCCTGGGGGGCTTTGGGGGCCTCCGGGAACTCTCGGGCCCATGATGAACTATGTCCCCGGAAGGCTTTCTGGGGACATCATTTCTTAGGGTGCGTTGGGGGGCCTCTTGGGCGCTCCCTGGGAGCCCTCTGGGGGTCTCGTGCGGCTTCCTGGGGGCCTCTTGGTGGGATCCAGGGGCCTACTGAGGGCCTCTAGGGCCAGAGACCTCGAAACATCGGTGGGCGGTCCCCCTCTGGGCCCACTCTTGGGGAACTCTTGGGGCACAACACACTTTGGTTGTCTGGGGGGCCTCCTGGGCCGTCTTGGGGCCCTCTTCCGGGGCCTCGTGGGCCGTCTTGGAACGATCTGAGGGGCCTCCGAGGCCGTGAGGGAGTGCTGGGAAGCGTGAAAAGCGAGAACGCCAAAGTCATTCAAAAACCCTTGGAAAATAAATGAATTCAGCCTTCCAGGGCCCTCTTGGGGAGCCTCTTGAGTCAGTCCTGGGGCGTGCTGGAGTCCTCTTCGGCCGTCTTGAGGGCATCTTGGGCGTCTCCGGGGGCTCTTGGGAGCGTCGTGGATCCTCTCGGGACCCCCTTAGCCTGTCGTGGCCTACTTCGGGGCGGGCCTGGGCCGCCTCGGGACCCCTCTGGGCCCCGTCTTGGGGCGCTCTTGGGGCGCACTTGGGTTGACTGGGGAGCCTCCTGGGCCGTCTTGTCTTGGGGCCCTCTTCGGGGCCTAGGGGCCCGTCTTGGAGCGATCTGAAGGGCATCTAAGGTCGTGAGGGAGTGCTGGGAAGCGGGAAAAGCGGGAACGCCAAAATCCTTCAAAAACCATCGGGAAATTAATGAATTCAGCCTCCCAGGGCCCTCTTGGGGAGCCTCTTGAGTCCGTCCTCGAGCGTGTTGGAGTCCTCGTCGGCCGTCTTGAGGGCATCTTGGGCGTCTCCGGGGCCGCTCTTGGGCCCTCTCGGTACCCCATTAGCCTGTCGTGGCATGTTTCGGGGCGGGTCCGGGCCGCCTCGAAGCTCTGGACCCCCCCCCACAACCCCCTGCGGGCGCCCATGCGGGGAACAGGCACCGGGCCGCCCCCCCCCCCGGCCCCCGAGGCTGTCAAGAACGTTGCGAAGACGAGAAACACGAATGCGGTTCACATGTACGTTTTGCGAAGGGAACGGAACCATTTTTGCCTCCCGGAGCCCTCTGGGGGTCAAATTGCACGGGTTATGAAGCGTCTTGGAGGCCTCTGGGACGGGCCTGGAACCTTCTTGGGCCGTCCTGACCCTCTGGGGAGGGGCGATCTAAGGGGCCCATGATGTCGCCAAGGATGGCGCGAAGACGAAAAACACGAATACGGTAAAAATGCACGTTCTACAAAGGGAATCAAAATCCTGGAGCAGCTTCTAGAATGTAGCACAGGTCGTCTTTAAACTGGGGCTCTGGTCTGAGCGCAGCGCACATTCGTCTCAGATTTGCAACAGCTTTAAGAATCGAGGACGGTTGCTTTTCAAAGGGGGACTCTCGCCTTAGCGCCGCGCGCGTTCGTGCTAGAATCTTGGAAGAATTACAAGGGTGGAGCACAGGTCGTTTTCAAAATGGGGCTCTCACCAAAGCGCCGCGCACATTCGTCTCAAATCCTGGAACAGCTTAACGGATGGAGCACAGGCAGTTTTCAAATGGGGCTCGCGCCTGATCACCCCACACATTCGTCTAAAAAGGTTGCAGCAGCTTCAAAGACCGCAGGCGATTCCTTTTCAACGTCGGACTCTCGCTTTACCGCCGCGCACACTCGTATCAAAACCTTTCAGCCGTCAGGGATGGAACACACACACACACACACATCGTTTTCAAAATGGGGCTATCGCTTCAGCGCCGCGCGCACGTTCGTACTAAAGGCTGGCAACATTCAATAGGATGGGGGGCAGTTCTGTTCAAGATGAGGCTGTCGCTTGGGACTTTCTGCGCTTCACAGACTCGAAGCTTCAACACATGTAGCAGTGCACGGATCAAAGGCGGGTCCTTTTGAACATGGAGCTCTCACGAAGGCCATGACCGCACATGCAAACTTGCGCAACAATCGCACGGATGAGCGATGCCCCTTTTTCGGAAGGGGGATTCTCGCTGACCACCTCGTGTTGAAGCGTCTGCTCACAGATTTCGTTCTCTTGATCACCTGCGCAACAGAAGGCTGCTCTGTAGCGGATTCTGCCAACAGGAACCCTTGCCAACATGGCAGGCCCATATGGTGCTGGCCTTTCACCAGGAACGCCCCGTGTAGTGAACAAAGAGCGTGTAGGGACGTATGGGGAGGAGCCTTGGGACGGGAGGGTGTGCTGCAGCATCGCTTGTGCATCGTGGGCTTCCTCTTGTCCTCATGCTCCTGCTGGTCCTGCAGATGACCTCGCCTGCCAGGAGAGGCCAACATACTAACGTCAGGAAGAAAGAACGGAAGGGGGAAGGGGAGGGGTGGAGAGGATAATGAACAGGATAGGAAGCAGGATAATGGGGAACGTGGGAAGGATATGTATATACATCTGTGTATACATATACATATATACGCGGAGAGAAATGGAAAAAAGGGAGAGAGAGAGAGAGAGAGAGAGAGAGCGAAAGAGCGAGAGAGAGAGAGAGGGAGAGAGAGAGAGAGAGAGAGAGAGAGACAGAGAGCGAGGAGAGACGGAAAAACAGAAAGAGAGAGGACCGTGAAGAGGGACAGAAGCAGAGAGGGGGCGACAGAGAGAGAGGGAGGGAGGGAGGGAGGGAGGGAGAGAGAGAGAGAGAGAGAGAGAGAGAGAGACAGAGAGAGAGGGATGGAGAGCCAGGGAGAGAGAGAGAGAGAGAGAGAGAGAACAAAAGAAAGATAGCGAGATAGCGAGAAAGAGAGAAAGAGAGAGAGAGAGAAGAGAGAGAGAGTGAGAGAGAGAGAGACACACAGACAGACAGAAAAAAGGGAGGGAGGGCAAGAGAGGGCGAAAGCAGCGCGGGCGGCCCGAGAGAGCGGGGCACGGTGGGCCAGGCGAAGGACAGGGGACGACACGCCAGGGGCCGGGGCCTTGGGCGTCGGCCCACATGCGCGCGCGGGCGGCCCAGGTGTCGCCACCTGCCGAGCGGGTGGCTCTCTTGCTCTTCTCGCGGGGCGGGGGGCGGAGGGCGGAGCACCCGCGCGCGAGAGGCTCCGGCGGTGTTGCCCGCAGCCTGCCCGCGCGCCCGCACGCCCGCCAACGCACGCGCCCGCTCGCGCGCCCGCCCGCCCGCCCCGGCCGCGCGCCCGCCCGCCCGCCCGCCCGCTCGCCCGCCCACCCGGTCGTCCGCCCGCCCGCCCGCCCGCGCCCGCCCCCCCCCCGTCCCCCGAGGCGGCCACCGAGCCGCGCCCGGGCGATCCGGCGCGCGGCAGGAGAACTTCTCCCCCATCACCGACCCCTCCTCCGCTGTTAGCCGACGATCTCCTTCCTCCCCCCCCTTCCGCCACCTTTCTGACGATATTTCCTCACCCTGGGGAGTCCTGGGAACCGACATCCTCCTTCCGCACTTCCTCATCCTGCCCCTTGTCCTCCGATGACGGGAAGCGCCTTCTCGGAACGAGAAGGTGATGTGAGTTTTCTAGAATTTCTAAGTGAGGTATAAATAAAGAACAACTCGCGAGGGGCAACTGACTCCCGATTGTAAATGTTGCTACGTTGGTGGATTCCGCTCAAAATGGCCGTTTCGCTCGAGACGTCCTCAAAAAATCGCCTCCGGAAGGGACTCCGAACTAGCAGTATCTTGAAATCACTACCGGAGGACTTCAAAAAGGCCTCAGAGAGCCCCGACCGGCCGGCGAAGAAACAAATACCATGCGGCTGTACGGTCCATGGTGCAGGCTCTCCGTCCCTGGGGCTGATGGAGCAGCAGACGCGCAGGTTCACGCAAGATTTGAGCTCAGCAGCCGTGGTTGGAGCCTCTTCTCCTTGCAATCGATTGTGCGATCATTAGTAGAGGCGCACAAGGAAAAACAAGCTACTATTTTGCATTTAACGTGGCAACGCCGCGGAGGCGTACAGAAAAATGTACTCGGCACGTGGCTCCACCGAGGACAACGACGACGACGACGACGACGACGACGACGACGACGACGACGACGACGACGACGACGACGACGACGACACCGACGACGACACCGACGACGACGACGACGACGACGACGACGACGACGACGACGACGACACCGACGACATAGACGCCGACGACGCTGACGCCGACGCCGCCGCCGCCGCCGACGCCGACGCCGACGACGACGGACAACGATGACGGCGACATCGACGACGACAATGACGACGACAACGACGTCGACGACGACGACGCCGACGCCGACCACGACGCCCGCCCGCCCGCGCGCCCGCACGCTCGCCCGCCCTCACGCGCGCCTGCTCCCGCGCCCGCCCGCCCGTTGAAGCGCGCGTCCGCCCGCGCGCCCGCTCGCGCGCACCCGCCCGCCCTCTCGCCCGCCGGCCCACACGCCCGCCTACACGCCCGCCCGCCCGCCCGGTCGCCCGCCCGCCCGCCCGCGCGCCCGCCTCCTCGCTCGTCCTCGCTCGTCCTCCACCTGTTCCTCCTCGCTTCTCCTCCTCCTCCTCCTCCTCCTCCTCCTCCCTCCCTCCTCCTCCTCCTCCTCCCCCTCCACCTCCTCGCTTGTCCTCCCACATCTCCTACTCTCCTCATCCCTCCTCCCTCCTCCCCGTCCTTCCTGCCTCCTCTTTCCTTTTCCTCCCTCCTCCCTCCTCCCTCCTCCACCTTCTCGTGCCCCTCCCTCCCTCCTCCCTCCCTCCTCCTGCATCCTCCCTCCTTCCCCCCACTCCCTCCTCGCTCCCCCCGTCTCCCTTAACCCAATCTTCCTTTACCAACCCCACCTCCACACCTCTCCCCAAATCCGCACCTGCTTGCAATTCCCGGCTTTGCCTCCCACAGTTTCGAAGTCGGGCTCTTCTCTCGGGTTGGTCTTCACATTTGTGCGTTTCCAGGCTTGTCCGGAACATTCCTGGTTTTCCACAGAAGTGCTCTGGGCTTGGCCTGCGAATTTCTGGGTTTGGGGGGAATTCCCGGTTTTGCCCCGTCACTTTTCGGGTTCGTCTTTTCACCAGCGGTCAGTTACCCAAGGGTGCGTGCGCAAGGCGAAACAATACAAACCGCTGCCACTGGAGCGAAACGAGCGACGACAGGAGGGTACCTACAGCTTTGCTTGAGAAAGATGCCTCCTCCTGGAGCACAAATGGCTGGTCGGTCGCCCGCATGGCGGAGCGAATCAGCTCCAGTAGAGAAGCAACAGACTGTATAAACATAATATTTCGGGGCTCATCGCGGAATTTTTGGTTCGATGCTGCACCCCCCAGGGGCGGCGCCGGAGGCGCTGCCAGGGGGTTCCTTGCGTCGATCCAGAGGGTGGCGCCAGAGACGCCAGGGAGGGGGTCCAGCGCCGATCCAAGAAATCCGCGCGGATCTCCGAAAGACTACGCTGATGCCATTGCTTTTTCTTCGATGGATCTCCCCTGAAATAAAAAACATGTGGTTGAAAAGCGGCCTGTGCACTGAAGGCGCAGGTTGCCCGGCAGCGCGAGAGCACACCACTGCAGGGGGAGCGTGCGCGCTCGACCCAAAGCAAAACAGAACACCCATATCAGAAGGGGTTTACTTCGAAGGGGGTGCGAGGACTCGCTGTGCATATCGTCACGCGGCTCTGTCGTTTTGGTGCGTGTGCAAGGCCACCAGGTCCTCCAGCTTACAGCACGTCCAAGTCATCCAGCAACATTGGCGGGATGGGCCGAGGGTTCGGCTGAAAAAACGTCGGCTGTGCCACCCCCTCGAGAAGCCCAAACGGGGCCCCCAGGGGCAGTTTCGCTAATCGAACTGGCAGGGTGGACTCATCTATCGGTCCCCGAGAGGTGGTCAAACATGAGAGTTCCGTGCAGACGCACGGCCGAAAAATCCGCCACCGTGCGTTGTGCACGCTGGGGCGTGGAAGAATGCCAAAGGCTGTCTGGCAGGTTTCCTGTGCTCTAGCACGGGACCTCCTTTCTCAACTGGCAGATCCCTGCCTGCATCGCCCCCCCCTCCTAAGGCCACGATCCCTCGTTGAAACTACAGTCGGGGGCTTGACCTGAGGAACCCAAAATAAGGAACGAGGCCCCGTTTCCCATCAGTTAAAGTCAAATTTCCTATCGAAAACCTAAGGAAAACCTCAGGCAAGCTGCGAAACACTTAAGGAACGCGGAGCCCCCCCCCCAACCGAAAGGGTTCCTTCTTCGGGGCCCCGGCTGTATGGAGCCGCACGCTCGAGGCCACGATCCCTCGCAAACAAAAAAAACGGGAATCTGCGCCCCGAGCTTCGAAGGCGGCCCATGCGGGCAGCCAAGGACCCCAAGATGACCCAAGAGGCCTCGAAGACGGCCCAAGATGACCTCTCAGGGCGGCCCAAGATGGCCGTAAGACGGCCCAAGATGCCTCCAAGAGGGCCCACGAGGGTCACAAGAGGACCTCCAACAAGGTCCGACGAAACCAACATCATCGATGTCCGATTGCTTCTTGCATGACGTTCGTTTTCTCGCCTTGTCGGGCTTCCGTCAGATCAAGGCGGCCCAAGAAGCCTCCACGATCGCCCCCAGACGACTCAAGAGGCCCCCAGGTTGATCCCAAGACGCACCAAGAGGTCCCAAGATGGCACATGAGGCATCCAAGACGGCCCAAAGACGGCCTACGAGGGCCTCCGATGGGACCCAAGATGGCCCCAGAGGGCCTTCCGACGGCCCGAGACGGCCCAAAGACGGCCCCCAGGCACCCACCATACGGCCAAGAGGGCCCCAAGATGGCCCAAGAGAGCCTCAAGACAGTGTAAGAGGGCCCCAAGATGGCCCAAGACTGCCCCAAGGGACCCTTAATAGTGCCTCACAGGAGGCCAAGACAGCTCCAAGGCGACCCGAACGAGTTCCATGAGAGCTTCTCAAATAGTGGAACGAAAGGTGCCACACGAGAAGCATGTCCTCTCCTTCTCTTCCTCGTGCTCCTGCTCCTGCTCCTGCTCCTCCTCCTCCTCCTCCCCAAACTCATCGCCATTTGGCATCATCCTCATCATCATCAGCAGCATCAGCATCAGCATCAGCATCAGCATCAGCATCAGCATCATCATCATCATCATCATCATCATCATCATCATCATCATCATCATCATCATCATCATCATCACCATCATCACCATCATCATCATCATCATCAGCATCAGCATCAGCATCAGCATCATCATCATCATCATCATCACCATCACCATCATCATCATCGTCAGCATCAGCATCAACATCATCATCAACATCGTCGTCGTCACCATCATCAACATCAACAACCGAAGCAGCATCAGCTGTACCGACATCGGCATCATCATCACCACCACCAGCAAATCATCATCAGCATCATCATCATCATAATCATTATCATCATCATTATCGTCGTCGTCATCATCATCAGCAGCAGCATCAGCATCAGCAGCAGCAGCAGCATCAGCATCAGCATCATCATCACCATCAGCAAGATCATCATCAGCATCATCACCATCATCATGAACATCATCATCATCATCATCAGCATCAACATCGTTACCATCATCATCAGCAGCATAATCATGGTTATCATCATCATAACCATCATGATCATCATAATCATCGTCATCACCACCACCAGCATCATCACCATCGTCATCATCACCATCATCGTCATCAGAAGCAGCATCGTCATCGCCATCATCACTATCATCATGAACCTTATCATTATGAATCACCGTCACCATCATATTCGTCGTCACTGTCGTCATCATCACCATCATCATCATCATCATCGTCGCCATCATTGACACCACCACAACCATCATAATTAGAATCATCATCACAGCCACCATCATTACTTTTAGCATTACAGTCATGAGCATCATCATCGTCGTCATCATCATCGTTGTCGTCGTCATCACCACCACCATCACCACCATCATCATCACCATCATCATCATCATCGTCATCATCATCATCATCATCATCATCATCATCATGGTAATCATTGTCATCATTGTCATCATCATCATCATCAACATCATAACAGTCGTCGCCGTCGTCGATGCCGTTATCGTCGTCAGCCTCGCCACCATCAATAATAACAACTACATCACTACCATCACCATACTCGTCATCATCATTATCCTCATTCTCAGATTAATATCATTAATCATCAGCATCACGAGCCTCGACCTTATCATGAGCATAAACAGTATCCCCATCAGAATTAGCAACGTCATCAACATCATCATCCCCATCTACAACATAAGCATCTTTATCAGCTTTACTATCATCACGGCTTTCCCAGTCCTGGAGATACGAGGCGCCACACGCGACGGCCTCCCGTACCACCTCCAAACGCCGCCACCAGAATGCTTGGCCGGCACGGTGACGGGACTGGCCGCAGGCACCTGGATAGAATCCAAGACTTAAATGATCGTTAAGAAAAGCAGTATTTACCGCAGCGCGGGCCCGCGGCGGGCGCGAGAATATCAAATGCTCAGTGACGCGGGCCTGCCGCGTAAGCGAAGAGGAGGGCGCCGCTGCGATAGCATTGGGTGAAAACTGGCCCCGGATGCTCCATCCTCGTCCCCTATCCCCCGCTTGGCTCCAACCTGCCCCCTCCCCTCCCTTTCTTCCCTCCCCCCCTTGCGTTCCCGCCGCGCTCCCCCTGCTCGCGGGGCGTGCAGAATCGAGGCGACACGCGCGGCGCGATCGGCCCCGCCCTGCGCGCGAAGACCACCACCGCTCGGCCCCCCGGCGAGGCCGTCACACCGCCACGCCGCGCTCGGCCGGTGGCAAGACCTGGAGCAGCAAACGTCAACATCAGCAAGAGACGGAACCCTAAACCCTAAACCCTAAACCCTAAACCCTAAACCCTAAACCCTAAACCCTAGACCCTAAACCGGAACACGACAGCGAAACACAAGCAAAAAACTCGGACGTCCGTGCGGAGGTCCTGACTCGGCGACACCCCTCGCTGGCGCGCGGAGCGCGCCAGGGACGGCGCCGGAGGCGCCGCCAGGGGCGCCCGACTCCGATCGAAGAAATCCGCACGGACCGCCGAGAAGTCATGCTTGTGCCGGTTTTCGCTCTTCGAAGACCGCCGCGCGATGCCGCAGGGGGTCCAGCAGGTACGTGAGCCGGGCGACCAGCAGGACGATGAGCAGCGTCTCGAAGGCCACGCCCTCGGCGGGCTCGGCGAAGAGGACGAGCACGAGGCTGCCGGCCGCGACTGGGAGCCCCGCACAGGCGGAGGCGGCGAGCGTGAGCCCGAGCTCGCCGCGGCGGCCCGCGCCGCGGTGGCAGAAGCGCTTCTGGAGGGAGAGAGAGCGGCATCAGCGTAAACCTTCGGCGCTCCGCGCGGATTCTCGGGATCGGCGCTGGGCCCGCCCCCGCTGACTTCGGATCCGCCGTAGTCTTTGGGCGATTCCGGGAGCAAGGCGGGCACTTCTGCCCTGCTGTTCGGGCTCCGTGTCGGTGTCCGTCCTACCTTGCAGTCGCTGTTTCCGCGATACCTTTGCGGGAATATCCGCCCTGTCTTCCCGAGGCGGACATTTCCCCCTGCTTTTGCGCAGCGTTTGGGGTGCATTTCCGACGTCTCTGTTGGGTAATCAACCGAAGTACAGCCTCTCTGGCGCGCGGAATTGCGCCAGGGGGGCCCAGCGCCGACCCAAGAAATCCGCGCGGAGTTCCGAACATTTATCTTGATACTGTCATGTCTTCCTCGAGCTTCGCCTCCGCCTGCACCGAGGTGCAGATGAGCGGCCAGAGCAGGAAGCAGGTGATGAACATCCGCAGAGAGCGCTTGAAGGTTAGGTAGGGGTCGTGCGGGCCGTCAAGGACCATGGCGGTTATCTGGTCGAGGTACCACCATATCGCTGGCGAGGCGGCGATGAGACACGAGACGTAGCTCACAGGCCGGGCGACCATGATCTCGAGCGCATCCGAGAGCTTGGTCTGGACCACTTCGTTGAAATGCGCCGTGCCCGCACTTCTTTCCGCTGCGGAAGCCTCGTGCGATGACTGGCGCACCACTGTGGCCTTCTCGTGCGAAGGACACGGCGTGTCGCTCCCGTACCAACAGTCGATCGCCTCGTAGACGATGTCGCGGTCGCACATGAGCGCTGACCCTGTCACTGGGTCGACGTGCTGGTGCGTGCAGCAGAAGCACTGGGTCTCGGCCACGTCGTGCGCACGTAGCAGCTCCGGCAACGACAGGAGCTCCCGCATCACCAGCCTCGCCGAGTGGGTCAGGGGCAACGGGGCGCAGAAGACGACGAGCAGCGCGAAGGGGGCGAGTGGCACGCCAGGGAACTGGGTGCCAATGTAGATACAGCCGTGGGCGCACAGCACGAGGGAGAACCAGAGGCCGGTGAACACCGCGTCGCTCGGTGGCAAGAAGATGATCGAGTCAACGTTCCTGAGCCTAAGCCACGCGGCCACCTCGAAGGCGCACCACATCCGCGAGAAGTACCTCGGCGTGCACAGCATGAGCATCTGATCCGACCTCTGCAGGAAGCCGCCGATCGAGCACACGCCGCGCTCCTTCTCCTCTGGGTTCCACTGGCTGATGCACATCTTGTCGACGAAGACGAAGGTCGGCGACAGGACGCACTCACTGCAGACCTGCCAATAGATGAGGACGAAGAAGAAGGTGCAGATGCCTGCGGGGAAACACCAGACCCCAAAGACCTCCTCGTACTCTACGCCAGCCGTGATGCGCACCTGGGGCGGCTGCCGCTGCGCCAGCACGCCCGCCACCTGCAGCACGAAGACGAGCAAACTCACGGCGAAGCTCGCACAAAGCGCTGGCACGCCGTTGAAGTGCACGGCAAGGGCCAGCAGCTTCACCCAGCGGCCTGTGCCCCAGTCGTGGGAGACGAAGTAGTCGAGGCGGTGCACCCTTCGCGTGCGCGCGTAGTGGCTCTCCTTTCCAGCGGACGTCGCCCAGATCGAGCCCAGGCCGCTCAGGCAACTCTGCAGCGTCGCCCCGCGGAGCTCCACCAGCATCTGATCCGTCGCCTCGCGCAAGATCAAGGGTCGGGTTCGCGCTGGTGGACTCGCCGGCGAGTCTGGAGCGACCTCTGCGCCGCCAGCATATGCCCACATCCACTGCCGCGGGCTCGGGCCCCAGGGACTGGATCTCTGCCCGCCCCTGGGGGCGGGCACATATCCATACCCGCCCATGTCCTTTTTTCATAGTAATATCCACCCGATCGACCTGAGATCAAGATGGCGAGCGGGAGTAAGGTCAAAGTCCATCGGAAAAAATATTAGAGGCCCAACGAATTGTTGAACCTCGAGAACACAAGTTTCAACCGACCCAAGTCCAGCAAAACACCCATACCCACCACTCCTCGAGGTCTCAGGGCACGACTCCGAAACTGTGGATGTGGGCGCATTCCGGCGGTGGCACCTCGGCGCCGCCAGCCGAAGCCCTGGGGGCCGGCATGTCGGGATCGGCATCGGTATCCCCGGCGTGCTCCGCGGCCTGCACGCGGGCCGCGACGGGCGCGCTCATCCGACAGGCCTGGCCTGGGAGCACGGATGAGCGCGGACGGGCGCCCTGAGAGCCCGAGGCCGAGCAGAAAACGGCGGCAGCCCAAGCTTTCAGTCGGGCCTGTCCCCCTCCAGGCCGAGCTCGGACGGAAAATTTGTTTTAAAAAAATACAGAACACATACCCCAGAATGGTCAAAAGTAGTCAAGGAATCGTGTCCTGACTATTTTGGGCCTCTCTTGGAACAGTCCTCCTGTGGAGGGACGGGCCCGCCTTCACCCGAGCTCTCCAAGGGACCCCAAAAGCCCAGCAAAGACGCACCTCCCGCTCCCCAGGGGCGGCCACGTGCCGAGCACCCGCTGCCTCTCCGGGGCCTGCGCTGGCACGCTGCACCCCGCAGCGACGCAGCTCCGGGCGCTCCTCCCCCTCCTCCCCCTCCTCCTCCTCCGCCTCCTCCTCCTCCTCCTCCGCTTCCTCCTCCTCCTCCTCCCCCTCCTCCTCTTCCCCCTCCTCCTCCCCCCCCTCCTCCTCCCCGGGGGGCTCCCCACAAGGCGCCCCCAAGACGTCCAAGACCCGCAGCCGTCCCCACGAAGCACCGGCTTCACGACCGGGCGCACAACGACCCCTCTTCGTCTCTGCGAGGCGGGGATTTATCCATGTCCACCGCCTGGGAACCGACGTCCTGGTGCCCCAGCGGGCGGTGGACATGGACACATTTCGGCCCCCGGGGGCCCGAACGTGTCCATATCCACCGCCTGCCAAGGCTCCGAAAACTGACCCTCTAGGCGGTGGTCATGCATAAATTCCCGCCTCGAGGTCTTCGGCACCGGGCCTGGGCATCCGCTGCACAGGGGCTCACGACACGCCGTGCAAATCCGTGTCCACGGGCCGCGCCTCCCCGAGAGCCCGCCGGTGCGCCGCAGAGCCGCTGCGCAACCTCTCCGTCTCCAACACAGCACCCGTAACAGCACCTTGCCGTCCCTCTGACGTCCATTTCCCGTGCATTTTTCGGTTTCGTGCGTGTTTTTTGTTGCTCGATAGTCCAGGATGGTCCTCGATGGTTCTCGCCGAGAAAACATGCACACGTCCGAGCGATGCCAAGGCACGGCACTCTGCCGCCCAGGTCGTCTAACTTCGCGGTCCTCTTCGCGCATGGCTGGCCTCACGCCGCCCCCTTGCAGAAGGGCGCTCGCTCAGGCCCAGGCCGCGACGCGCAAAAAGCGCGGCTATCTTCGCGCCCCTGGGGGTGGCCTGGGCGACTTTCGAACACCCAGAGCAGGCGTTTCGACTGAGGCGTTCTTGCAAGATGGCGAAGATAGCTCCAAGGTGGCCTCCACGATGATCCCAAGACGCGTCCAAGGCGTCGAAGATGGCCCCAAGACAGCCTAACATTGCCTCGAGACGCCTCCAAGACGGCCTCAGATTAACCCAAGACGGCCCAAGATGGCCACAAGATGGCCCAAGAGGCCCCTGAGACGCTCCAAGTCAGTCCAGGAGGAGCTCCAGCAGACCCTCGTACTTCCAAAGGCCCAAGACGGCATCAGCGGCCTCACAAATAGCGCCTCAGAAGCCCCCCACAGGGCACTGAGACTAGAAATGAGCAAGGGCGATCCTGCAGTTACCTGGAGCACGAAGCCTCGGGAGAAAGAACGGCGATTCACGAGCATTATGGGAATTTCCTATTCGTCACCCAGTTACGCAGGGGCAAAGGAAGTGGAGCCAGTCAACCAGATCATTAGGTAAGTAGCAGAAAGGAGGTTCCACTGCACAGAATATTTCAGGAGAGCCTCGTCTACTAAGCCTCGTACGGTCCGAAGTCCTAGCAGCAGACGCAAACAACACCAAGTTGATGATTAAGGTGAGGAAGATGGGGAAAAGTGTATCAGGCAGCGGCATGAGTGATGTAGAGAACGACTTCATCAGCGAAGAAGCTCAGACAATAAGAAATAGTGTGTGACCCTCGCCCCAATAAGGTCGAAGTGGAGTTCCGCAACAAGTGTCACTTCCTGCACCGAAGTTGCTGCCCGCATTGCGTCAGGGGCAAAGCCTTTCCCCCTCCCCCTCGGGCCCAAGATGCAAATTGAGACCCTGGGACACACAAACAAATACGCACAAACAACAGGATTCCCCTTATTTTCCTATATTTTCTGGGCTTCTGTCCTCCCCCCCACTTCCCATGTTTTCCCATATTTTCGGGGGAGTCGACCATTCATGGGGGAGGAGGAGGAGGAGGAGGAGGGGGAGGAGGAGGAGGAGGAGGAGGAGGAGGAGGAGGAGGAGGAGGAGGAGGAGGAGGAGGAGGAGGAGGAGAAGGAGGAGGAGGAGGAGGATGTCTGTGTGTTTTTGTCCCCCTCCCCCCAAGATTTGGGGGGAGGGCAGGGGGAGGCACGAGCGCGCGGGCTCCCCGGGCGCACCCCCCCGGTGGCCGCCAGGATGCCCAAGATGCTTGCTCTGCTCCAGGACGAGGAGGAGGAGGAGGAGGAGGAGGAGGACACCCAAGGAGGAGGAGGAGGAGGAGGAGGAGGAGGAGGAGGAGGACACCCAAGGAGGAGGAGGAGGAGGAGGAGGAGGAGGAGGAGGAGGAGGACACCCAAGGAGGAGGAGGAGGAGGAGGAGGAGGAGGAGGAGGAGGAGGAGGAGGCACGCCGGAGAGGCCTGAAGAACATCCAAGGGGCCTCGAGACGGCGCAAGGCGACCCCAAGACGCCCCAGGAGGGCCTCAGGAGGACCGCCCAGAGGGCCCCCAAAAAACAAAGACCGATGCTTTCGCATGTGTGTTGGATCGAAGTTCGCGTTCTTGCCATTACGGCCGACTAAAAGGCCAAGACGGCCCGAGAGGCCCCACAAACTGGCCGAAGGCGGCCCGGAAGGCCCCCAGGAGGGCCTGCAGACGGCCCAGGAGGCCTCCCGGGGCGACCAACAAGTCCTGCAAGAGGGCCCCGACATCGGCCCAAGAGGGGCCCGAGAGGCAGAGCTCGCAGGGACCGCGGGAGCCCTCCCCCACGAGGTGGCCCCCAGGGCCTCCGAGTGGCGGCCGTCTGCTGGGCCTCCGAGAGGCCCAGCAAGAAGTCCCGCAGCAGACGTGGAACATGGGCACGTGCCCTTGGCCTCTGCCTATAGCCGTCGGTCGGAAGAAGTAGGTAGAAACATGAAGCAGGAAGGCGTTGGAAGTAGATTGGGTCTCCGCACACCTCCTGGAGAGGAGGGAAGAGGAACACCGCTCGCCTCTTGAAGTAGGAAGGCGCTGGAAGTAGGCTGGGATCTGGGAATCCAGAAATGCCTACTTTCAACGACCGACGTGTAGTGTACTCCCGAGCTGTTGGCCTGGATGACCCTTCGTTACCGCAGCAGTTGTTGTTCCACTCCCCATTTCTGCCAACTTGGCTATCCTCTACCTCTGGGGATCCATGGGACTTTGCCCTTTGCTCGGCAATCCTTGGCCATGTGCATTTGGTTACCACACTTATAGCACATGATATTCTCGCGTTCATATTGCCACCCGTACCCTTCTTCATCGTAACCTCCTGTTGGGTCGTCTGCCCCGCCGCCTGCTGCGTTGTTCGAAAGGCCACCCATTTGTCCGACCCCTTGTGTCCATTGCGTCACGGTTCTGTGGGGCAACGTCCAACCTCTCTTTACGGGCCCAGCCCTCGCACTTGGGATATAACGTTTGGTATGACTCGTTGGTGATGGTTTTGAAGCTGGCTTGTGGTCAAACGTCAAACCATTCACCTGCGAAGGTCATGATTGTCTTGGGAGCCGTGGTTCTGAATGGCATTAGTAACGCATACCATCTTCAACATTGCTTTAACTTCTCAACTGTTCAAATTGGTTGTGACGATGTGTCACCCACCTTATTGGGTCTCTCAAGATTCGTAGCCACGCTCGTCTTGGCAGATCACGTTGCCCAAATGACTGCGGAGTGCCAATGTTATATACGCATTTAGGCAATTCGTCCTTGTCCCTCGTGTAACCTGATCAATTTACCTCGGGCCTCTACGCTTTCCAACTTTTCCGTGAATACTTACCTTGTCCTCTTTGGATGTGCAACACTCATAGGCATAATCCGGCCGATCTTTCCTCGCTCTGTTGTAGTATTCCAGGGCGCAGTCTGATAATGCGACCTTCTTCGCTGGGGTCGGGTATTGCGCCGTCCGCAATTTCCAGCTTAGCACTGCGAGTCTTAAACGCTTGCCGGCTGCCGTTTTTAACTTGTGCCAAAACATCGAGTAAGCGATTATTTCATTCACGAGATTTCGACCTGTCACCATTACGGTTCTTCTGCGCTTGGATTGCCTTTGACTCGCTAATAGCCAGTTGGTTACCCTTGCTTTTGCTTGGGTGTACCTTGTCGGTGAGCTTCGCCAAAAGGTCAGTGATTGCATTTGTTTTGGACGATGTTATTCTGACCGATTTCTACCTCACACATCCGCTCACCCTTCAAGAGGCTCAAAATTGCCGCGCTTGCTTTGCCAAACATCTGCGTTAACGTTAACGTGTGCTCTTCGGGCAGATCCCGTTCATGTGCTTGCTGTTGCTAGCAGATGTAGTTTACCGCTCCATTATGACTGGCCTGGAACGCAGCTTTATTGAACTCGTGGTCACCCTGCAGCTGCGCAGACAGACAATTAAGTATGACATTTGCCGACTTGTGTTCATACCACCCTTGGCGCGCAGCTGATTTTTTTTTGAGTAGGTGTCACCATGGCTTCGCTCGGCGACCGTGCAAGTTCTCAAGAACGATATCGATAAGGATTCGACGCTGTTTTCTCCGAGAACACATGGTGCAGTGAATGGTGCAGTGAATGGTTCCGAGGATGCGACCTGACGGCGGACTTGAACACTGGATCCAAGATCCACATAATGCTCAGCACCACAAGGGCTGAAGCGCAACACTCATTTCAAATCCAGTGCAGCCACGCCTCCTTCCTCCTCCTCCTCCTCCTCCTCCTCCTCCTCCTCCTCATCATCATCATCATCATCATCATCATCAGCATCATCATCATCATCATCATCATCATCATCATCATCATCATCATCATCATCATCATCATCATCATCATCCTACTTCCCCTTTTGCTCATACTTCCTATTTTCCTCATACTTCCCCCTTCCGCCTCCCCTCCTCTTTCCTCCTGTCTCCGCCTCCCCCTTAATCCGGCATGTGTGACGGCTCGGCTGGCTACCCAGTCGGATCCGTACCATGTCCGTGCCACGGATCGATCTACGACGTTACAATCGGGCGGGGGTGAGGTTATGCTGCTGTCCCGTGCGGCAACCTGGCACCACTCACGAGCATGCCGTAGGCGTGGATGCAGCTGGTGCGGGGGAGGCGAGGCGAGGCGCCCGTCATTCGTCCCGACGGGGGCGGCCCTACGAGAGCCCAGCGGTGGCGCCAGAGCGCCGAGAAAAATGCGAATCGAGGGGGAAGGAGGGAGGAGGGGGGGACTCAGACTCAGGCCTTGTTGATGGAGTTCCGCACAATTCCCACAATTGGCATAAGCCAGAAATTCTGGCCCCAAAGCCAACCATGCTTCCGTGTCCGTCGCAATGGGTCTCCACCTCTCGTGGTCGTCATCGCCGTCGTGCGCAATGGCTGTGCGTACGAGACTTCGGCATCCCATTTTTCTGGTTGTCCTCCGTGGCGTCGTAGGGTTGGGCGTGGGTCGCGGGTGTTCGGGGTCCAGTGTAATGAGAGCCGCGTCCATCTGTCGTAGTCGTGGGTTGCGACGCGCGATGCCCATCGCCACTTCCGTTTGAAGTATACCGTAGGCCAGTCCTCCACGCCTGCGCGCCGAGCACGCTCCGGGGCTCTGTGCGTCGATCTTCGTATGAAATCTTCCCACGGTTCCAACCCGTCTTCTTCTTCTTCTGTGTCGTCGGTTCTGTCGTGGTGGGTGGGGGCGTCTGCTGCGTCAGTGCCGGCCGCTTCGTTGGTTGCGTGGTCTTCTATATTGCGACGGCCTGGCATCCCGACTATAAGCCTGATCGTCCTCCGCTGGGCACGCCGTAAAGTGAGGAGCATATCGCTGGCGAGGGTCCAAGAGGAGCACCCATACATCACCGATGCTGTGCTTGTTCCGCTGAACAGCCTCAGTCGACTGTGGAGTGCGAGACGCTTGTGTGTCAGCTCATATCTCAATTGGTTGAAGCGACCCCATCCTGCGGCAATCCTGTTGCGTAGCCCTGTTTCGTGGAAGTCGTGAAAAAAGCATCCTGAATGCTTCGTGCTTTGGCAGGGACGCAATATTCCCATGCTTTCGCAGTTGATGTCGACACGAGTAATTATTCCCTTTCTCCAGCTGACGTTCGTCAAGATCTTGGTCTTGTCTTGGTGCAGTGCAAGACCGCATGTCTTGGCTTGGGATTGTACATCTCGGAACACGCAGGACACTGGTCGTAAGTTGGGGGCGTAGAACAAAACATCGTCGGCGAAACGTAGTTTGTGATCCGTGCTAGTGGTGCGAAGCCGAGTTGGATCCCGAAGTCCTTGCGCCACCACACAGGTTTCACCAGTCTAAACACCTGCTCGAGGACATAGCTCAGTAGGTCTCCCTGTTTCACGCCCGTCTCGATACTGAAAGCCCTGCTGGTGGCGTTTGTCCTGACTGTTGCCGTTTTGGTGCAGTACAACTGCTTGAAGAAGTCTATATATGCAAAAGCTATGTGCTATAGTCGTAAAACTTCCCATATTGGCCGTAGTCTACACGGTCGAATGTTTTCTTTAAGTCGATTGCAGCTGCCCCTAGCAGCAACTGCCACTCGTAGGAACCCTCATGTAGCATCGATGTGGTGAACAAAGTGGTCTTCCGTGCAATAGTCCTTCCAGAAGCCTGCTTGGTCAGGGCGCTGTTGCGAGCCGAACAGAGAGTTCAGCTGGTTGCAAAGGGGGCAAAGTCAATTTACATAACAGTGGGATAATGGTAATCGGTCTGTAATTGCCTGGGAGTTGTGGGCCTCCTGATTTGTAAAGCACGGTGATTGTGGTGCTCTTCCATTGGTTCGGTGGGGTTTGGGTAAGTTTGTTGATGTCGTTGTAGGGTCGGAGCAGGTGGCATGGCATGGTAGCGCCCCCAATTTTGAGCATTTCTGCTGCGAGGCCTGCGGCATCTTTGCGCTTGCCGTTCTTCAGTTGCTTGATTGCTTGCTGGAGCTCGGTTGCGGTGACAGGTGGGGTGGTTGAGTCGTGCTGAATTGTCGTTGGGGCGTTGCGGGTGCTGTCTGAACGGTGCGGATTACTGTACAAATCCTCGCAGAAGGTTGCGAATGCGTCGGCTATGAATTGCCTGTGTGTCTCCCCAATGCCATCCGGTGTCTTCATTGATGCAAATTAGCTATTTGTGCTTTGTGGGTTTCAAACCAGCTAGTCTCTTGAAGCCTTTTGAATAGACAGACGATGTTTTTGAGATTGGCGTTCATCTCGTTGACTGTGATAGCTCGCGTCTGCCGCATTCGGCCTGATTCCGAATGCCAACTTGATGTACACTGCGGTGGTCGGAGCCGAGATCTGGGACGTTGGAGGCGAACGAATGAATCACCTGGTTGCGACGTGCTCTGTCTATCAAGATGTCGTCCAATTGTGTCTGACCTGGCTGTTTGCAACTGCGCATGTAAGGGAAAAGGTTGTGGTGATGCTCGTAGAAGAAAGTATTTGCAATGATCACCTTGCGTGTGCTTGACCAAGCACGGAGCCATGTCCCTCCCGGTTTGCGCGTGCCCAATCCGAACTTGCCTACCGTGCTCCTCCGGCCCAAGGTCTCGGATCGTTCGTCGTCGCCTGCGCCGCCGTTGTTTTTGTCAAGGTGTCTACCAACTTGCGCATTGAAATCCCCCCCGATGATGCATGTCCTCTTGTCTTGGACGGCGGCGGTGCGAAGTGAATCTAGATGTTCGTACTTGTGCTGTATGCGAGTGTCCGCGTATCCGGAGTGAAGGAAAATACGCCGTCACGACTTTCATGTCCTGTTCTGGGATGTAGATGTCGATGTAGGCGATTCGCTCGTTAGCGGCCTCGAAGCATCTGACATGCTGGACGCGTCGCCTATGAGCGAGAAGTGCAAGTCCGCGCGAAGTGCGCGCATGGCCAGAAGCTGCAAATCAATTGTTACCACGCTTTGTGATCCACATCTCGCGAGATTCAGTTCTCCAGGTCTCGTCGACAGCAAAAACGCCCCACTGTGCGTCGTTCAATTCGAGCGGAAACTCGTCGACGTAATCGTCATTTTGTAAGACTTCGCTCTTGTGGGCAATGGTAGATGTTTGTGGTGACGACTGATGTGAGCCTGATTTTTGCTGATTGTGCTCCTTCCAGCTTCTCGTCGCCGTCGTTGCTTTCCCGTGGGCGATTTCGGCGCATGCTGATGGGAACGTCGCCAGCGGCCGCGTGATGTTTTCCTCGCCCTCCTCCAGTGCTTGGCGAGTTAATCTGCATAAGCGGGCGCGCGGAGCCATGCGCTGGAGGCTGAAGGGCGGGAAGCTGCGCTGGCACTGGCAAGAGGTCGATTCGCGGAGGTGGAAGTCGAAGGTCGGGCGTTGAAGGCTGGTGGTCGGGGTGCTGAGGTGGTTGAGGCTGAAGGTCGATAGCTGGAGTTGTTGTTGTTGTTGTTGCTGTTGTTGTTATTATTGTTGTTGTTGTTGCTGTTGTTGTTGTTGTTGTTGTTGTTGTTCTTGTTGTTCTTGTTGTTGTTGTTCTTGTTGGGCATTCGGTTGCTGAAGGCTGGGGGTCGATGGGCGCGTAGGTGGAGGTGGGAAGTCGGACGATGGAGGCCGGAGGTCGGTGCGCTGAGCTGCTGGAGGTCGACAGGTGGAGGTGGAGGTGAAGTCGGGTTCCAGAGGTCGTGTCGCCGAGCTGGCGGGCGCTGGAGGTCGACAAATGGAAGTGGAGGCGGAAAGCTGGGCGCCGGAAGTGCGGAGTCGGAAAAGTGAAGCTGGTGGGCGCCAGAGGTCGAGAGGTGGAGGTGGAAGTGGAACGTCGGACAAAGAAGGGCGGAGGTCAGAGCGCTGAGCTGGTGGGCGCTGGAGGTCGACGGGCGGAGGTGGAGGTGTAGGTGGAAGGTCGGGCGCTCGAGGCTGGAGGTCGGGGTGCTGAGCTGCAGGGCGCTAGAAGTCGCTGGGTGGAGGTGGAGGTGGAAAGGCAAATGTTGCCGGGGGCGGAGGGCGGGGTGCTGAACCGCTGGGCGCTGGGAGTCCATAGGTGGAGGTGTAGGTGTAGGTGGGGGCGGAAAGTCGAATGCTTGAGGCTGGAGGTCGGAGTGCTGAGCTGGTGGGTGATAAAGGTCGATGGGCTGGGGCGGGGTGGAAGGTCGGATGCCGGAGAGCGGAGGTCGGAGTGCTGAGCTGCTGGGCGCTGGAAGTCGACAGGAGGTGGAGGCCGAATGCTGGGTGTCAAAAGCGGTGAGTCCATTGCTAGCGGTGGATGCTCGGAGCTGGAAAATCGACAGCGGGAATTGGGGTCGGAGTCGGGGTTGGGAGCAAAAGTCGGTCTGATGATCATCTCGCTGCCGCGGTAGTCGGGCGGAGTACTCCGGCGACAAATCTTCTGAGAACGAAGGGGGACACGTCGTAAACCGAATGGAATGCCTCCCAGAATGTCGAAGCATTTGCCCCCGCCTCTCCTCTCAGACCCAGGGCAAGCAGCGGAAGTCTGGGACTGGAGGTCGGCTTTGGGAACCAGAGTCGGAGAAGCAATCCTCAGTCTTGAAGCCGGCGTCGCCCCTGTATCCGCCGGCGGTGAAGCGCAAAGGGGGCGCGGGCGGCACCCGAGGCAAGGCTCTGTCCTGGGCCGTTCCTCCCGCGACGGCTCCTGCGGGATGGGCGCCCTCCAATGGAGACATGTCCCTTCCGGGGCCCATGGGTGGGGGTCGGCGGTGAGGGGGGGATATCAAGCGTTGATGATTGGCCACGCGCTGTCCTAAGTCGGATCGCGCCCTCGACGGCGGGGCCGACGCGGTCGGAGCTGAAGTGGTTGAGGCGGGAGCTGGGGTCAGAATCCAACAGTTTGCCGTAGAGCCCATCTCCTGTAATTGAGTAGACCACGGATGTTGTCAGGACCGCTGAGTCGACGATGCTGGGAAACGAAAGAACTCCAGGCGTCGATGGAAAACAAAACTGGGATACATATATATATATATATATATATATATCCGGAGGCGGAGGTTGGAGGTGGAATATTGGACTCTAAGGGGTGATTAATTGAAGAGTTATGGGTAGCTTTGCCCCGATGCCCCGAGACGTCTCCGCGGTAGCTGCAGGTGGCAAGAAGCCTGATCTCGTTGATGGAAATGGCTCCGGTGTTGATCTGCGGCTCCACCAGCACCAGCCAGACATCCTGTTGTGAGCCCGTTCCCTTTGATCCGCCTTTCGGGTTGCCCTTCATGCCGTTGGCAGTCCGCGCAAGTGGCGTGTCGCGTTTTCCGTGAGCTCTACGAGCTGAAGATGATTCTGTAGTTCTGGCCACGCATTCCAAGTTTCCGCCCAATCTCGCTTCAAATGATTCCCATTTGTGGTGATGGTGAGCGCGAGCTCCCCTCCCAGATGTACTTGATATGGGCCCTCGTCTGTAACTCTCACGGTGTGCGGGAGCTGCGTCGTCTCCTTCAACATGTACTTCAAGCCGAAACAAAAATTCCGGGCGGCTCGATCCGTTGGCGCTCGATCCGGTGTAGCCACACATTTTTGCGCCCGCGTGTCAACTTCAAACTCCTAATGAGAGCAACGGCCGCGTCGCGGTCCACCATCGAATCGAATTCAACGAACAAAATATGGTGAGACCGGAGAAACTCCCCAAGCATAATCTTTTTAGGGCCAGAGGGATATGGGCTATAGGGCCATAGGGCTATAAAGGGCCATAAGGGCTATAGTGCCATTGGGGTATATAGGCCTATAGGGCTGTAGGGCTATAGGGCTATAAGGCTATCAGGCTATAGGGCTATAGGGCGATTAGGGCTATAGTAGAACTATAGGGCTACAGGGCTGTAGGGGTATAGGGCTACAGGGCTATGGGGCTATAGGGCTATATGGCTATAGGGCTACCGGGCCCCTGCGCCCCCGGGCCCCTGGGCGCCTGGGCACCCGGGCGTGCCGCTGAAATCGGCGCCATACCTCACCGAACACTATATACATATATATATATATATATATAGATGAATCCGCTTGGACCCCTACAGAGGCAAGCTCTGATAAGGGGAACCATATGGATCCGTTAGGGCTACCGGGCACCCGGGCGTGCCGCCGAAATCGGGCCATACCTCACCTAACCATATGAATCCGCTAGGTCCCCTACAGAGGCAAGCTCTGCTTGGGGAATTCGTGCCACCTTTTGTACATTCTCCGTGGGATAAGGCCGTCGCTCGTCATGAGTTTCTCCCGTATCCACTCTGTGGATGTGTGATCCATGTCGAAGCTCTCCAAATTCCCAACTACCGCAGTCACCGCGCGTTGACGTGGTAGGCGGCCGCCGATGCCGTAGAGTTGCTAAGTGGTCCTGGCAACCCTTTCCCACGCAGGTTGGGCACCTCGCGTGCCAACTCCTGCAATTCGTCCCCGATCGTGGAAGTCATGCTGGAGGCTGCTCCCGACGTTGCCAATGAGGGTCTCGAAACTGCATGCTTAGCCCGGACGGCTGCCATGCGCAAAATAAGGTCGCCAATCGATGTTTGTAATGGTTTGAGGTCTGCGTGCGATACTCCGTGTTGCTTGATCGCGGTAGTGTCGGACATACCTGCCATTAAAGGTGCACTGTCATCCGCTGCGATTTCCAGACGTTATTGGAGTAGTGCCTGCTGTTACTTCGTCCCGTCGTCCACGCTTCTGACGCCACCTGCGGCAAGCTCGGCTGCGTCGTCCAACCCGTCAATCTCGTGCAGCGAACTGTTAATCCTCTGTTTCTTTGCCTCTGGCCGCGCAGGGGTACTGAGAAGATAACGTTCCAGCATCCCCGCCCAGAATGGCGGCTCGAGACAGCGGGGTATATTGCAATACAAAGCGTCAGGGAAGTATTCTTGAGCCGTCTTGAGCCAGAATGGCTTGAGCCAAAATGGCTACGGGTGACGAATGGTCTTAGGCCAAGTCACGGGTGGAGTGTCATGGCCCCATGACTGCAATATTTCTGTCTCTGCGAAGGGTCAGCTGTAGCACGAGCGCCGTCCATTGCATTGTCACGGATGAAGACGACATCGTCGATCACATCAGGGTGCCGCCAGCTGAGTTGCAGGAAGGAGTTGGCAGATGGTATATGGCTAAGATCTTGAGGCGTATTCCAAATGCTTTTGGCACTGAGAGGGTCTGGAGAAGGCCCCTGCGAACTAGAATACTTGCCACATCAAGAGGGGCTCTGCTATGTGCCTTTTAGGCGGAGCACTTTGGCCCCCTGTGCGCGAGACGGCTGCCGGTCTCAGAGACTCAGGAGCCCGTGAGCTGTGCCCGAGTGGAGCCCACGGCACCCTAGGGCCTCGCTAGGGCACCAGTGTTACGACTGCCCTGCCCTCCCCCAGCCTCCCGAGGACCCCGACCTCGAGCCCCTCTCGACTGAAGCTCTGGAGCGCAAGGATTTTTGTAAGGGTCCGAGGGGATAAAAGGCCTTGGCCCGCCCAACTGGGTCACGCTTGAGCTGACCCATGGGCTACATTTTGACCCCGTACGGCTCCCCGTGAAGGCTCCAGCTAACCACGTTCTTAGTGGGGGGGCACAGGGCACGGACCCTCCCTGGGAACGCGCGTCTACACTGATGGTTCTGGGCTGCTTGCGAACGCGAGCCCAGAGTTGCGCAGATGTGGAAGGCTGGTCGTCGAGGTGGCCCAAAGTGGCCTGTCCTGGAGAGCCCTGCATGGACCCCTGCCAGGGCGACACTCTGTGCCACGTGCAGAGCGTTATGCTGGAGTCGTTGCCGTCAAGATTGCGGCGCAGCAGCTTTGAACTATTTGCAATGATCACCTCGCCTTCGTCAAAGAAGGCAGGAGGGTTGACCCGGCTTCGGAAACAGCGCGTGACAACCATGCTGATATTTGGAGAACTGTTTGGACATGCCGACCCCAGCAGGTGCGCTGACCTTGAGTTCGTCTGGGTCATAGCTCACCGCGTACTTGAAGATGTGCAACCTCTGGGCTGATTTTTCGCTAGGCCCAGGGCGCAGGAGCATTAGATTGCCCAGGGTGCCGCAGATGCCCAGGGCATGCCCAGGCCTTGCTACTAAAAGAAAGTAGAGGCACCTGGATCTTCCTGGCCAGTGCTGTGGAGATGGTCAGTGCTGCTGCTGGCCGTCTCGGCACAGCCGTGCCCGTGCACAGGCCAATCAACACATGCGCGAAGCTGTCGCTACCTGAGCACGACATGTTCTCTTCCCGAGTCTGACGTTATGGCGTTGCCGTAACTGTAAGATCGCAGCCGCCTCGTAGTCAACCCTCAAGGGTATATGAAGGGGCCCTGGGACACACAAAGAAATACACACAAATAACAGGATTCCCCATATTTTCCCATATTTTCTGGATTTTTGTCTTCCCCCCCACTTCCCATATGTTCCCATATTTCTAAGGAATCGACGATTAATTGTGTCTGTGTGTTTTTTCCTTCCTGAATATAGGAAGTGGGGCCAGCAGGCACTGCAGGCCGACTTACATCCAGAGGTGGCGTGCCTGCGCACTCCGGCTCCCCGGAGGCTGCCTCGGTGGCCATAGCCTTTGCTGACGGGCTCCTTGGGGCCACCTGAACCTCCTTCCTCTCACGCCTGCGGGTGCGGGAACCTCCTCCTCCTCCTCCTCCTCTTCCTCCTCCTCCTCCTCCTCCTCCTCCTCCTCCTCCTCCTCCACTGGTGGCCTCGGGACTGGACCCCCCAGTGACAGCCTAGAAGTTTGTCGTGTTCTGGGCCATCGGCCAGGGGCGTACGGCAGAGTTGTGATCTGCCTTGAGTGCTCCTGCTGCGCTGCTGTGCCAGAGGGGAGGTGTTGCGCGCGT
>CAUYUJ010019182.1:70026-147526 GCA_963575745.1 Prorocentrum cordatum | reverse complement strand
TGTGTACTCCGGCAGCGCCGCCGCGACCTGCCTGTTCACGCGGGCAATGGCGAGCTTGCGAACGTTCGTGGGCGTGAGGGGGTGCACAGCGCTCAACAACCATCGGTCCTGCCTCTGCGCGGTCTCAAAGAGCGCGCCCATGAACGGCGTCCACTCCGCGTCTTGCGTGGCGCCCACCGCTGTCGCAGTGTGCCGAACGTACGTCGGTGGCGTGGCCCCGGCCGCCGCTGTGCCGGCCTCGCGCGCGGCGCAGCCCGCGATGAAGAAGCCTGCGTCGTGCGTGGAGCCCGGCGACGAGAGATGCAGCGGCGAAGTGGCCCAAGAGTTCTCGTAGACGATCACGGAGTACGCCTCGCACGCGGCACGCAGGTCGAGCATGTGCGGCGCCCACGGCTGCTTCGGGACGATGGTGTTCCAGTCGAACGTCGGCGACCCAAGGAAGGCCCGGAGCGTGCGCGCCGCCGTGGTCGCGGCAGCGTTGGCAGCGGCGGTGGCGCCGGCCGCCGCGATCGGCGCGATGCCCAACTCAGCTGCGAGCGTCGCGTCTGGGGTGCTCACGTACCCGATCGCCTTCCCGTTCACGACCGTCGGCTGGGCAGGCGCTGCAGCAACGTGCAACGGGAAGACCGCCGTCGGCGCTGGCCAGTTGTTCGTGCACGCGGCCCTGTGGTGCGCGGCGGCGTCCCACACGAGCACCACGGCGACTTCCAAGACAGCGGCACGGCGCATGTTCTTGTGCAAGGGGCCCCACGCGGCGTCGACAACGGCTCGACCTTCGAAGGCGCGGTTCCGACCAGCTTCGACCGGGAGCCCGAACGCCAGCACCCCCTGGAGGGCGTCGAGCGGGACGCGAGGCCTGTGCGCCGGCGGGAGACCTGCATCCGAGGCCGGCAACCAGCCAAAGGGGGCCTCCACCAAGAGCTCGTCGGCCCTTGCGACGGACGCCAGCGCAGCACCCACCGACTTCGCCGCGGCCTGCTTGGGCGCGGCCACCGGCACGGCGGCCTTGGCTTTGTTCGACGGCACAGCGCCGAACGTCTTCGCTTTTGGACCATAGCGCACCAAGCCCGACGTGGCAAGGACCGCGGGGGACTTGGAGGGCACTTTGGGAGCAGGCTTCGACAAAGCCATCGTGTTCAACGCAGGTCAAACACAACAAACTCCGTTGGCCGGATAAGCTCTGCACTTGTCTCGAACTCCGACTATTAATGTTGCTACTACCACTACAACGACGACTACAACTGCTACAACTACAACAACGCCAACTACTACTACTATTACTTGTGCGGCTGCTAATACCACTTCTACTACTCTGACTATTGATACTACGACTACTACCACTACAACGACGACTACAACTGCTACTACTACTACCACTACTAGTACTACAACAGCTACCCCTACGACTTATACTACTACCTCCTTTAACTACTACTACCACTACTACTATTACTACTACTACTACTACTACTACTACTACTACTACTCCTTCTACTACTACTACTACTACTACTGCTGCTGCTACTACTACTACTACTACTACTAGTACTTCTACGTCCTCAGCTACTACTTGTACTACTACTACTGCTACTAGCACTCCTACTCCTACTACTACTACTACTACTACTACTACTACTGCTACCACTACTACTACTACTACTACTACTACTACTATTACTACTACGGTTCCGACGACTACTACTACTACTACTACTACTACTATTACTACTACTACGACTACGACTACTACGGCTATGGCTATTACTTTAACTACTACGTGTATTACTTCGTCTGCGAAAGCGACTATGAGTACCACTATGCCTACCACGTCGACGACGACGACTACTACTCCTCCTACTCCTACTACGACTACTACTACTACCACGCTTACAGGTGCTACTTCGACGACTACGACTACTTCGACTACTCCTACTCCTCCTACTACTACTACGGCTACTACAACAACAACAACTACTACTACTACTACTACTACTACTACTACTACTACTACTACTACTACCACTAGTAATCGTACTACTAGTACTACTGCTACTACTACTACTACTACTACTTCTACTACTACTACTACTACAACTACGACTACTACAACTATTTCGCTACTACGACGTCTGATACTACTACAAGTATACTAGTACTAGTACTAGTACTAGTACTAGTACTAGTACTAATACTAGTACTACTACTACTACTACTACTACTACTACTAGAACTACTACTACTACTACTACTACTACTACTACTACTGCTACTGCTACTACTACTGGTACTACTACTACTACTACTACTACGACCTCTTCTACTAGTACGACTACGACCACGACTACAGCTACGACTACGATTGCAACTGTTACTAAGACAGCTACTACTGCTACTACTACTGCTACTACTACTACTACTGCTACGGCAAATTGTATCACCACTACCAGGTTACTAGTATTACTACAACCTAAACAAATTTAATACTACGACTACGACTCGGACTTGGACTAGGACTACTACTACTAATACTACTATTACTACTACTACTACTACTACTACTACTACTACTACTACCACTACTACGACGATTACTGCTACTACTACTACTACTACTACTACTACTATTACTACTACTACTACTACTACTACTACTACTACTACTACTACTACTACTACTACTACTACTACTACTCCGACTACTTCTACGACTACTACTACTACTGCTGCTACTACTACTACTACTACTACTACTACTATTACTCCTACTACTCCTACTCCTACTCCTACGCCTACTCCTACTCCTACTCCTACTGCTACTACTACTACTACTACTTACTACTATACTACTACTACTACTACTACTACTACTACTACTACTACTACTACTACTACTACTACTACTACTACTACTACTACTACTACTACTACTACTACGACTACTACGACTATACTACTACTACTACTACTACTACTACTACTACTACTACTACTACTACTGATACTACTACTACTACTACTACTACTACTACTACTACTACTACTACTACTACTACTACTGCTACTGCTACTCCTACTCCTACTACTACTGACATTACCTACTTCTACTACAGCGACTACTGCGACTAATAGCAATAATGATACTACTGCGACTACGTCAACGACTACGACTACGACTCGACTCTGACTGCGACGGAAAAGGAATCGCCTTCCACATGTGTAATTGTTGCACGACTGTACAAAACTGGTCATACATGTGGGGGAAGTCTCAGGCGAGAACCCCTTTTTGAAAACAACCGGTCCTAGATCCATGTAAGTGTTGGATTTTTTACGTAAGACGAGCGCTCGCGGCGCCAAGGCGAGGGCACCATTTTGAAAACGATCCGTTCCCTGCTAAGGGAAGTACAAGCATCAATGCCGCAAGAGGTGAGGAAGTCTCAGGCGAAACGTCCGGCCCGCCCTAACGACACGTCTGGGTGTGAGACAAGGGAAGGGGGATGGGGGAGGAAGAGGCGAAAAATGTGATGATCATGATGGACGATGATGATGATGATGATGATGATGATGATGATGATGATGATGATGATGATGATGATGATGATGATGAGAAGGAGGAGGCAAAAGAGGGAAGGGAGGAGGAGGAGGAAGAGGAGGAGGAAGGGGAGGAGGAGGAGGAGGCCGAGAAGGAAAGGGATGAGGAGGCAGAGTAGGAGAAAGAGGAGGAGGAGGCATAGGAAAAACGGAATGACCAGAACGAGGAAGAGGAGGAGGAGACAGAAGAGGAAAGGGGCAACGAGGAGGCGGAGGACGACGAGGAGGCAGCGGACGAGGAGGAGAATGAGGAGGAGGAGGAGGAGGAGGAGGAGGAGAAAGAGGCGGAGGAAGAGAAGGAGGAAGAGGACGAGGCTTGCCTTCTCTGCGCGCGCGGGCGCCCGTGCGGCGCTCTCCTCGGAGCCCCGGCCAGAAGGGTCGTCGGACGGGGAGGCCTGCAGGCCTCGCCGGCGCGCTTTCGTCGTGATCGTCGTCGTCGCTGCCGCCGCCCACCTCTTCTGACTCCTCCTGCTCCTCAACCTTTTTTCTCCTCTTCCCCCTCCTCTCCCTCCCCCTCCTCACCCTGCTCCTTCTCTTCTGTTTCGAAGTTGTCCTCATCCCCCCCCTCCCTGAACCGCCTGGTCTTGGTGAATCTCTGCATCGTCTTCGACCTCTACCTCCTCCTCCTCCTCCTCCTCCTCCTCCTCCTCCTCCTCCTCCTCCTCCTCTAGCCCCAGAGCCCTAAAGCCTAAACTCCGGAGTTTCAGGTGTTCGAGCCCAGAGTTTACGGGAACCGGAGGGTGTGAAACCTGAAGCTCCAAGGTTTTCAAGTTTTCAGGTCTGCGCTGCAAAGCTAGCGTGCAAGATCGATCTCTAAAAGGCACGCTGTCCCTGTGAGGCGATCCCCCTGCGAGGGCCCCCTTCTGCCCACGCCGTTCCCAATGCGAGAACCTCGTCGGTGCACGCTATCCCCCTGCCGGGGCTCCTTCGGCGCACGCTATCCTCAGGGCGCACGCTATCCTCTGTGGCCGGCGGCGCCACATCACAGACACTGTCTTCGCAGCGCCAGCCTGCGTGTTTTGGGTATACGCTCTTAGGGCATGGGCCACCCGCGATCCCCGCGAGCCGACCGAAAAAACCCGCACAGCAGCCCCTGACCCATGCAGAGGGGGTCGCGCAAGGCAGCGACGTTTCAGAGGGAGGGAGAAGGAGAGGGAGAAGGAGAGGGAGAAGGAGAAGGAGACGGATCATGAGGAGGAGGAGGATCATGCTGGTGACGCTGACGATAATGATGTTGACGATGATGATGCTGATGATGATGAAGACAAATCTGAAGATGCTAATGATGCTGATGCCGATGCTGATGACGATGCTGATGCTGCTGCTGCTGATGATGATGATGATGATGTTGATGCTGATGCTGATGCTGATGCTGCTGATGATGATGATGATGATGATGATGATGATGATGAGGATTCTGAGCATGACGTTGATGCTGATGATAACGAGGATGGTGTGATGATGAGGAGGAGGACGAGGAGGAGGAGGAGCAGAAGGAGGAGCTCAGATCTTTAAAACTCTGGGTGTCCTGGGTTTCTCTCCCGCTCCTCCTTCTCCTCCTCCTCCTCCTCCTTCTCCTCCTCATCCTCCTCCTCGCTTCCTCGTCGTCGCTTCGTCTCTCCCCCTCTTCCGCGGTCTCCCCCTTGTCATCGTCGTCGTCGTCGTCGTCGTCGTCGTCGTCGTCGTCGTCGTCGTCTTTGTTGTCGCCGTCGTCGTTATGGCTCGTACGTCCGCAGCGCGTGTCTCACTATTTGTCCGCCAATGCACCTTTGACGTGCACGGCTTCGCTATCGCTCCTCCTCCTCATCTCCCTCCTTCTCCTCCGACTCCGACTCTGACTCCGACTCCGTCGCCTCCTCCTCTTCCCTCTTCCCTCCTCCCTCATCCCTCCTCCCTCCTCCCTCCTCCCTCCTCCTCCTCCCTCCTCCCTCCTTCTCCTGCTCCTTCTCCTCCTCCTCCTCCTCCTCCTCCTCCTCCTCCTCCTCCTCATCCTCCTCGGCCCTCCCCCTCGGGGCGCCTGGCGGCGGCCCGATCGGCGGCGGCCCCCTGCGAGGCGGCGGCGCAGGCGCGGGAGCGGTCCAGCCTCTGGGAGCGTCCGGGCCGTGGGCCTGCTCGGGGGGGGGAGGGGGAGGCGGAGGCAAGGGGGAGGAGGAGGAGGAGGAGGAGGAGGAGGAGGAGGAGGAGGAGGAGGAGGAGGAGGAGGAGGAGGAGGAGGAGGAGGAGGAGGAGAGGAGAGGATGGGAGGAGGAGGAGGAGGTGAGGATGGAGGAGGAGGAGGAGGCGGAGGAGGAGGAGGCGGAGGAGGAGGAGGAGGAGGAGGAGGTGGAGGAGGCGAGGAGGCGAGGAGGAGGAGGAGGAGCAGGAGGAGGCTCGGCTCTTGATTCGACACTTCGCAGCGCATAGGCCAAGGCTGAGAGACACCACCAGGCCACGCACAAGACCAAGTTGCTAACCACCCCACACACACACCGCGTCGAAGCCTGAGACTCACCGCCTCCAGGGCAGCGCAATCCTGCTCAATGAATGCAGCTGGAGTTCACGTGCAACGCTGGAGGAGCTGGAGCTATGGTTCACGTGTCAACGCAGGAGATGCCACTGTGACCTGCCCGAGAATTTCAGCCCAAGCCATCGCACACGACTGCTACCTACAGCAGCTAGTGGCAAGGGCGCTACACTCAGGCTCAGCGTCTCATTCATGAGGCCATTCACTAATATGGCCTTCGGCTCAGCGTCATTCTCGCCTGGCTGAGCTTCGTCTACAGAGGCCATGCAACAACATTACACAATAACGAGGCGGCAGCATGTCTTCCGGCTTTCCTGAGGCCCCTCAGCTCGCCTAGGATGTGCCCAAGGGGGGAGGGGCCACCCTGCCAGGAACGTTGGGATCGGGGAACCCCGACATGCTCCAAGAGCCTCATTTGCATTCATTTGCGTAGAATAATTAGTCAGCTGAATAATCGTGCGCTTGCCGAACGTGTGGAGGTCCACTGAAACCCTCGATAGGTGTCCCAAGCGTTCCATTTTCTAAACGTCCACCCCACACGATGCCCAGGAGACTCGACAACCGAGCTGGTGACAGGGGGCCCCAGCGGCTCCACGGCGAAGCTGCCCGATGGGCTCGCACGCATGGGATTCCTTCACACGCCCGCCCCCCCCAGCTGGGATTCATGATCATGGGACTCCCGGCTGGGATCCCTGAGATTCGACGACGCGGAAAAAATGCTCGGCAGCGTCAAAGATATTGCGACCAGAGCCCCGGACCCCGTCTCCCCCCTCCATGCTCCGAAACGGATCGACCTGTGAGGGTCACAGGGCTCGAAGCCGCGCGAAGCCGCCCAGCTCGAACAGAATGAGACGCCATGATCTCAAGGCTGTCATGGGCCCCCCGATTGGGATCCGTTCTCCCCAACGTTGCCCTCGACGGCTCCCTGAGGGCCCAGACCCCCGACGTTATCAATCCGTCAACGCGTGGACCCTCAGACGTGTCGACCAATTCCCCGCGTCCGCTTGGTCCCTGGACCGGGCGACGGCCCGACGAGGCCGAAAATCGTCAATTGAGCAGTGGCCGCCCGTTCCGGCAAAACTATAGTCCTACCACGAAATGTGCTTAGAACCCAGAGATGTTCCAAGAACCAAAGCAATGCTCTTAGAACATGTACCCGATGTGTTCAACCAAGACAGTCTCAACCAGAACTGTTCTAAGAACAGCTCGTGCACACCACAAAAAAAGGTTCTTGGAACATGGTTTGGTGGGGCTGCAGGCGAGCCGGGACGCTCCGCCACTGCTTGAGTCGAGTAACCCCCGTCGTTGCAGTCGTCGCGCTGCACCTGTTGATGTCGAAGCAGTGCCGTCGAGGTGACAAAGCTCCGGTGCGGCCAAGGATGGCCGCCCTTCGTGCTCAGCCACGAGGCCGGGCCGCCCGGGGCGGGCGCCCGTCGTCGTCGTACCTGTGGTCCCTGATGACGCGGTCGACGTGACACAGCCCACTCCACGAGCTGCAATCATCGCGCTGCCACGAGGGGCGCCGAGGAAGCAACGACGGGCCTCTTCTGGCCGCGGCGGGCCCTCGGCCACGAGCACCTCCCCCGACCTGGCCCCGCGGAGCGGCCCGACCACTGCTGCGCCCCCTCCCGAGGCCCGGGTGGCCCGCACTGCTGCGCCCCGCCTGCAGCTCCTCGCGGCCTCCACGGGGCCTGGGCCCCTGGCGCGGCAGGGGCCGCTGGGGCCGCCACGCCCGTCTGGGGCGGCCTCCTCGTCCGCTCTCCCAACTCGCCATCGCTCGGACGTCCATTCCCTGTGTTTGTTTTGGTTTCGTGCGTGGTTTTTCCACCAAAGGATCAAGGATGCTCCTCGATGGTCCTCGCCGAAGGAAACATGCACACGTCCAAACGATGCCAAGCCAACCCATGCTGGGTAAGCTAGGCGCGGCCACCACATAACGAAGCCTGATAAAAGGACGCTGGACTTCCCAGGCGAGGACGCGTCCGGTATCAGGACGACGAGGTGCAGAGTGAAGACTAGATGTACGCTGAGCCTGGCACGGCAGCAGAAGATCAGACCCGGAGGAGCCGTCGGGGTGATGTCGTCCTCGCCGGCGCAGCCCCCGACTGCCTCCCCTGGGGGAGGGGTAAAACGACGCGACGATCGGGACAAAATCGGATCGGGATGACTCGAAATCTCTGAGAATCGGCGGGCTTGGAGGATGTATTCGGCGCCGCGGCCGCTCTAGAGCGTTGCGGAACGCTCGGAGAGCGCTCCGGAACACTCTGGAGCGATTTATCCCGATCCTAACCCTGTTTTAAGGGGCGGCCTCCGCGCCCGCGCCAGCGGCCGGCGCGGCGGCGGGCGGCGCGGCCGTGGGCGGGCCGGCCGGAGGCCCGCGCTGCGCGGGGGGCGCCGCGGCGCCGCGGCTGGCTGCGAGGCCTTTGGGGAGGGGCAGGGCGGCGGAGGAAGGGAGGAGGAGGAGGGAGGAGGAGGAGGGGAAGGGGGAGGAGGAGGAGGAGGAGGAGGAGGAGAGGCGGAGGAGGAGGAGGAGGAGGAGGGAGGAGGAGGAGGGAGGAGGAGGAGGAGGAGGAGGAGGGAGGAGGAGGAGGAGGAGGAGAGGAGGAGGAGGAGGAGCAGGAGGAGGAGGAGGAGGAGGAGAGGGAGGAGGAGGAGGAGGAGGAGGAGGAGGAGGAAGAGGAGGAGGAGGAGAGGGGCCAGGCCACGACGGCGCCAGTTGGGGCGGGGCGGGGGCTTGGGCAACAGCGGCCGCCAGAGGGGCACAGACCCGCTGCGCCCCCTGCAAGGGCGTGGGCCCGGGCAGGGAGCCCAGCTCGAGAGGGCAGGGGCCTGCCCCGCTGTCGGAAGAGCGCCTGCAGGGACGGCAGTGGGCCCCGCCTCTCCCCGAGTCGAACCCGCCGTCCGCCGCCACCGTCCACGGAGCATTGGCGCCTGCAGGGACGGCAGTAGGCCCCGCATCTCCCCGAGTCGACCCCGCCGCCCGCCGCCACCGTCCACGGAGCATTGCTGCGCTTCGCCCACAGCATCGCGCAAAAGAAAATGTATGCGGTGAGCGGGGGGGGGCGACGACGGGCGACAAGAGAAGGGCAACCAAAACTAAACGCATTGAACACCAATCTTCGGGTCCTTCCCGCTTTCCAGCCTTCGGACCGTCATCGCCTGCTTCGTCCTGGTGGGCGGACTTCCGACAAAGACTTTGCACCAAGCGGCAAGCTTGGCAAGAAAACAGCTGCTCCACGCTTTCCGCACTTACGACAGCAGAAATGTTCGCCAACACGGAACACAACGTGCCGTAAGGCCTCAAACTCAGCTCACGGAAACGCTCGGGTCCGAGGGCCTTGGGGGGTGGAGTGGCCGTGGACCTCATCGGACCCTGGGGGCGCATCCTGGATGAGCCGCTCACCAGCCTCAATCGCCACATTCACAGCATCGCTTCGAAAGAGCTTCAAAAAAGAACCGTGCGCCTGAAACCGGGCGTCACTGGCAAGCCTCTGGACAGGGGGGGCAAGCAATTCCTGGTGGAACGCTGCTTGGGCATGGCCTTGGAAGATCCAGCAGCGCGGGCCCATCGGCCGCAATCGCGGCAACTCCATTCGTTCTTGTCCGAACTGCGCCACCCAGTGTGGCTGGTGACCGAGAGGGAGGGGGGTCGAGGAGGCTGGAAGGAAACGAAAACCTCTTCGGGGCCACCACTCAAACTGTGACTCTGCAGCATTCCGCTGCGCAACCAAAGCAAGAAACCTCATCATACTCTTGTGATAGCTCCCCAGCCAATACCTGGGAACATCCTTCCGACAACGCGCGTGACGCCGAGCCACATTTCGCGAAGAAATCCGCCCAGGAATTTTCTCCCGAACGCTCCAAGGAGTCTCCCTGAGAAATGGCATCCTGGATCGAAAGGTGGGCGGGGAACGACACAAACTGCGGGGGTCGTTGTTGCCGCTGCCGAAACCTGTCAGCCCAGGCCAGGGAAGGGGGAGGGAGAGGAAAGAGCAAACTAGGTGCGCTCGCGGGCCCCAAAGAGCGTGTTATCAAACATCGATGTTGTGCAGGATGTGTGAAGCAAGATACGTGGTGCTATTTATGTGGTGCAGTATCTGGCGGTGCGACCGCTGTTGTACACTCTATGTTGTGCAATGTTGGAGGTGTGATCTACGTGGTACAATCTATGTGGAGCACCTGTGGTGCAATGTTTGTGGTGCAATATATGTTGTGCAGTGTACATGGTGCGATATATGTGGTGCAGTCTTTATGGTGCAACCCCACATCGAAGTTCCTCGACATATCGTATACTGCAGATGCTCATTGCTGTCGCGGTCGCCCACGCCTGCGCTTGACAGCTAAATGATTCGGCGTCCCTTCGGCATTGCAAACAACTCGCCTCACCAAATAAGTAGGCCTATGTGACGCGATGTACTTGAAAAGCTTGATTTGCCTATCATGCAATACTTCGGACATCGGTTCCGCCCCTGCCGCGCTTGCTTTGCGGATCCTTGAGAAGAATGAGTGCTGCATGCCCAAACAATCGCAAGCAACGGCAATGGAACGCATCGAGTTTGCATCCGTCTGCCTTCGACAGTCACATAGTCAAATGAATATAGCAGCTTGCTCAGAACGACGCTGTCGTAGATCTTTTTTTTTCTGTCTCCACACAAGGCATGCGTGAGACCAGAGCTTCCTGGGGTTATTGCATCTGTTGTGCGCCTCCCCGAATATTATGCATAGCTCGGCGGCTGCTTTCTCCTCGCCTGTGATCGAGCCTCCAAATGATGAGGCATCCTGGACAACCTTAATGTCATCCCTACCTGGAGTCGTACTTCTGTGGTTTGCGGATGTATACATTTGCGCCGTCCCGCCCCCCCCGAGTTGCGTTCCAAATCGTATGTGCGTCCTTCTTCTACAATTGCTGCCAACATTTTCTAAGGAGGTTCGCTGAGCGTTGAAATGCCAATCATGTGTCGTCAGCGTAGAGGACATTTCGGGTCATCACGTACCCAGGTTCTCCATCTAAACGTAGCGCGTCCGTCGCGTCCTGCAGCATAGCGATCTGGATTGCTATTAACAAGCATATGGGAAGCGAACACCCTTGCACGATTCCAACATTCTGCGTCTCTTAGTCGAGGTGCCGGTGTGGTCCTGGATGGCGAAGAACCGGGCCGAATAAATCGAACGCGCCGCCCGTTTCTACAATCTCGGCAGAGAGCCTGAATCTCTACAAAACTTTACACATTGAGTCCGGCTTGATTCGGTCAAGAGCTTTGGCCCAAACTAGCATCAATACGAATAGGCCTCCATCCACGCTTGTGCGCAGCATTAATCATCCGTCTCGCTAACATGAGAATTTCTGCATGTCCATGTCAGGAGCGGAATCCGTACTGAGAGGCGCGCGTGCGTTTCTCGGAATCACCCTGCAACGGCCTTTGATGAATCCTTGTCGCCCCCTTGCAACCAATCGAAAATAATGAAATCGGTCTGCGGTTCTCTGTTAAGGCTGAAGTACCTTGGTTCGTCGCCAAAACAATCCGAGGTGCACATTTTAGCCCAGTATTGTTAGCATGACTGTAATGGTACACTGGTTGATTTTCTCGTGCAGTAGCGTTTCCAGCAATCCGAAGGGGTCTCATAGGGGCACGCAGCTTTTCCAGATCCTGAGTTAAGTCATACGCTGAGCAATGCACCCATTGTAGAATGAATTGTCTATGCGGATCGGAAGAACATCCCCAAGCGGCTGCAGAGCATCTGGTTGTAGTTCTGGGTGTCGCTTCTGCCATGGCACTGTCTCGAATCACTCTGCCATGGTATTTGCTATTTCGGGCGTGTCAGATAGCACCCCATCTAGTTTCTTGATAACTGCGCGTTTGACCAGCCTTGTTTTGCGGCGAAATCGAACGGTTTCCCATCCACCTCCGCCCATAGATTTTTCAATCATAGTTTGCAATCCTGTTTCCCAGATCTGCGGCTCATTTTGTTGAGGCGTTTCTCATTGGTGTAGTCCCCTGTTTGAATGTCCCGCTCGGCGATCAAGTTAAATGTGCAGGTGACTTGTCCACGAACGTCTGTGCATGTCAGCGGACATGCGTTGCTTCCAGGAATGCTCCCTGCATATCTGCCGCGGCCTCCTGCATAGTGAAACTCTAGTCATCAGCGCGGGCTGCATTCGACAATGAACGCAGAAAGGTGTCCTGAATCGTAGCGTCTTTAGGGGAACTTCTATCAGCGCGTTTCTTTTTGATGGGCTCCTCCACTTTGAACTGCATCGAAATGTCTGCACTCGTCAGAACTTGCTGCATGTTTAGCGCAATTGTCCGGCAAGTCCAGCAATTGATAATAGTTGTGGTGTTATCAGGATATAGCAGTATGTGGTCAATCCGCCCGAACACTCCATTACCTATGTTTGCCGTCAGTGGTACATCCAAGTCGCGGTAAGAACCGTTGCGGTTATCAGGATGATCGAAGAAGGTATTGGCCACCATCGGGTCGCAAGCAACACAAGCCTCAAAAAAAGACTGTGGTTCGATTGCGGTTCGTTGCTGTACGCGGTCTCGTAAAGGTGCGGGCATCTTGGCTGGCTAAATTCAGCCTGAACTTCGCTACTCGAACCTCTCGCACTGGACTGCCGATTTCCATGGCAAGGTCCTGGAACTATTCTGCGTGACCGATCCGTCCACGTGGCAGCAATGCCATCCGTGGCCCTTCAAACAGCGGAAGCCAATGCCAACTAGAGGTGCCCAGAGGCTGCTCGAACGACTAGCCCCGAGCAGGATCACATAATCCCGAACCTCTGGTGCCACCTTCTGCACGGGTGACGCCGGTGCAGAAGGCTGCCGCCGCCGCCGCTGCCGTCGTCGTCGCCGTCCTCCTCCTCTTGCTCCTCCTCCTCCTCCTCCTCCTCCTCCTCCTCCTCCTCCTCCTCCTCCGTGGTTGCCTTTTCCCATCGGAAAAAGAAAGCATGCGCCCGCCTGCGCTCGCTGCATCAGGGCCGCCTCCCTCAGCTCGAGCTGAGCCTCCTTCAGCTGAAGCTGGGCGGCACGCTCCTCGAGCTGCTCCTTCTGTTTACTGGTCTGCCGAACAAGCGCTGCGACCTGCGTCGCGGGGAGGGGAACTCAGAGGACACACGTGAATAACAAAGACTCGGCTGCACGTAAGAGTGACCCTAGGCATGAGTGACCTTTGGTGCGCGGCCCTAGGGCGCCGCGGGGGAGACCAAATCCAAGCAAGTCAAGCGCGCCAATATTTGCTGGGGGGACCCCTGAGGGCCCGCGCCAAAGGTCACTGCGGCGAAGGGTTACTCTTAAGCGTAGCCGAAAGAGCCATGACATGGTAAGCCTGTGCAGTCGCCCGTGCCTGAGGGGAGTATTGAGCGCGAAGGCCGCGTAACTGCCGCGCTAGCACTCCTTCAGAACGGCCGTTGAGCCCCCGCGATGCCTGGACCCTCCTGGCAAATGTTTGGGAGAGCGGTCATGCCGACGATTCGCTGGCACTACATGCAAAGATGCCTCCGCCATGGCAGACTCGACGGGCACTGCCATGTTGTGCAGAAGGCGAGGTCTGGCGGCAAACTGGACAGCGCGGGCGCGCCTTCTCCTCCTCCTGCCGCGCTTCCCTCTCCTCCTCCTCCTCCTCCTCCTCCTCCTCCTCCTCCACCTCCTCCTCTTCCTCCACCCCCTCTTCCTCCTCCCACCCTGTCTCCTCCTCCCCCTCCCCCTCCTCCTCCTCCTCCTCCTCCTCCTCCTCCTCCTCTTCCTGTTCCTCCTCCCCCTCCTCCTCCTCCTCCTCCGCCTCCGCCTCCTCCTCACATTTCAGGAAGGGCGCCCGCCTTGTCTTCCTCCTGCCTGAGCGCCTCCATCTTGAGCGCCTCCTGAGCTTTGCTCTTCTGGAGCGCGTCCTGCAGGGCGCTCCGCGAGCTGCGCGACGGGAGGAGTGGACGGGACTGAAGCGGCCAACCAAAAAGACGGACTGTATGTACTGCGAGCGTGGCCAAAATCCCGCTTCTAGAATGAATCCGTTTGCGACGGCACGCTTCAAGCTGAGGGATGGACATGCGGGCGATGAAAGCGGTGTGCAAATAGGGTCGCCCTAATGCGTGAGATCATGCGAGGGCACACCGGGTGATTGCCAGCGAGAGCCCCACATCCCCGCTCCCTTGGGAGCCAAGCGGCTGCAGGGCGTAGGCGTTCCTGCTCCCTGCGCCAGTTCCATGTGTGAGAGTTGCCAATGCTACAAGCCTCGTCAGAAATCAACTGACGCGCTGTTCAGAATCGCAGCTATCGATGGATCGGACACTTGTCAGAACACGCGTTATTCAATGCAATGTTTTTAGGGTGATGCCGGATTTCGGACACCCCTGCGTCTGGGCCTACTAACTCATGCCAGCATTGAGGTAGCGCCGACCACACAAGCACCGAACACGAGAACCGTCAGTTTACGTTTGACAAGTCCTGTCGAGCTGTAGGTTGTCTGATTCCAGTGTTGGAATGACGGCAGAACGAGCGAGGACCCAAGCCCGAACACGGCCCCCTGGGCTACACCAAAGTACAGCACATGCGCCGCCCCCCCCCCCCCCCGAGGCCGCGTTCTTGTACATATTGCGGTAGGTTCGCGCCCCCGGAGCAGCAATTACTTGCACAGTGCGTTGCAGTAACACTTCCGAGGCAGCAACACACATCTCTTTCTTTTTTTGTTTTGTTTGTTATCTCTCTCTCTCTCTCTCTCCTCTCTCCCTTGTACACATGTATATATATATGTATATATATATACAAGTGGCACGTGTGTGCCCAGGCTCATACACATTACCCTGCGACGTACCCAACCCACGCGCATCAAATGGCAAGAGGAGTATGTCAACATTAGCAGGAACAACGACAGTGTAGACGCGGCGATTTGCTGCGCAAGCTACATGGGATGCACATGCGTTGCACGATTCACAGGACGACGATCGACAGAACGAGGCTTGAGGCCCCAGGATCGAAGAAGAACGGGCACGGGAACGAGGGGTAGGAGAGGGATGGAATGGAGGGCGGGGGGGGCGAAAGGCCATCGCGGAAGCAGCAGCATGCATGGAGAAGGTGAAGCGGGGAATAGGACGACGACGACAATGGCGGGAGGACACAGAAGACTGGCGCGTTTTTCAAGTGCGAGCTAAACCCGCAGCGCTGCCTGCGCCATGTCGTCGCAGAGTTCCACATGATAAAACTTGTTTAGACTGCAAGGAACGAGCGAGGCGTAGCTCGCCCGCTAGCTTCTCCGCCTCCTTCCCGCACATTTCAGCGCGGGAGCTGAACGCTCGCAGGCGCGCCGCCAGGTCTGCGGGCGGCCCGCGGGAAAGAAACTCAAGGCCGGGGTCGCGTATCATCAATCGGTTGTCCATCGTCCAAAGTTGCACTGGCGACGTACTGGTTGAACGCGGAGCGAGCAGCATCACGCGCGTGCCTGAACGCCACGCAGGTACAGTGCACGCGCGATTGGGACTTCAGGTCGATCACGCGCGTCTCCACCAGGCTTGGCAACACCACGCGACTGAGGATCTCACTGCGGTCTGCCATGCTGCTGTCCGCGAATGCAATGCGCTGCCTGCAAGTAAGGCGGCGGCGTCCACTTGTCTCAGAAGATGTTCCCGCGGGCCCGAAGGGCGACCGCCAGCTCGAGCCGCGGCGCCGGCAGGCCAGATAAGGATCATGCAACAGCAAAGACGATGACAGAGCAACGAGGTATCGGCGAGTGCATGACCGGCCTCCGTTTCCTGCACTTCTTTCCTGTAGTTCCCCTAGCTCATCGAGCTCAGCAGATGTTTCTGCGGGTCCGAAGGACGACCGCCAGCTCGAGTCGCAGCGCCGACGAGCTGCATCCACATCAGGCAACACCCCAGGAGACACTGACACACAACGATTTGACGTCAGTCAGTGCCAGACCACTCCATGTCTAGTTCCTCGCACACATACAGTCGATCGCAGATGCGGGATAATCGAAGTAGAATGACGGGTCCAATCTGCGTCCGCGTAGGACGTCACTATGTCTCGAAAGTGGCGACAGTTTCATGGGCCCCACAGCAGCCCTCGAAAGTGGCGACAGAATCGTCGATGGCGGAGTCCCCGTAGGACGTCACTCCGCTGGCCCCCCAGCAGCCTTCGAAAGTGGCGACAGTTTCACAGATCGCAGCCCCCCAGGGATGGCGAGGTCTAATCTGTATCCCCGTAGGGCGTCACTCCGCTGGGCCCCCCACGCAGCCTTCGAAAGTGGCGACAGTTTCACAGATCGCAGCCCCCCAGGGATGGCGAGGTCTAATCTGAATCCCCGTAGGGCGTCACTCCGCTGGGCCCCCCAGCAGCCCTCGAAAGTGGCGACAGTTTCACAGATCGCAGCCCCCCAGGAATGGCGAGGTCTAATCTGAATCCCCGTAGGGCGTCACTCCGCTGGGCCCCCCAGCAGCCTCGAAAGTGGCGACAGTTTCACAGATCGCAGCCCCCCAGGGATGGCGAGGTCTAATCTGAATCCCCGTAGGGCGTCACTCCGCTGGGCCCCCCAGCAGCCCTCGAAAGTGGCGACAGTTTCACAGATCGCAGCCCCCCAGGGATGGCGAGGTCTAATCTGAATCCCCGTAGGGCGTCACTCCGCTGGGCCCCCCAGCAGCCTCGAAAGTGGCGACAGTTTCACAGATCGCAGCCCCCCAGGGATGGCGAGGTCTAATCTGCGTAGGGCGGCTGGGCCCCCCAGCAGGCCTCGAAAGTGGCAACAGTTTCACAGATCGCAGCCCCCCAGGGATGGCGAGGTCTAATCTGAATCCCCGTAGGGCGTCACTCCGCTGGGCCCCCCAGCAGCCCTCGAAAGTGGCGACAGTTTCACAGATCGCAGCCCACAAAGAGAAGAGAGGAGGAGGCGGGAAGGAAGGAAGGAAGGAAGGAAGGAAGGAACGAAGGAAGGAAGGTGGAGACCGCAGTGCTCTATTCAAAACGAGTGCCCAGCGCAGGAGGGTTGGGAAAAACTGAAGGGGCGTTTGAAGCAGGAGTGAAATGCAACATCGAAGTCGCACTCGAGCGCAAGTGGGGTTGCCACACCTTGCGATGTGTGTACCAGGGCCCCCAGAAAGCCTTAGGAGGCCCGACTTGGATACCAGAAGAGGCTCCAGGAGGCCCCAGGATTGTGAGTGTTGTGCCATTGTGTGTGTTGTGCGTGTGTGTGTGTGTGTGTGTGTGGTGTGTGTGTGTGTGTGTGTGTGTGTGTGTGTGTGTGTGTGTGTGTGTGTGTGTGTGTGTGTGTGTGTGTGTGTGTGTGTGTGTGTGTGTGTGTGTGTGTGTGTGTGTGTGTGTGTGTGTGTGTGTGTGTGTGTGTGTGTGTGTGTGTGTGTGTGTGTTTGTGATGTATGCTTCGTGTGGTGCGTGCTTTTTGTGTGTTGTAGGTGTGTGTGTGTGTGTGTTATGTTTGTCTAGCGTGTGATGTGTTGGGCGTGATTTGTGTCTCTGTGTGCATGTAGTTCTGAAGCCCCAGGAGGCCCCAGGAGGCCCCAGGCGGCCTCAGGAGGCCCCAGGAGACCCCAGGAGGCTTCAGGAGGCCCCAAGAGGCTCCAGGAGGCCGCAGGAGGCCCCAGGAGGCCCCAGGAGGTTTCAGGACACCCCCAGGAGGCTCCGAGGCGGGGTCTGGGGTGCCAGAAGGTTCAGAAGGCCCAGGAGGCCCCAGGAGGTTCCAGGAGGCCCCCAGGAGGCTCCGAGGCGGGGTCTGGGGCTCGATGTTGGAAGGATTTTTCAAGCAAAACAGCCATTCACTGAGAATCGGGGTCACAATTATTGAAATTACCATGTGTGTTTGAAGGTTTTATGTTAAAATGTTGAAGTTCCCATGTGTTGTTGGACCCTGACGTCGCGATCTGCGTGAGGGGTGCCACAGGTTTTCAGAATTTCGAGGATGTCCCGAGCGAAACGCCCAGAAAAATCGCGGACGCGTGCGCATTAATCGCCTCTGAGCTCTACTCCCTTGGAGAGGTGCGTATGAGAATATATATGTATTCTCATACGCACCTCTCCGAGGGAATAGAGCTCAGATGCGATTAATGCGTCCGTCGTTCGCGATGTTTCTGGCCGTTTCGCTCGGGACATCCTCGAAATTCTGAAAATCGGTGGCACCCCTCACGCAGATCGTGACGTCAGGGTCCAAAAACACATAGGATTTCCAACATTTTATCATAAAACCTTCAAAAACACATGGTAATTTCAATGATTTTGACTCCGATTCTCAGAGAATGGCGGTTTCGCCTGAGACATCCTCCCAAAATCGAGCCCCAGACCCCTCCTCGGAGCCTCCTGGGGGCCTCCTGGAACCTCCTGGGGCCTCCTGGGGCTTTCTGGACCTTCTGGTACCCCAGACCCCGCCTCGGAGCCTCCTGGAGTTCTCCTGGGCCTGCTGAGGCCGCCTGGGGCCTCCTGGGGCCTCCTGGGGCTTCAGAACTACATGCACACACAGAGACACAAATCACGCCCAACACATCACACGCTAGACAAACATAACATACACACACACAACACCGACAACACGCAAAAAGCACGCACCACACAAAGCACACATCACACACACAACACTCACAATCCTGGGGCCTCCTGGAGCCTCTCCTGGTATCCAAGTCGGGCCTCCTGAGGCTTCCTGGGGGGCCCTGGTACACACATCGCAAGGTGTGGCAACCCCACTTGCGCTCGAGTGCGACTTCGCTGTTGCATGTCACTCCTGCTTCAAACGCCCCTTCAGCTTGTTGTATGAGCCTGGGCACACACGTGCCACTTGTATATATATATATATATATATATATATACACATGCTCGCCCGGGTCCCAGATCCAGAGGACTCGTATTAAATTTGAATCGGATGCTGATACGAGTTCAATGGGAACTGGAAGTGGACCCAGATCTAGAGGATTTCGACTGAATCTTCACGGGCTTCTGAGCAAACTTCAAAACAAGCGGAGCAGATCCAGATCCACAGGGTCCATATAGAGTTCGAATTGGGTTCTGATCAGATTCTCATAAGGCTTCAACAGGAAATAAGGCAGGTTCCAGATCCAGAGGATCCTGATAGAATTGGGATAAGGTTCTTATCAGCTGTCAGTAGAAACAGCGCAGATCCCATATCCAGCATAATCCTGCTAATCTTGAATAGGATTAGACTCGCATTTCCGTTGGAACAGAGCAGATCCCATATCCAAAAGGTCCCAATAAAATTTGAATGGAATTCAAACCAGGCTTCAAGTCAAACGGAGCAGACCCCATACCCATAATATTCCTATCGCAATAGGAAAACACGAATGAGGTGCAGCAGGGACGGAACAGACTCCATATCTAGAGGAGCCCTATTGAATGCAGGTCCGTAGAGACACCCGCGAACGCCATATTTCAGAACATGTGATCGTTATCCTCCTTCCTTCGGTTCGTGGTCCTTTGAGTTCTTACCTCATCGCTCTCCTCCTCCTTCTCCTAATGTGCCTTCTCGTCCTCTGCATGCCCGTTCCTCCTCGGTCTCCGTTCCCGGTGTTTCCTCCTGCTGCTGCTGCCGCTGTTGCTCCTTCCTCTGAAGTGAAGTGGAAGAGGAAGAGGAGGATAAGGAGGAGAAGGAGGAGGAGGGACCCCGATTGAATGTGAACCAAACTCTGGTACTATTGCAAAAAAGAAGAAGCAGATCCCATATCAAGAGGATTGAATGTGGACGGGCTGCTAGGCAAACTTCAATACAAACGGGGTAGATCCCATATCCAAAAGAGTCCTGTAGAGTTCGACTCGAGTTCTCATAAGATGTATGCAGGCACGGATCACATCTCAGCTCCATAGGGTTACTCTTGGATTTGACTAGGGTTTTACTCAGATTTCAAGAGGAACGGAGCAGATCCCATATCAAAAGGATTGAATGTGGACGGGCTGCTAGGCAAACTTCAATACAAACGGGGTAGATCCCATATCCAAAAGAGTCCTGTAGAGTTCGACTCGAGTTCTCATAAGATGTATGCAGGCACGGCTCATATCTCAGTTCCATAGGGTTACCCTTGGATTTGACACGGTTTTACTCAGATTTCAAGAGTTCAAGAGGAACGGAGCAGATCCCAGATCCAGAGCATTCCGATTTAATCCCACCAGCCCTTTAGGCGTAGGTGGTTTAAGAAGTATTGTGTTCTCTCCCCCTCCGTTCCCTGCTCGGGGGAGGGGTTCACACCTCCCTACCCCACACCGTAACACTTCTCCCTTTGTCGAATGTTTGTCTTTCTTTACGGGAATTCCGGGAGGGGTCTGGGAGAGTCCCAGGTGGGATCTGGGAAAATCTCGGGGGGGAGTCCGGGAAGGAGTTTTTGAGAAAACGTCGTTGTCGGAGGCATCTTGGGGCCCTCCTGGGCGCCTCGTGGGAGCGTACGCGGCTGTCTTGGGGGCCCCTTGGGCCGTCTTGGGGATCTCTCGGGGCTTCTTGGAACCATCCTGGGCCGCGTTGGGGCCGTTGTGACGGTCTTGACGATGTTCCGTCTTCTAAAGAGGGATGGTCCTTGTTGACGCTTTACCGATTCGGATGCATCTGGGGCCCCCCTTAGACCCCACCGGAGGGCGTCTGAGCCCCTTCGGGACACCTTTGGGCAGCCAGACTGGTTCCAAGAGAGCTTCAGATAGGCCCGATGCTGCCACAGAGCTCGCCAAGGAGGCACCCGGGAGGCGAAAATCAAAATTATCCGGGCGAAAGACCCAGCCATATGCAACAGTGAAAATCGCGTTGCGACACAGCTTTCCGTGGAGCTTCTTATAGGGCCACGAACCGCGTGAGTGGTGCGCCAAAAGGGGGAGCGCCGCCATGCGGACCCTGACGCTGGGGCCTTCGGTGGAACGTCCCATGGGGCCACGAACCGTGTAAGGGGTGCGCCATAATGGGGCGACGCGGCCATGAGAACCCTGCCACTGGGGCCTGGGGCCTTCGGTCGAGCTCCCGATTGGGCCACGAACCGTGTGAGAGGTGCGCCAAAGTGGGGCTGCGCCGCCACGCGGACCCACTGCGGCCTTCGGACGAGCTCCCGACTGGGCCACGTGGGGCTGCACCGCCATGCGAACCCTGCCACTGAAGCCTTCAGTGGAACCCCCTGTGGGGCCACGAACTGTCTGAGGGGTGCGCCAAAAGACGCCATCTCTGTCATGTTGAACAGGTCGTAGCAAGCGGCCGTCTCGAACGCCATGCACACTCGGAGATGCTCCTCAACGCCCGACTCGCCGCCGGACAGCTTCGCCTCAGCCTTCCAGCGGTTGTGCCTTGCGACGGGCGAGCCTCCGTTGGCCACGATGAGCTCACACACCCAAAGCAACGTCCGAGGGCCGCGGAATGGCCAGTCCACGAAGGGCGTGACCGAGAAGAGGCCGACGCACAGCCTGAACTCTCGGAACCGCCGCACGCCCTGCATGTCCCGCAGCACCGCGGGCGCCCTCAGGTCGAAGCCCGCCTGGGCTGCCGCCGCGGGGGCCACGGCGGGCGCGGCAGCTGCAGCCGCCAGGGCCCCCCCCCCAGAGCGCCCGGCCCGGCGGCGCCGGCGGCCGCCGGCAGGGCCTCTTGCACTAGCGCGCCTGGCGGGGCAGCCGCGGCCGCGGGGCCAGGCGCTGGCGCCGCGGCCGCGGGGCCAGGCGCGGGAGCCGCGAGCGGTGCGACGAGGGCCCCTTGGAAGGGCGCCAGGGCCGCCGAGGGCGGCCGCCAAGGCCGCGAGCCCGCCGCCCGGCGCGGGCGCCCCTGGGGCAGCCGCCGCGGGCCGGTAAACCGCGACCCGCTCGCGCCACACGGGGGGCCCCGGTACGTTGTAGCGAGCCACGAGAAAGTCGCCCTCGTCGAGCCCGCCCGCGGCCACAGCCAAGGCGGCGCCCGCAGCCAGGGGGGCGCCCCGCCACGTTCAGCACGAACGGGTTCGCAGGACAGGGTGGCCCAGCCTCGCAGCGCCAGCAGCTCGGGCCGCCACCATCCGCCCCGGCAGCGGCAGCGCTCGGAAGCGGCACGCCGGGGCCAGGGCGGCCGCGCCTGCGATGAGAGGGGGCGGGCCGCCTGGCGCACCGCGGGGAGGCCGCGCGGCCTCGAGGATGTCGGCCAGGGCGCTGGTGTCCTCCGCGTAATCGTCGTCGTCCGGGGCCAGAATGGTGTAGACACACGGGCTGGCGCCCGCGAGCGCCATCAGTACGACTCAAGACCGCGGCGACTGGCCGTCGCCGCGCGCCTCTTCAAGGCAACCGCCTCGAACTGCTGGCGGGCCTGCTCCGCCACGGTCTCAACCTCAGCACCCGAGTACTCGTTCGCCTCCGCCTGCTCTGACGACGCGACTGGGCCCCAGCGGGCCCCGGCAAGGGATAGGTGACCGAACATAGAGCCCACGAAGAGGAAGACGAGCCACAACGTGAAGCCGCCGAAGGAGAAACGGACGGGCTCCTGCCTGATGACGCCGCCGCAGTTGACGGCGGGGCAAGCCGGGCAGTCGAAGTGGACGACAGGGCAATCGCAGTGGAGCACTGGACTACAGGCAGGACACTCGGTCTTGCTTGCCCAGGCCACCAGCGCCGATGAGGAGGCGTGCGCGAGACTCTGGGCGGCAGAGTCAGCCCAATCCTTCGGACCCCAAGTGTAGGGCATTGGGGATCAGAGAGCTTGAGCCCGAATACAAGTACGGTGCACTCGTAGTTGGCTGATGCTTAATCTTTAAAAAGAGGAATATATAAGCATATATATATATATGCATTGCAAGCAGCCCGCGCTCTCGAAAATACAACAGATTCGAGTTCATGGGGCAGCACTCCCCAATAAATTACTCCGCAGTGGCGCTCTCGAGGCCACAATCCTTGATACATGACGACACATATTCGCGCTCCCGACGCCACAACCTCGGGTAATGTCCAGCAAATCTGCGCTCCCGAAACCACAACCCATAGTGAAGTATTACGACGTCGCGCTTCTGAGATGACGGTTACAGTCCATGGTGGATTTCTTTAACTTTCGCGCTCCCGAGGCCACAATCCCAGATAAGTTAAGTCACGCCCGCTCCCCCGAAGCGACAATCCTTAACCAGTCAGGGTACTGCCTCAGCCCCCTGGATTCAGGGCCAGGGCCGCGGTGGGGAAAGGCCGCCGATCTCGGTGGGCGGCGGGGTTCCTGGATTCCCATTTTCGGGTTCCTGTGCTCCCGGCGGTGGCCAGGCTCCCCGGACCTCGAGAGAAGACAGAGTAGGTAAAGCACTGAGCAGAATACATCTAGTATGGGCTTAGAGCATAGAGAAATTAGAGCAAAGGGTCGAGAGTTCGAGCGGAGGGTATAGATGATGGATATGAGGGTCAGGGTACTCTTAGAGTAGAGAGCCGAGAACACCACATTCGCCCTCATGTGCTCGCGCCCGCTGCCAGCATGCTGTCTCTACGTGTTCCGTAGGAGCAACTGACTGGTGCTTATCCCGTATGACGCATTAGGTATTCTCCAATACGATGAGAGCTGACGTACCTGTGTACATGTATTATATATATAGATATAGCAGGAGAGCGAGAGAGAGAGAGAGAGAGAAATAAAGAAAGACAGAACACATCACAACAATATCTCAGCTGGGCGACAAGCTCCTCGAGCTGTTCCCTTTGCTTGTTGATCTGCAGCTCGAGCGCGGCGGCCTGCTTCGCTGGGAGGGGGGGGACTCAGAGGGCACGCGCCGACCACGAGGAACCACGGCATGAGGAACCCGCGCTGGCGCCCGTGCCTGTGGTGAGCGCGGCGGCCGTGTCCTTGCCGCGTTCCTTTAGAACGACCGCCGAGCCCGGCGACGCTGCCTGGACCCTCCCGGCAGGTACCGTGGGAGGGCGGCGATGCCGACGGGATGCCAGCATCGCCCCGCATCATGCCTCCATCGTGGCACTCTCGACGGACATCCGGGCTCACCACGCTCTCCCTGCTCATCCCTCGTGGCCCTTCATCCTCCTCCTCATCCACAATCTTCTCCTCGTCCACTTTATGCTACGTCCCCTCATCCTCTGTCTCCATCTCGCTCCTCGTTCTCACTCTCCTCATCGCCCTCCTGGATCCTCACCGTCCTCTTTGCTCCCCGTCTTCAGTTGTGCCCCTCCTCCTCCTCCTGCTCCTCCTCTTCCTTTTTCTTTCTTGTTCGGCTCATCATTCCCCACCTCCTCCTCATCATCCATACTCTCCTCATCTCCCTCCGTACCCTCCTCTTACCTCTCCGCAGTCTCCTCATCCCCATCCCTCACGCAGCCTCGTCTCTCCCAGGGGAGTGTACTGGCCGAACCTTTGCCCGAACATCTGCCCGAATGTAGCCGAAAACGGCACCCGTTTTTTCACGAACGCGCAACAGTGTGACCGACAATCTTGGCTCGGAACCAAAGCGACTACAATGTCGTTGAATGTTCGATCACACATCGCTTCCCATTACAATTTCGGGCTCGTTTTCGGTCACCGATTTCTTTCGGCCACATACCTGTTTGGCTGATAGGGGCTGGGAGCCATTACATCCCCCATCCGAGGAGGCAACCTTTCTCGCAGGAGGCTGTGTGAAGGACCAGCGGGCGAGCCGCAGCAAGAGCGGGCGAGCCGCAGCAAGCGGGGGGGGGGCCCGCGCCTTGGCCTTGGCCTCCAGCTGCGCCCTCTGCTGCAGCTCCTGGGCCTTCCGCTTGGCCGCCTCCTCGGCGGCCTTAACCTGGGGATCGCCGCGCGGGCGACCAGGGCAGCGAGGCGGACGAAGCGGATCGCATGAGGAAATGAACATCCCAAGGAAAGCTGGAGGCCCACGGCATCTCATTCTCATCTTCCTCCTCGGGTGCCGGCACGCTGTGCAGAGCGGCAAATCCATCTGAAGACTGCGCAGCGCGGCCGCGCATCCTCCTCCTCCTCCTCCTCCTCCTCCTCCTCCTCCTCCTCCTCCTCCTCCTCCTCCTCCTCCTCCCTCCTTCCTCCTTCCTCCTTCCTCCTTCCTCCTTCCTCCTTCCTCCTTCCTCCTTCCTCCTTCCTCCTCCTCCTCCTCCTCCTCCTCCTGCTCCTTCTCCAGAGACTGATCGTATCGATGTAACAGTTTCGCTGATCCGCCGCCGAGCCAGACGAGCATTGGCGGCTGCGGCGGAAGCCGAGGGCAAAGTGTGGGCTGAGAGGGCCCCGTGAATGGCCCCGATGCTGCCGAGGCAAGCTGCCTTGGCAGCAGCGTCTAGTCATTCTCTCGAGCTGTGTGGAACCTCGCAGAAGGTTCGGCGGCGCACGGTGTACGAGCGGGTGATTCCAGGAAACAAGCTTCGGGAATTTGCCGCGGGAGTCTGCCAGGTCCCCCCAGCGAAAGAGCAGAGGAGGGTCGTGGCAGCGGTCGGTGAGCGCGTCGCCCCAGCCGTCAGAGCCCACGGAGTGTGCCAACGCGCCATCCCTCGCACACAATCCAATATGTGGAAAAATAGTTCCTCTTTGTTTGCTCGAGCTGTGGTCTGTACTGTATGCGACAGTAGATCCCAAGAGTCCAGCCCAGAAGTGCAAGGGGAAGAACCTTAAAGACTTTGGAGAACCTGTCGAGGCTCAGCAAAGGATTGTTCCCTCGGCGCGAAGGGCCCCCCGAGGCAATTCGAGAAGCTATCAAGGCCCGCGGGGAGGCAACCTGTTTAGCAGCGGTGGACTTGCGATCGCCACCGGTGGACATCCCAGGTCACGGTCCTGGCCAGGACGCTGGGCCTCAGGCGGCCCAGGCGGGAGCGGAGCGCGACCGTGCGGACCAAGTCCTGCCGAGGAGGGGGGCCGCTCCAGTGACCAACGTTCTCCCCCAGGACAGCGTCCGCTATCAAAGAGTCCAGAGAGTCCTCCTCCTCCTCCTCCTCCTCCTCCTCCTCCTCCTCCTCCTCCTCCTCCTCCTCCTCCTCCTCCTCCTCCTCCTCCTCCTCCTCCTCCTCCTCCTCCTACTCCTCCTCCTCACCCCCTTCCCTCCTGCTCCCCCTCCCCTTCCTTCTCCTCTGTCAAGAGGGGCGCCCGCCTTCTCTTCCTCCAGCCTGAGCGCCTCCTGCTGCTTTCTGACCGTGTCCTGAGGGGCGCGCCGCGAGCTGTGAGACGGGCGGGGCCCAGACGGGCCGCATGGAGCCGTCTTACACCACAAAAGGCTGCGCAGCCAACATGTATCCAAGCTCCTCCTCCTCCTCCTCCTCCTCCTCCTCCTTCACCTTTGGGCGTCTTTCAAGCGCCCTCTTCGACCGTCTTGTCGCTTTCCGGAGGCGCCGCGGGGCCGCTGGTTGCCCCCTTGAAGCCATATCGGGTGCCGTCGGGGTCGGGGTCCGTGTTGGGCCCCCTTGGGGGGCGATTGGGCGCGCAGTGTTCTTCCCCATGCAGACGTGCCTACGTTAAGGCCTAGTAAGACGACCGTCGTGCTGACCCCCCCCCCTTCGCGACAAGAGGTGCGTCGCGCATTCGTCGCCCGTGCGCCGCCCGTGCGTCGGCCGACGAAAAGGCCAGCCGTCCTCTCGAACGTGCACGTCGCCCTCGCAAGGTGCCTATAGAATTCTAGCTCGCTCTCGAGCTAGAATTCTATAGGCACAGTGCCTATTGAATTCTAGCTCGCTGCCTAGGATTGCCCTGGCTACATCCCCCTCTACGTTGCCATCGCGCGACCCTGGGTATGCAAATACGCTCGCTCCTTCGGCACACCAATGGAATGTGTGTGTGGCTCCTTCACCGATGGTTTATGTGGGTATATGGCCATGCCTCCTTTCGGAATGGCGCTGAAGCGGGGTAGGGTAACGGGTTCGGTGGGTGTTGTATTGGATCCCTGGGCTATGACAATGGTTTCCTTGCGTATGGTCATCGACCCTTGGGTGCGACAGTGGAATTACAATGTTCTCCTTGAGTGCGGAAATGAAACTCTTGGCTCTCGCAAATCATGCCTTTGCTATAGGAATGGGCTCCTTGGGCATGGCAATGGGATCCTACGCCTTCCTTTGTACTCCGTCTTGTATGGTTCTATGTACTGCATTGTGCCCGAGGCATACGACGTCTAACGGAGTCCAATGGAGAATTCCCCAGGGTATGTCAACGGCTCCCTGGCTGTGCAGCAGATCGCGTCCTTACCGACCGTTTTGTTGCATCGCTTCCTACTGCTTGCTTCTATGAGTCGCTAAATTGGTTTTACTTTGGGAGGCCTCCAGAGAATCCTGGAGGACCAGGGTGTCCAAGGGGCCTCGGGAGCACAGGGAGTACACTGAGTTTGGGAGGCCCCAGAGAATCCTGGAAGACTGCCCCTCAGCCTCGCTAAGCCTGCTGGGGGGCCTCTCGGGGACCGCTTGGGAGGCATCTGGACCGCCCGTCTTCAAGGCAATTGAACCTCCAGGGCCCTTTGGGAGCAAAAGGTCAAGAAGGCGACTTGTTAATGCGTGCAAGATTCGGTGCTTCCGGGGGCTGCCTTGGGGCGCCTCGAGGCTGCCGTGGCGTGCCTTGTCGGGTCCTGCGTCGTCCGGTGCCACATCTTCCCGACTTGTCTCGTCTTGTCCTGTCTGGCCTGGCCGCTGTTGGCTGTCTCGGTGGCGTCTTGGGCCGTCGGGGGAGGGGCACGCAGGGGTCTCTGCCGCTGGTCGCCTGGCGGGGCTGGCCCGCCAGGGCAAGGGAGGTCCTGCAGCCAGGGTGAAGGCCTCGCGAGGGGCTTGAAGCTCCAAGACTGCCCAGGATGGCGATGGCTGCTGATAGCCAGATGCACCCCTCGGTATGTAGCAAAGTCGACCAAAATGCCCCCCAATACGTCTCCAGTAGATCTCAAGACGGATGGCGGAATCCGAAATTTCTCGACCCAAAACGAAGGCGTCTCAATTTTGCTTCGGCCGCCTTCCACCGAGCTTCCGCCAACTGAGCCGCGGCCGTTTCACTTCCTCCGCTGCCTTCCGCAGACCTCGAGATGAGCTGAAGGCGAGGCCCTTTCCGGAACGCCCCAGATGGCGTCGGAGCCCCCCAATGCGACCTCCGAACGGTCATGCGAACTAATACTAAAGGGTATGGCAAGATTCAGTGGCGAGAACAGGTCACCAATGACATAGGGGCTATCTTAGGTACAAGTCCAGAAGCAGCAATCGAAGATCATAAGCTAATGCAGAAGCGAGATGGCACGCACGATCCAATGATTTCTCATCCGTCTAATACCGTAATGCACTGTAATAGTTCTAAGATGGTATGATGTGCTGGTGTACGTATCCAATCATGCGTGTCCTGTCTAATGAGTGCATGTATTGCCCAGCTGCTTTCCTAATGGGCAATGCACTTGTGCTCCACAATTATGCGCTGAATTCACATATGGTCCCTCGTGCTTGTGTTGTCATATTCCTGATCGGGCGCTGCGATGCCACGAACACACACATAAAATGCGAGCACACACTTGATGGGTTGATGCAAATATGGTACACAATCCATTCTGAAGAGACACTGGAAGAGATGAGTTTATATATCCGCTGGGCGGCGTGCTCCTCAAACTGAACCTTTTGCTTGTTGAGCCGCTGCTCTAACGCGGCGGCCTGCTACGCGGGGAGGGGATCTCCGATCACACGCGTGAACATCACAAAGCCAGGACATCATACAACCGCCCAGAAAGCTGTGCGCTTACCGCATTCATTTAGCATGACCCTCCAGCCTGGCGATGCCTGGCTGGATGCCTGGACCATCCCAGCAAGTGAATGGGAGAACTGTCGTGCCGACGATGTGCCGGAATTGCGATGGAATTTGCTTCTGTCACGGCAAGCCCGATGGGCACTGACATGATGGGCAGAAGGCGACACCTGGGGGCAGGCAGGCCCGACAGGGCGGACGCGCATCCTCCTCCTCTCACCTGTCTCTCCCCCGCCCCTTTCCCCTCTCGCGGGAGCGGGCGCGGCAGGCCCCGAGCGCTTCCCCGCACCCGCCACGCGCGAGCGGCAGCTGCCCCGTCGCCGTTCGTCGCCGTCGCCGGACGCGTCGCTGCGGGTGTCCCGTCGGTCCTCCGTCGCGTCGCCGCCGCAGTCGCCGCCGTCGCCCGCCGCCGTCGCCGCCGTCGTTGCCGGCTGCCTCCTGCTCCCTCCGCTACTACTGGACGCTCGTGCCCGCACGCGGGCGCGCGCGAGGCCAACCCCGAGTCTGAAAGCTCGAGCAGGGACCGACCGCCCCGGCATTCCTACAGTCCCACCGCGAGATGTTCCCAGAACCCAAACATGTTCGAATAATAAAAACACTGTTCTTGGAACATTAGCCCGATGTGTTAAAACAAGACGGGCTCCGCCAGAATTGTTCTAAGACTATCTCGTGGAAACCACAAAAGGTTCTCAGAACATTGTTTGGTAGGCCTGTAGGCGAGCCAGGACGCTTCGCCACTGCTTGACTCTCGTCCCCTCCCCCTCCTCCTCCTCCTCCTCCTCCCCCTCCTCCTCCTCCTCCTCCTCCTCCTCCTCCTCCTCCTCCTCCTCCTCCTCCTCCTCCTCCTCCCCCTCCTCCCCCTCCTCCTCCCCCTCGGAGCTGGACGAGACCACGGCCAGCGGCCCCACCAGAGCCCCCGCCTCCTGCCCGTCGCAGGGCTGGCGCGGCCCTCCCGCCGCCTGCCGCCGTCCCGCGAGGGGTGCCCTTCTCCGCGCCGGGATCGCCTTTGGACCCTCTGCCGCCCGCTCGGACGGGCCCTTCGTGTGGCGTGGGCCTGGCCTCGTGCTCGCACGGCTCCCTGCTCCGTGCTGCGCCCCGTGTCCTCGTCCCCCCGTTCCCTCTGCTGCCTCCTGCTTCCTGCCTTCGTCCTTCTCCCCATCGCCCCCCCTTCCTTCTTCCTTCCTTCCTTGCCCCTCCTTCTTCTTCTTACTATTATTCTTATTATTATTCTGATTATTATGATTCTTCTTCTTCTTATCATTATCATTATCATTATCATTATCATTTTCATTATCATTATCCTTATCAGTACTGATATTATTGTGGTTAATATTAGTATTTGTATTATTGTTGTTGTTGTTGCTATTATTAGTATTATTATTAATATTAGTACTATTAGTATTATTATTACTATTATTATTACTACTATTATTATTAGTATGATTAGTAGTATTATTATTATTAATATTATTATTCATATTATTATTATTATTATTATTACTATCATTATTGTTATTATTATTATTATTAGTAGTATTATTATTACTCTCATCATCATCATCATCATCATCATCATCATCATCATCATCATCATCATCAACATCATCATCATCATCATCATCATCATCATCATCATCATCATCATCATCATCATCATCATCATCATCATCATCATGATTATCATGCCTCCTTCTTCCTTCCTCCTCCTTCCTCCCCCCCTAACTTCGCTGGGGCCGCCCTGCCTTCTCTTCCTGCAGCCGGAGGGCCTCCTGCCGCTTCCTGAGCGCGTCCTGCGAGGCGCGCCGCCGCGAGCCGCGGCGCGGGGAGGCGCGGGGAGGCCCCGGGGGACGGCGGAGGCGGCCTCGGTGCTCGAGGTGTTCGGGCGCTTCTGCGTCCGTGCGCGGCGGTGCTCCAGCCGCGGGGTGCTCTCCTCAGCAGCTGCGCCTCGACGAGGCGTGGTGCCCCCGATCGTCCCGAGGGGCAGCCGGAGGGCCGAGCTGCGGACGAGAGGGCTCGGAATGGCCTCCGGGCGTTTGGAAGAGATTGAAGGGGCCCATGGGAGACACAAATAAATACACACAAACAAAAGGATTCCCCATATGTTCCCATAGTTTCTGGGTTTCTGTCTTCCCCCCCGCTGCCCATATTTTCCCATATGTTCGGGGGAATCGACGATTAATTGTGTCTGTGTGTTTTTTCCCCTCCTGAGAGATGTCCAAGCCTGTGGGGGAGCCCGCCGCGACGCGGGGAAGGCCTGGCCCCTCTGCCCCTCCCCCCCCCCCGGTGGGTCGGCTCCTGGCCAGAGTGAGTGAGTGGGGCCCCAGTCGTGTTGGAGAGAGCCCGCTCCGTGGCAGAGGACAAGGAGGATGCCTGGAGTGCTGAAGCGGGAGCAGGGGCGCTGCAATGGAGGGGTCGATCTACCGCTCAGGGTGCAGGATGCGATCGGGCCACATTGCAGCACCCGCTGCAGGATTCGACAGGCCCAGGGCAAGTAGATACGAATAGCAAGAGGCTCGAAATCTTTCTGAACGGGAACGCCGGCTTGTAGAGAGAATGTCAAACCTCGCAACGATTAGTACAGTCGCCAAGAACCGTTGCCTCGGCAGAGCCTGTCAAAGCGGTACCTCCGAGACCGCATGGACGTCTGATGTGCCGGCCCCTCATGGTACCCATCTCCCCGTCCTCCCCATCCTGCCCTCCCTCCTCTCCCTTCCCCCTTTCCTCCTCCTCCTTTCGCGCGCTTCGGGCGGTCGCACGCCCAAGCGGGCCCACCCATGCCCCGCCGGGCCGCCCGGTCGGAGGTCTGCAGGTATCGCCTGCGGCTTATACGGCGCCGCCTGCGAGGGGCCCTCCCCCTCCTGCTGCCGCGGAGGGCCAGCTCGACCTGCGACCCGAAGCCCGTGCCCCCCCGCTGCCGCTGCGGCAGAGGGGGGGGCCATCCGGAGAAAACACGGCTCGCTCGCGGCCGCTGGCGGGGCCGGCGGGCGGGACGCCACGGGAGCCCCAGAGAGGAGGAGGCGGAGGAGGGAGGAGGGAGTGAGAATGGGGGAGGAGGAGGGAGGGGAAGGGGGAGGAGGAAGAGGAGGAGGAGGAGGAGGAGGAGGAGGAGGAGGCCGAGGGGAGAGGGGGGCGGCGCGAGGGCGGACCGAGGCAAGGGCGAGCCGAGGGGCCGAGCGAGCGAGCGAGGGACAGGAGGGACGCGCAGGCGGCGGGCCGCGGGCCGGCGGGCGGACCCCCCGAATGGGGAGGAGGGGGAAAGGGGCGGGGGTGCGCAGGCCGAGGGGCGGAGGAGGAGGAGGGGGAGGATGGGGAGGAGGAGGAGGAAGGAGGAGGAGGAGGGAGTTAAAGAGGAGGAGGAAGGAGGAGGAAGGGAGGAGGAGGGGGAATGTAGGAAGGGTGAATAGTATGGAGAGGAGGATGAGGAGGAGGAGGAGAGAGGAGGAGGAGGAGTCAGGAGGAGGAGCAGGAGGAGGTAGGAGGAGGAGGAGGAGGAGGAGGAGGAGGCGAGCGCCTGCTCCCGCTCCCCTTACAGGCGCCGCGCCGGGGCCTCTCCCCTGCCTGACGTCCTCGCCGTGGGTCCGGCTCGGGTCGGGGTCGAGGGCGCTGCCGTCCCCCAGAGCGCCGTCGGTGTGGTCGTGGGGAGGTCGTCGGGTGCGTGCCGGGAAAGGGCGGGGTGGGGTGGGGAGGGCTTCGCATGGGTGTGTCAAGATGGCGGTCCAGGGATGGATCCGGCCCGTGCCACGGGCCGGCTGCCCATGCGGCGGGGGGGGAAAGGGAAGGAGGGTCAGAGTTGACCGAGTATTAAGCTGGGGTCGTCGCGGCAGCCGGCAGGGAGCAGTTGTTCCCTGCCCGCGGTAGCCATCCATCCCTGCGTGGGTGGGTGGCTGGTGCAGCCTATGGCGCGTCGGCGAACAGCACGCGCCGAATAGGCGTGCTGTCTGGAGGCTCGTCGTCATCGAGGGTATGGGCGCCAGGCTGGGCGTCAGTGAAGCGCACCCGTCGTGGGGAGTGGCGGGGAGGGGCATCGGAAGGAGGGGTTGGGTGGGTCGTCGGGTGTGGGGTCGTGTGCGTCAGGTCGGCCGCTAAGTGGTCCAGCACCTGGAGTTCCGCCTCCATCTCGCCAGTATTCTGGAGCTGTCACTGCAGGGCTAAATTGATCCGTCGGCGCTCGTCGTAGAGATGCTGGATCTGGGCGTCGATGGCGCCAGTGCCAGCGGAGTCGCCGCTGTGCGCGCTGGCGGCGGTGCTGGCGATGGCGAGGACGCGTTGGGTCCAGCGAGCCTCGAGGTCCCGCAGGGTGGATGTCGTCCACTTGGGCGCGTGGGGTGGGGCGCGGCGTAGGGCGTCTGGGGTTTGGGCACCGCGGGGCAGGGATCGAGCGGCAGGTCAGTCGGGTTGGGGTGCAGGGGAGCAGCGGGCAGGGCCTGGGGCGTGGGGTGGTCGTCGGGCGAGGCGTCGCGTGGGGAGTGGGGCGGGGCGTAGGGCTGAGAGCAGCAGGGCAGGGCGTGGGGAGGGGCGTCGTGGTGGGGAGGCGCGTCGGCGTCGGGAGGGGCGCCAAGTCGTCGCTGTCGTTGTCGTGGTCAGTGGCGTCGTGGGGAAAGGCCGCGGGTCGTCCGTCGTGGCAGGCTCGGGGTGGGTCGGAGGGGCGTCCTTGTGGGCCGTCTAGCCGTCCGTGCGGGTAGCTTGACCGCGTAGCCGAAGTAGTTCAAGTATAGCATCGGGCGCGGGGAGGCCATACAGCGAGGCGTCGGGTAAGGAGTGGGATGGGGCGTCGGGCCAGGCGTTGGGCAAGGTGTCGGGTGAGGGGTCGTGCAGGGTACCGGGTCGTCGTGGCGAAGAGTCGTATGACGGGTCGTCGGGACAAGGGGTCGTGGGGGAGGGAGCATCGTGGGGGCCGTCGGGGCGAGGGGCCGTGGGGGAGGGAGCGTCGTCGCCCTCGTCGCCGTCCTCTTGGCCTTCGTCCTCCTTGCCTTCGCACTTCCTGCTGGCGTTGATCCTTGCGTAGGCGTTGACGTTCACGCCAGCGTCCTTCTCCTCCTGGTCGATGTCCTCCTCCCGCACGCGCCCGAAGTCATCCTCGTGGTGCAGGTTGAGGCGGACCTGGCGCGGGGCAGCCGCTTGGTGTTGGTCAGCTGCGGATGTGGTGGCGGATCCCCAGCCGTGGCAACGAGGGCGGGATCCTCGGCGACGTAGCCCGAAGTGCTAAGTGGGGGGAGGCCGCCGAAGGATCCCGCGGGGGGATTCCCATCTTCATTTTCTTTTGGGCTACGGGCTGCGGCCCAGGTCGACTCGGGAGCGCCCAAGGGGGCAAGCCGCCGCTATCGCAGGCTGCGCTGGCTCTGGCACCCAGCGGCGCCTCCCGGATGCCCTCCTCGTCCTCGTGCTCCTGGTCCTCCTCGTCCTCGTGTTCCTGGTCCTCCTCGTCCTCGCATTCCTGGTCGCATGGCGCGGGCTGCCTGTCGCCGCTGCGGAGGGGACTGCGCGCCGGCGCGCCCGGCTGACGCAGCCGCCGCGGCGGCCGCCACAGGCAGCCCTGGGCGGGGAAGGCGGCGCCCGGTGCGCGCCGCGCGCGAGGGTCGGCAGCCTCGGCGGCAGCGCCGCCAAGCAGCGTCGGCGGCGGGGCGGTGCAGCAGCCGGTGGCGCAGCAGGGAGCTCGTCCTGCGGCAGGCCCCTGTCTGAAGGGGCCCTGGGACACACAAATGAATACACACAAATAAAAGGATTCCGCATATTTTCCCATAGTTTCTGGGTTCTGTCTCCCCCCCACTTCCCATAGTTTCCAATATTTTCCTGGGAGTCGTCGATTAATTGTGTCTGTGTGTTTTTTCCCTCCTGACTGTCGCCGTGAACCTCGATGACGATGTAATTGGTGCCGGTGGGCCGCATGTGGTCGCTGCTGGTGTCGACGAGCGGCCGTTGTCTCCTGCTTGCGGCTTCGACGTGCTGCTGGCTACGCAGCTGGTTACAGGCATTGTGCGTGTTGAAGTGGTCCTTGGAGTGCCCTGGAAAGTACGCGAGCTGCACAACGTCGCAGATGGCGATGGGCCGGCCGCGCCGCGAGGCATAGGCCAGCCTGCGGTACGCCTTCAAGGAAGCCTCCTTGGCGTAAGGCCTAGACCCAGAAGGGTCCGATCTGTCTCCGTAGGAAATCTTGGTGGTGCAGAAGGCTTCGACGGAGTGCTGGCTATTGATCGCAGGCACCCGGTCCGCCATGGCAGCGTCACGCCTAGGCGCTGCCGCGCCGCGGGCCCATCCTCCTCCTCTTCCTTCTTCTCCTCCTCCTCCTCCTCCTCCTCCTTCTCCTCCTCCTTCCCCCCTCCTCCTCCCCCCTCCTCCTCCTCCTCCTCCTCCTCCTCCTCCTCCTCCTCCTCCCCCCTCCTCCTCCATTCCTTTTCCTTATCATCAACTTCGCCCTGTTGCACCCCGAGGCCAATTTTTAGGGCGGGCCGGGCGTTTCGCCTGAGCCTTCCTCACCATTTATGATCCTGAAGCTTAAACATTGGCAGCAATTTCGCAGATGGAGGGCGGGTCGTTTTTTTAATGTGGCGCTCGCCTTAGCGCCGCGCGCATTCGTTCTAAACGTGTGCAAAAGTTTCACGGATTGATGGCGAATGGTTTTCACAATGTGTCCCTCGCCTTCGCGCCGCGTGCATTCGTTCTTTTCTGATTTCGCAAGAGTTTCACGGATTGAGGTTTCTGATTTCGCAAAATGTGGCTCTCGCCTTAGCGCCGCGCACATTCGTTTCTCTCTCTCTCTCTTTCTTTTTCTTTTTCTTTTTTTTCTCTCTCTCTCTCTCTCTCTCTCTCTCTCTCTCTCTATGTATATATCAAAAAGACAGCAAATGCAATAGTTTCACGGATTGAAGGCGGTTCCTTTTTAAAATGTGGCTCTCGCCTTAACGCCGCGCGCATTCGCTCTAAACATTTGCCAGCGTTCTACTGATTCCCATGATCAGCGTAACAGAAGCGGTGTTTGGGACAGACTCCGGATTATTATGAGGGTGCAACAGTTACGTTGATTCGCGGTGTTGAAATGCCAGGAATGGCGTTCTGGCAAGAATGGATCGCCAAAGACGCAACAATCAGGTTTATCCGTGGCGCTGGAATCCCGAGAACGATGTGTCAGCATGCTTCAGGGTCTTCAAACCGTTGTCTTCCAACGGGGCAGTTCCCTCAGTGGACATGAGCCCGTGTAGGGGCTTGTGAAGAGGGAGCTTAGAGGGAGGGTTTCTTCCAACATCACCTCCCCATCCTCCTCATCCTCCTCCTCCCCCGTCCTCCCCCTATCCTCCTCCTCCTCCTCTTCCTCCTCCTCCTCCTACTCCTCCTCCTCCTCTTCCTCCTCCTCCTCCTCCGCCATCCTCCTCCTTCCCTTTCCACCTCCACCTCCTTCCTCACTCCTCCTCCACCTCCTCCTCCTCCTACCTCCTCCTCCTCCTCCTCCTCACTCCTCCCCCTCTCCTCCCCCCCCCCCCTCATCTCCTCCCCCTCCCCCCCCCCCCTCCCCCTCCTCCACCTCCTCCTCCTCCCTCTTCTCGACTTCCTCCTACTCCTCCTCCGTCTCCCCTGGAGCGACGATCCGCTGTTGAAGGGTTGTGGCGACTCTGCCGCGCCAGACGATGCAGGAGGGGGGGAAGCGGGCGCAGTCTCCTCTGCGGCAGCGTCGGCCTTGGCCCTGTTTGCCTCCGCAGGGGCGGCGCCGTGGGGTAGGAGGAGGAGGAGGAGGCACAGAATCATACTATGCAGTTGTAGCGAATTGATCTACCCCTGGGCAAGGTCGGTGATCGATCGGGCAATCCGATCGATGTTGAAGGCCAGCTCAGGGGGGATGACCTCAAAGCTTCGCTTGTTGGCCTCGGTATGCAATAGCTCGGTGGAGCTTCGTATGGGGCCACGGACCGCCGTACTGGGTGGCGCGGGACGCGTGCGTACACAGCCACTGGGGCCTTCGGTGGAGCTCCCTTCGGGGGCACTAAACGCCGTACTGGGTGGCGCCGGACGCGTGCGCGTACACAGCCACTGGGGCCCTCGGTGGAGCTCCCTATGGGGCCACGAAGCGCCGTACTGGGGCCTTCGGTGGAGATTCGTATGGGGCCACGGAACGCCGTACTGGGTGGCGCGGGACGCATGCGTGCACAGCCACTGGGGCCTTCATTGGAGCTTCCTATGGGGCCACGACATGCGGTATGGGTGGCGCGGGACGCATGCGTACGCAGCCACTGGGGCCTTCGGAGGAGCTCCCGATGGCGCCACGAACCGCCGCACTGGGTGGCGCGGGACGCATGCGTACACAGCCACTGGGCCCTTCGGAGGAGCTCCCGACGGGGCCACGAAATGCAGTACTGGGTGGGGCAGTACGCATGTGTACACAGCCACTGTGGCGATCGGAGGATCTCCCTGTGCCTGTGGGGTCACGAAGCGCTGTACTGGTTGGCGCGGGACGCATGCGTACACAGCATGGGGCCACGAAGCGCTGTACTGAGTGCAGGGGGCAGAGGCACGGATAGGAGGAGGAAGGAGGGGGAGGAGGAAGGAGGAGAGGAGAGGAGAGGAGAGGAGAGGAGAGGAGAGGAGAGGAGAGGAGAGGAGAGGAGAGGAGAGGAGAGGACGAGGCAGGATGGACGAGGGGGTGATCGATGTTGATGGTGATGAGAGGAGGGAGGAGGGGGAGGAGGGCGGGAGGAGCAGACGCGGGGCTTTGTCTCGTCAAAACGAGGACCCAACACCACAGGATGGGATTGGGAAAATCATACTGCCCTTCTGATGCTAGTAGCCTCGCTAAACCGAACCAACGCAAATCTGCGTAACGAATCATTGCCAAGAAACTGTCCGGAACTCCGAGCTACGAGCTCACGAGTGCGGGAGCACCAAAGGTAATGTCTGAGGGAGCCAGCGCCACTCGCACAGCCCAGCATGCACGCCCAAAACCTGTTACACATCCTGGTGGTCATTACCCAGCCCCCCGCCCATCTCTTCAGGGCCTCAAGGCGCCAGAAGAGGGACCGCTCGCTAAGACCAGGCCACCCCAGCCAAACCACCCGCATGTCGAAGGCTCCGACTCCAACCCCACCCCGGAACTTCCATGGAATGACATCTCCGGCCTGACCACGCGTGAGAGCGCGCGCGTGCGCCCGCTGGCCAGGCTGTTCCCGATCGTGGTGCTCCCTCTCCTCACCCCTCTTCTTCTCGATCCTCCTCCATCTTCTCCTCCTCCTCCTCCTCCTCCTCCGCCGCCCCCTCCTCCGCCTCCTCCGCCTCTCACCTCCTCCTCCTCCTCCTCCTCCTCCTCCTCCTCCTCCTCCTCCTCCTCCTCCTGCCTCCTCTCTCACCCCATCCTTTTTCTCTCCTCCTCCTCTTCTTTGTTTCCTCCTCCTCCTCCCCTCTTTCATTAATTCTTTCTCCTCCTCTCTCTTCTTTCTTCCTCCTCCTCCTTCCTCTCCTCCTCCTCCCCCCTCCCCCTCCTCCTTTCTTCTCCTCCTCCTCCTCCTCATGCTGCTCCTCTTCTTCCTCCTCCTCCTCCTCCTCCTCTGCCTCTTCCATTGTTTCTTTTTCTTCTTCTCCTCCATTTCTTTTCCTTATGAATAACTTCTCCCTGTCGCACCCCGAGGCCAGTTTTCAGGGCGGGCCGGGCGTGTCGCATGAGACTTCCTCACCACTTCTGACTCTGAAGCTTACAAATTGGCAACAGCTTCACAGATGGAGGGCGGGTAGTTTTCAAAATCTGGCTCTCACCGTAGCGCGGCGCACATTCGTTTTTTTTTCACATGTGCAGGAGCTTCACGGATTGAGGGCGGGTCATTTTCAAAATGTGGCTCTCGCCTCAGCGCGGCGCACATTCTTAAATATGTGCAAGCGTTACACGGATTGACGGAGGGTCGTTTTCAAAATGTGGCTCTCGCTTTAGCGCGGCGCACATTCGTTTAAACAACTTGCAAGAGCTCCACGGATCGAGGGCGGATCGTTTTCAAAATGTGGTTCTCGCCTTAGCGCGGCGCACATTCGTTTTCAAACTTTGCAAGAGTTTCACGGATTGAGGGCGGTTACTTTTCAGGATGAGGCTCTCGCCTTAGCGCCGCGCACATTCGTTTACAATATATTCAAGAGTTTCACGGATTCCCATCGTCAACGTACCAGAAGCGGTGCTTTGGAAGGATTCATGATTTTGCGGGTGCAACAGTTACGGTGATTCGCGGTGCTGAAATCCCAGGGATTGTGCTCTGGCACGATTCAGGATCGTCAAAACGCAACCGTCAGGTTGATCCGTGGCGTTGGAATCCCGAGAACAATGTTTTGGCATGCTTCAGGGTCTTAAACGGGTGTCTTCCAACGAGGCAACTCCCTCAATGGAAATGAACCGTTGTAGGGGCCTATGAAGAGGGAGCTTCGAGAGAGGGTTTACTCCCACATCGTTGATGACTCTTGGATCTACACTGGTCCTCCTCCTCCTCCTCCTGCTCCGCCTCCTCCTCCTCCTCCTCCTCCGCCTCCTCCTGCTCCTCCTCCTCCTCCTCCTCCGCGACCTCCCCCTCCTCCTCCTCCTCTACTCCTCCTCCTCCGCCTCCTCCTCCCCTCCTCCTCCTCCGCTTTCCTCCCCATCCTCCTCCTCCTCCTCCTCCCTCCTCCTCCTCGACCTCCCCCTCCTCCCCTCCTCCTCCTCCCCTTTACCTCCTCCTCCCCCTCCTCCCCTCCTCCCCCTCCTCCTGCCTCTTCCCTCCTCCTCCTCCTCCTCCTCCTCCTCCTCCTCTCTCCTCCTCCTCCTCCTCCTCCTCCTCCTACCTCCTCCTCCCCTCCTCCTCCTCCTCCTCTCCCTCCTCCTCCTCCTCCTCCTCCTCCTCCTCCTCCTCCTCGCCTCCTCCTCCTCCTCCTCCTTCCTCCTCCTCCTCCTCCTCTCTCCTCTCCTCCTCCTTCCTCCTCCTCCTCCCCTCCTCCTCCTCCTCCTCCTCCTCCTCCTCCTCCTCCTCTCCTCCCCTCCTCCTCCTCCTCCTCCTCCTCCTCCTCTCCTCCTCCTCTCTCCTCCGCCTCCTCCTCCTCCTCCTCCTCCTCCTCCTCTCTCCTCCTCCTCCTCCTCCTCCTCCTCCTCCTCCTCCTCCTCGCTCCCCCCCTCGCCGTTGCCCTCCCCGCTCCCCTCGCCGCTGACCTGCGCCGATTCAGGACATCCGCGCGGACCTCCGAGGAAGTGCTGCGACTATCCCTCGCCCAGGTGGCGACGTCCGAACGCCCCGAATCGATGGGAGGCAGGAGGTCAGGGCTCGACCTTCGCCGCGTGCTACGATCGGGGCGCTGCCCTGAGGAACCCTAAATGAGGAACGAGGCCCCTTTTTCCCCATCAGTTCATCTTCGATTTCCCGTGGAAAACCCCAGGAAAACCCGAGGCAAACAGTGAAACAATCAAGGAACACCGAGCCCCATCCCCATCGGGAAGGGCTCCTTCTTCAGCGGTCCGACTGTACACGCATCCCGCACCCTATCCCCGCCGCCCGTCGGGTTACCTGAATCGTTGATCGGCGAGGGTAGGGTCCGGAATCGCCGCCGACCTTCCCCGGCCATCGCCCAGACGTCCATTCACAGTGTACTTCTTGGCCTCTTGCACCCCTTTTTTCGTAAGATGATCCAAGATGCTCCTCGATGATTGGCGGTGCGCGCGACGGGGTGTGGGGAGGGGGGAGGCTTCTTAGAAGGAGACTGCTTCGTAGAAGGCGCGGGCCTTACACTGCAGAGAAGGCCCGCGCCTGCCAAGATGCAGGGGTGATTCTAAGAAGCCTTCCCCCCTCCCCCTAACCCCCGTCTGCGCGTGGCCGATATGGTCCCTGCCGAGAGAAAGTAGGGAACCGCACTCTATACACCGACGCCTTTGTCTGGCCTCACACTGAATCTCGAACAGGAAAGCGGATCCTGGTGTATACGGGATCCTGGTGTGTACACTCTTCGTTGCTTCCCCAGGGAAACGGGGAAAAAGTATACACCACACCACCCCGACGTCGTCCCCGACCCTCAAAAAAGTCCCGCCACTGGTAATGTATGAAGGGGAACTGGAACACACAAATAAATACACACAAATAAAAATATCCCCCATATGTTCCCATATTTTCTGGGTTTCTGTCTTCCCGCCCACTTCCCATATTTTCCTATATTTTCTGGGGAATCCTGGATTAATTGTGTCTGTGTGTTTCTTTTCCTCCTGAATGTATATGCTCCAGCTTCCGAGAGAGCGCACACGTCCGAGCGATGCCAAGTTCCTCCTCCTGGGCGCGGACCGCGGGCGCCCGCGACGCACAGCGGGCCCTGGCCGACCAGCGGACAAGCCGCGGGCGACAGCAGAGGGGAGCGCGCAGCTGCCGCTCCTGCGCTGCCCCGAAGGCGTGGCCCGAAGCAGACGGAAACTCGGGTCGGGCGCAGAGTGTACGCCGGGCGATGGCTTGGTAGGGGAGGGGCGGCGGAAGGGTACCAAGCCAGCGGGGTACCAAGCCGGCGGCATCGTGGGAGGGCGGGAGGAGGAAGGGGGAAAAGCTCCCGGATACCAAGCCGGCAAGGTACCAAGCCAGCGCTGGCTTGGTAGGGGGTGGGCTGCGGGGGGTATCAAGCCGGCGGGGTACCAAGCCGGCGGCATCGCGGGAGCGCGGGAGGGAGGGGAGGGGCTCCCGGATACCAAGCCGGCGGGGTACCAAGCCGGCGCTGGCTTGGTAGCGGGGGCGGCGGGGGGAGGTACCAAGCCGGCGGGGTACCAAGCCGGCGGCATCGTGGGAGAGCGGGAGAGGGGGGGGGGGAAGGGCTCCCGGATACCAAGCCGGCGGGGTACCAAACCGGCGCTGGCTTGGTAGGGGGCGAGCTGCGGGGGGTACCAAGCCGGCGGGGTACCAGGCCGGCGGCATAGCGGGAGCGCGGGAGGGGGGGAATGGCTCCCGGATACCAAGCCTGCGGGGTACCAAGCCGGCGCTGGCTTGGTAGGGGGCGGGCGGCGGGGGGAGGTACCAAGCCGGCGGGGTACCAAGCCGGCGGCATCGTGGGAGGGCGGGAGGGGGGGGGGGAGGGGTTCCCGGATACCAAGCTGGCGGGCTACCAAGCCGGCGCTGGCATGGTAGGTGGGAACCCCTGGGGGGGTACCAAGCCGGCGGGGTACCAAGCCGGCGGCCGCTGGCTTGGTAGGGAGGAGCACCTAGGAGAATACCAAACCGGCGGCCGCTGGCTTGGTAGGGAGGAGCCCCTGGTGGTACCAAGCCGGCGGGTACCAAGCCGGCGGCCGCTGGCTTGGTAGGGTAGGGAGAGCCGCGGGGCCTTGGGGGACCCAGCGTCGGGCCCCAAGCGGCGGCCCTGGGTATGGGGACCAAGCCGGCGGGGTACCAAGCCGGCGGCCGCTGGCTTGGTAGAGGAGCCCCCAGGGGGGTACCAAGCCGGCGGGGTACCAAGCCGGCGGCCGCTGGCTTGGTAGGGAGGAGACCCTGCGGGGTACCAAGCCGGCGGGGTACCAAGCCGGCGGCCGCTGGCTTGGTAGGGGGAAAAAGGGGGGATACCAGGCCGGCGGCCGCTGGCTTGATAGGGGGGAGCCCCTGCGGGGGTACCAAGCCGGCGGGGTACCAAGCCGGCGGGCCGCTGGCTTGTAGGGGAGAGCCCCTGGGGGGGGGGGGGGGTACTGGGGGGGGGATACCAACCAAGCGGCGGGGTACCAGCCGGCGGCCGCGGCTTGGTAGGGGGGGTACCAAGCCGGCGGGGTACCAAGCCGGCGGCCGCTGGCTTGGTAGGGGGAGCCCCCGGGAAGGGTACCAAGCCGGCGGGGTACCAGGCCGGCGGCCGCTGGCTTGGTAGGGGTGAGCTCCTGGGGGGGCACCCAACCGGCGGCCGCTGGCTTGGTAGGGGGGAGCCCCTGGGGGGGGGACCAAGCCGGCGGCCGCTGGCTTGGTAGGGGGGAGCCCCCGGGAAGAGGTACCAAGCCGGCGGGGTACCAAGCCGGCGGCCGCTGGCTTGGTACTTGGCAGGGGAGCGGTGTTGGTAAACATTGCAAGCGATACCAGGTGCTATGCTACTTGTGAGTGCTTGGTAAGTCGTTGTTAAGCTATGTAGTAACACTTGCATCCTTTGTCAACGCAAACAGATAGCACGTGTTACAAAGCTCCGCAAAACAACTTTGTAAGAGTTAGCAAGCATATTCCTGAGGTTAGCAATCCCAAGTCGCAAAGTTAGCAACTTCAATAACCTGAGTTAGTAACATCGGCTAACCAAGTTAGCCATCCCTGGAAATACAATAAACCACACGCCCCAGACCAAGAAATATCAACATTGGACTTTGTATTTCTGCGCCCTTGACAGGGCAACGCCAGCATACGAACGTTGGTTTTCTCAAACCCAGGACCACGAAACATGTGAAATACCTGGAGTGGCTCAGGGAATGTGGCCCGCGTCAGCGACTGAAACGCGCGATCCCGACAAGCAAAAAAATGAAAAGGGGGAGGAGGAGGAGGATCGGGAGGACGAGGACGAGGAGGGAGATGACCCCCCCCCCTCCTCCCCCCTTCTTCCTCGTCGTCGTAGTCGTCGTCCTCCTCCTCTTCCTCCTCCTTTTCTGTCCTCCTCGTCCGCTTCCTCCTCCTCCTCCTCCTCCGTCTTTCCCTCCCCCGTCCCTCCTCTTCCCTCCCCTCCCAGAGCTAGCGCACCGCCGTGGGCACATTGTGTTTCTGGCAAGGCGCACATTCGGCGCAACACGTATCATCCGACCAGCGACAGTGGATGCAACACGCACAAGTTGTGATCAGACCCCCGCACAATGCACACATCAATGAGATCCTCCAGGGCGACAAGAGATGGCGCACCCTGGATTGTCCAAATAGAATACCACGCGTGCCGCTCAACACACCTAAACATTTGCACCGTGCAATACGCAATACCAGCGCTGCTGCCCCAAAGTACAATCGTACCAACACTCCATCCAGACGCACCCTTGATTGCAACAGTGTCCCCGATGGCTGCGGAATCGAACGCGCTGAACTTAGCGCGGCGTGCGCACAGATGCTCAACGTTGGGGCCAAACGCCTCAACCTGCTGAGCAAGCACCCTTTTTGGAGATGGCTTGGCACCCACAAGACCAACGTCCAAATCAAGCCATGGGGAGGAATCAAATCTTGAAATGCTCTGAGATATCACTTCGTTCAAAACTCGCCTGCAATCTTTGTCGAAATCCTCACCAAATTGCAGGACCTGCTTATGTTTTCTTTCCAGAAGGAATGTGTGCGGTGAAAAGCCCCACCTGCATATATATTGCGGGTGGTGTAAAATACCATGCGTCTTCCATAGCGTACCATCTACCCCGAAATTCGCCGTAAACTTCTCAAAGAATGTAGTTGTGGCGGCACTGACATCCTTGGCTTGGATATTAAGCTTCGGCCCATACCACAACATTTGGATGAGGCTCGCAAGCGCGATGAAAGTAAGACAAGCTCCATTGTGCAACCCAGTCGGCATCACGACAGTTCTACAGCAGTGCGCCAGCACGGGGGCCATCGAAAGCGCTTCGCCGTTAGAGCACTTCCAACTGCATGCTTTCCACGAGCTTTCCGTCCTCTTAGGGGAAAACATGTCGACTCCAGTGACGCTGGAGCTCGAGATTCGTTTTGGCCATCTGCATTTCCCAACCCAGCTGAAAATATGAGCCGCCGCAATGCCTGACCCTTTCAACTCAAACAAGAGTTTGAACACAGTTACTTGAAATATGCCTTGAAGGATGTTGTGCACCCAATCGAAACAGTTCTGGACTGTAGGATCCAACAACGGCCGAAGCCGCGCGTCATGTAACATGTTGCATTCCGTGTGGTTCCAACCAAGCATCTTTTCTCGTTGCTGCCATTTGCCCTTTTTCATTGTGGCCTTGGTGTTTTTAAGCTCATCGACAATGTGAAGAATCCGCTCCCTGGTCTGAAGCACGCATTGGTCGATAGACGATACTTCCGTGAAGTCTTTCAAGATCCCACCAGGGGTGATTGCCTCTGCAACAGTGGCGTTCTTGTTTATGATGTTAAAACATTGAACGCACGGCACCACGCCCCCTGATCCCTTGCATTGCCACAAAGAATGAAGGGCTGACTCGTCCCCCAGCACACAGGACAAAGTTGCAAACAATCGAATGGTTTGACCGTTCGGTAGATCAAGAGTTGCACCCGAAATACTTAAGTCGAACCCAGACTCACCGAAACACAATCTCAACACATGACCCATTAATTGCGACATACCTGCCTCGCATGCATTGATGTCTGTTGATAGAGCGGCTGCAACGCATAACCAAAAATCTTCTTTACACAATGCTGCAGGTCCGAAGTTCAAAAACGACAGGTAGCAGCATTGCATTGCACGCTTATTGTGTTGTTTTAAAGAGTTCCCTGGTTTCGCTTCATCTGCGTATACCACTAGCTGCCAAGGGTGTTCGCTACTACACGGGTCCCGCCTGAACGTATCAAGCACAAGTTTGCCGAACATTTGAAGCTTTGACGCAGCATAGATATATGGTATTGGGCTTGCGATTGGCACTCGAACTATACCACCCTGCTTATCTTGTAAGGAAACATCCACACACAACTGTCCGAACGGAGTCATCTGATATGCGTTCATGTCCCTGGCAGCTCTTATCGCTTTGGTTCATCCAACTCGCCTTTCTTGAGCTTTGCACAAATCGCTGCAAGTGCATTCTGGCTAGCATGTGGGATACTGTTTCTGAAATCGTTCAATTTGCGGTACTTCACTGACTGCAACATGGCTGAGCCAAATGGCTATGGACCCAGTGCGTGACCACCGCCCTGTTCAAAATAGCAGTTCCATAACGCAGCATAGCATTTCATAGCGTAGCGTAGTATTGCATCGCATAGCATAGTGAACCCTGCATTGCTTTGTACTGCCTAGGACCACCTAGCTTACACCACATAGATTGCACCACATAGCACGTACCTGGTATATTGCACCACGTAGTTATTCTGACTCGAATCAATTAGGGTCATGGTGGGCTTAGTTCACTTCTCCACATAGCTCACACCACCGATTGCGGTGCATAGATTGCCCCACATCGATCGCACCGCCTCACAGCTTGCTCCACATAACTCAATCGCACCACATACGGGACAACGCTCACCGAGATAAGGCCAATCCAAAGCCACGCACGCACATATGCTATACCCCCCATCTTCTTTCTCCTCCTCGACTCACCTCCCCCAGCCAAGCGTTTTGGAGCGTGTGTTTGCTTCATCCTTGTCGTTTGGGGGTCCCTGCTCCTCCTCTAAGGCGGGTTAGACATCACATCCGTTTCCTCCTCCCCCCCTCCTCCTCCTACACCTCCTCTTGTCTCCTCCTGCCTCATCTTGTCTCCTCCCCCAGGGCTCCTCCCTCCTCCTGCTCCCTTCTCCCCCCTCCCTCCCCCTTCTCCTCCTCATCCTCCCTTCCCCCGCCCACGCGGGGCACGCGCCCGCCTGGGCGGTGTTGCCGTCCGCAGTCGCGGCGGGGGTTGGCCGCGGCGGGGGGGCGGTCGCGGCGGCGGCAACGACGACGACGCCCGCCACGGCGACGACGACGACGACGTCGACGACGACGTCGACGACGACGTCGACAACGACGACGAAGTCGACGACGACGACGACCGACGACGACGACGACGACGACATAGACGACGATGACGACGGCGAGGGAGACGGCGACGATGACGACGAAGTCGACGACGACGACCGACGACGACGATAACGACGACGACGACGACGACGACGACGACGACGACGACGACGACGACTGCGGAGAAGGAGGCATGCCTCCTTCCCCTCCCCCCATCCTCCCCCCCCCCCGCGTCCCTCCTCCCTCCTCCTGCACATCCTCCCCTTCCTCCTCCGCCCTCCGCCTCATCCTTCTCATCCTCCTCCTCCTCCGCCTCCTCCTCCTCCTACTACCCCTCCTCCTCCTGCCCCTCCTCCGCATCCGTACTGTTGGAGGTGTTTTACCGCAGTCTTGGTGATGAGTATGGTCATGTTGATGATGCTGATGATGATGATGTTGATGATGATGATAATGATGATGGTGATGTTGATGATGGTGGTGGTGATGATGATGGTTTTTCCTGCGCTCAACTGTTGCGGCATGCTCCGCTACGATCTTGTATACCGATGCACCAACAAACACATTCTACCTGAATGCACTGTGCCAGAACGCCCACAACACTGGCACGCAGCTTCGCACTTAGCCGACGCTGCCGCTTCAAAACGAATCAATGAGCTCAATCGCCTTGGCGAAGCTGGCCTTCTTGCTGCCCCCGAACTTCACAGTCTTCTCGTGTCCGACCTCCGCCTTGTTAGGCCACACCCTCCAGCCCTGCTTCGACTCCGAAGCAAGGATCTTCCCTCCGCGGTACTCGACACCGACGCCAGGACCAGGCATGCACGGCTTGACCGCATTCTTCGGGCTGGCAGCGGGCTTCTTCATGGCAGCCACGCTCGCTGTGGCAACCTTCTTCAAGACGGCCGCCGCGGGTCTCTTCTTGGGAGGGCTATCGTCGTCATCCTCGGCATCCTTATCATCCTTCCTCTTCTGCTTGGCCTTCTCGAACAGCGCCTTGTGCTCAGCCTCCACTTCGTCCACCTCCATGGGCGCGTTGCCAGTGTCGGGAGGCTTCGCGCCGATCTCGCCCAGCACGCTCTTGACGTTGGGCCCTGTCGGAGGCGCGCCCTCGAGGGCAGCTGGCTTGGGGGCCGAGGCAGGCGGCGCCGCCTGGTGCTCAAGGCCGCCTGGTGGCACCTGACCATCTCGGGACGCTGACGCCGTGCTTGGCGCAGCAGCGCCTGCCCCAAACGAGAGCCAACTGGCGTTGCTTTCAGCGCCGCTGCCATCCACAACGCCTGCTGCAATCCCAAGCTGGATAGACTGCATCGGATTGAGGCCGAGGCTAGCGGCGGCCTGGAGGTAGCCAGCCACGTCGATGCCCTGGCGAGGGGGGCGATCGACGCGACCACCGCCGACACTAGACAAGTCACCGAGATTGATCACGCCACGACCATGCCCGTATTGAGGCGCACCAGCGACAGGAACCATGCTGCGATGGTCTACTTCTTTCCTACGGGATGGCCTCGTAGGGTTAACCACGCCCCTGACCTGAAGGTTTGAGCTCCTGCAGCTTGTGTCCTTCCTGAACTTCTGCCACGAGTCAAGGAGGCGAGTGATCGGCGGGTCATCCTCGGTGTACATCGCATTCCGCACGTTGTCGGACATGGCCGCCACGCTGGGGTAGAAGCTGAGAGGTGTGACCGTGTGTTGCATCGGCATCTCCACGGCAACGCGCTTGAACACGGTCTTGATCAGGTCGACGTGGCGGTGCAGCGCATCCTTGGTCGCGTCGGGGGGGTCAACTGCCGCCGCCAACATTGCCACCAAGTCTGCCGCAGCCTTCTCGCATGGCTTGTAGAACCCGCCTTTGACCAAGCGCTGCGCCACAGCAGTCGTCTTCAAGTCCGAGGTCCAGTGCACGTTGGGGTTGGCAATGATGTTCCAATCCTGCTGGGTGAAGAACTGCATGCACGAGGTTGGCGCGGCGAATGCCTGCTTGTCGTGGCCTGCCAGCTGCGCGGACCGACTGCCGTTCATCAACTTATCTTGGATACTCGCCATCATCACTGCCTTCTGGCTGTCGGAGAAACGCGACGCCCCCACGGCGTTCATCATGGCCGAAGCTGACTCACTCATTACATGCTCGTTGATGTTCCTGACCATTGCGCAGAGACTGGCCGTCAACGACTCGGACAAACGATCGAGATCAGCTTGATCGTGCGCGACCTTGGAGCGAGCCTCCATGACGCCAGCAGACCCTTGGATCTCTGATATCACCCTCGCGATGCTCGCCATCCTCAAAACAGTGTGCTGGGTCGTGAACGGGGGCTGAAGGCTGAGTGCGGGTTGAGCCCAAATGGCTACTGACGAAGACGGAAATTCGGGCCAACTTGACTTGACAACGCCTTCCAAATCCATTGCCAAACCACACCGAGACCTCAAACGCATCGCAGAGGGTTTCAACCGCCAATTTCGATTTGAGAATTGGCGGTTGAAAGTGTTGCGCGGCCAGGTGCATTCGCCAGTTGATCTTCGCACAGAAAAACTTCATTCTCACCCTCCTCCTACTCTTTATTTCTTCCGTATCATCCTCCTCATCTTCCTCATCTTCACCCTCCCCCAAGTTGTTTTGCCTTCTCCTCATTCCCCCTCCCCCCTCCTCCATCCTCCCTCCTCACTCTTTTTGAAGTGGTTTGCATTCTCCTCCTCCCCCTTCTCCCCCTCCCCTCTCCCCCTCCCACCTCCCCCCTCCCCCCCGTCCCTCCTCCCTCCTCCTGCTCATCCCCCCTTCCTCCCCCGCCATCCGCCTCATCCTCCTCCTCCTCCTCCCACTCCTCCTCCTCCTCCTCCTCTTCCTCCTCCTCCTCCTCCTCCTCCTCCTCCTCCTCCTCCCCCTCCTCCTCCTACCCCTCTTCCCCATCCGTACTGTTGGAGGTGTTTTACCGCAGTTGTGGTGGTGATCATGGTAATGCTGATGATGATGCTGATGCTGATGATGCTGATGATGGTGATAATGATTATGATGTTGATGATGGTGATGGTGATGATGATGATGGTTTTTTTCCTGCGCTCATCTGTTGCGGTATGCTCCGCTACGATATTGTATATCGATGCACCGCACGGTGTTCCGCGCGATGCCCTCCCCGACGCGCAACCGCCCGACTCCCCACTCGGGCCGTGCTGCTCGAATGCATGTGACCACGCATGTGTCACTCTACTCGGTCCGACTGGAAGCGTCCGAGGCGCAAGCTTCGGCCTCGTCGGCGCTGCTACCAGTGCCTGCATCGCTAACACCAGCGTCGCCTACGTTGCCAACGTCAGTGTCACTCGTCGAATGCTGGATCTTGTGAGAGTGATATTTCCCGTCGCCCCCCTTGACCCTCTGGACCCTCGCCTTCTTGTGCTTATGATAGTATGCAGTGCTGCCGTCCCCCAACTCCACTGGCGGGAACTCGGCGCGAGCCTTCGCGACCTTGGGTGTCAGGGTGTGGAACTTCCTGCAGACGTACTCGAGGACCTTGGGGTCAGGCGCCACCATGGCGTGCCTAGGGCTAACGTCCAGCGGCATTGTGGTGCGCACGACAGCGACGGGCTCGCCGCCATCAAAGCTGGGCAGCTCGACGTCCACAGTGGTCACCTCACTGCCCTCGGACAATGCCTTGAGCGCGAGCTTCTCCTTCCTGTTGCGGTAGGTCGTCTTGATTCTTTCCAAGCCGCCGCCATGGCCCAATGCGTCCGACGACGCCTTCTTCTGGATGTCAGTGAGGAACTTTATCAACGCAGTCACCTGAGTCGAGTAGGTCCTTTTCTGGGTGAGCCACTTCGTCAAGCATCGGTCATCCTTCCTGAGCGCGATGAAGTCCACGCCGCCAACAGGGCGCACAACGACACCTGTCCAAGGGAAGCCGTCTTCCAACGAACCGCTGATGTCCACAGCTGCACGTTTCTCCACTTTGATGCGGGCCATCGTGCGAATGTGGCCGATCGGGTAAGGGTGAACTGAAGTCGCGCATTCGAGCCCAAGAAAAGCTACGGTGTTGATGCTGAAAGACACGCGCACTGGCTGCATTGCAATGACGGGCAATGACTGCCCGCGGGCAGTGGGCCTTCTGGAGGAGCATAGTCATATCATTGCATCGCACAGCTTAGCTTACCAGTGCCAGCTTATCTGTTTGAGATTATACCGTTTGCCGTGTATGCTTCGCAACAGCATGGCATGACATTGCAGAGTATAGCATATATGCATTGCATGGCACATCATACCTTACTCATGCCAGCTTATCTATTTGAGTTCATACCGTTTGCCTCGCATGCTTCGCAACAGCATGACCTGGTATTGCAGAGTATAGCATGTCATTCCATGGCACCGCAGCCTCAGGGGGGGGCTGGTTGCACGCCCGTCTACCCTCCCGAATGGGGCCCCGTTGCACGTCTGTCCCCCCTCCCGTGGTTCCACGCCTGTCCCCCCTCATGGGGTTTGGTTCCACGCCTGTCCCCCCTCGACGCTAGAGTAAACCATAGCATTGCACAGCGCAGCTTCGATTCCGCACGTTCACGATTTGGAGCCAACGCCGACTGCAGAAGGGGAACGAGGGATGATGAGGAGGGAGGGGGAGGAAGGAGGAGGAGGAGGAGGAGGAAGAGGGACATAGCCAGGATTATGAGCACAGACTGGCCAACGCATCATCTCCCACGACGGTTGACGAAACTCACCGTCGAACAACTTTGCGCGACAGCGCTGAACGTAAGCAAGTGCAACTCACTACACGTGAATCAAAGTGCGCACGCTTCCCCTCGGTGCCTTGCTTCTGCGCCAACACCTCTCGAGTGCAGAATATTATCATGGCTGGCTGCATCAACGGGGCATCGCACGCGCAAAAAAAATGATATCTGATCCTGGCGCAGGCGCGTTTGCACACGCTTGGCAAAGAAAGCGAGAGACACGACTCGGGCAATTGCGTTCCGACATGCATGACCCCATCCTCCTCTGTGTGTTTTCCTCCACCTCCTCAGCCCACCTCAACCCGACGTGCGCGTCAGAGCCCGATCGCAGGGGGGGCGAACTGCAGTGAAACCTGCAGGTCATTCAACAGCCTGGCCTTAAGACGATGCGTGAACATGCCAATCAGTTGATCTTGGGCTCTGTCACGGGCGGTCCCTGCTGCTTCTTTTTCTGTTTCACCATCAACAGCTCATCTCCAGTCTTGAGGCTGACGGCGTTCCTGAGCACGGGCACCTTTACCTCAGCCTTCTCGTTCGGTGTACTAATCGGAATTGATTCCAAGAATGGCTTCATGTTGCCCTTCTGGCCTTCCCCAGCTTCTTGTGCAAACCAATACGGAGGGGTGAATCCAGGTTTATCCTCCTTCACCTTGGGAAGCACGATGCAAGGATGGAGTGCGTAGGCAGTCGTGTTCGGGTCCGACGCGATGGTGCCAAGGTCCCATGCTTTAGGGTCACATTTATCTTTAGCAGGTCTCGTTTTGATATTCATGGTCACTGGTACCAAAGTCAGCTTGTCCTTCGGGATGTCGGCCCTCACGGTGACTGTATTCGGCGACGAGAAGATATCCAGCTCCTCCATGAATCCTGAATTGTGTGATCTCTGAGATAAACCAGCCAGCGCATCGATCAACTGCCCGATGATGTGCTGCTTAACAAACTCTGGGTTGGTATCTGGCCTGCATGTTGCGTAACTGATTCGGAACTGCGGCTTTGTCGTGGTCGGTGCCCAACCCTCTTTCAAGCTTTGTTGACTCAACGTGATCGCGTGGAACTCTCTGAACCTACCAGTAGGGGCCAACACCACTGATGAACCATTCATTGCAGAAATCATATATATGGTGCCGTGCTCAGTCTTGTCATCCTGAGGCTTCTTGCGCTTGACATGCGCTCCCTCCGTAAACCCATGCACGCGGAGCTGGTACATCGGAGACTTCGATTGCTCGGCGGACTGCAGGGACATAGGCTTGTGCGGGGTAGCTGCAGACGTTGCAGTCGGTCCAGCACTTGGCCCAGCAGAGCCCGAAGCACCCCCAGCTGGAGCGGGATCGCCCCCAGCTGGATCGGGAACACCATATTCAGGAATTTCATCCTGGCGAAGGTGCCACAAAAAAGGACGGACTGTTGACGGTGGAGGCCGATGACAGGAGGGGTGCACGGGGATGAGGAGGGGGAGTCGCTCGGGAGGGCCCTCCTCCTCCTCCTCCTCCTCCTCCTCCTCCTCTGGAGTGTTTAAGGTCGTTTGCCTTCTCCTCCCATCCCTCCCCCTCCCCTCTCCTCCCCCCCTCTCCTTGACACTTTACTTGTTCTCGTGGCGCATAGCGTTTTGACGCTTTACCAGTTCTCGTGGAGCATGGCGTTTTGGCACTTTACTTGTTCTCGTAGCGCATCTCGTGATGTAAGAATTCTTGCGCCTGCACGCCGCTCAAGCTCCTCACGCCCATCGTTTTGCGGTTCCTCACGCCCCCCGTTTTTCTATTCTTCCTCCTTCTCCTCCTCCCTCCTCCTCCTCCTCCTCCTCTTCCTCTTCCTCTTCCTCCTCCTCCTCCTCCTCCTCCTCCTCCTCCTCCTCCTCCCCCCTCCTCCTCCTCCTCCTCCTCCTGCTCCTCCTCCCTCCCCCCCTCCTCCACAATTAATCAATATGAATACTACTCTCTTCTCTCCCCCAACTGTTCGCCAAAACGAGCACCCCAAAGTAGGAGTAGGAGTCGGAGGACGAGCGAGGGGATGATTTGGAAGGTTTGGTCCTCGGGCACTGGCTCTTTCCAAGGGTTCTCCACCTCCTGGCCGATCAGCGCCGACAAGTCGTTGATGAACACCTGCCCTGCGCGAGGCAAGTCGCCGTACGCAACAGCCTCGCGCGATTGATTGCCGACCTTGAGGTGAGGGGGAGGAGGAGGAGGAGGATGAGGAGGGATGAGGAGGAGTAGGAGGAGGAGGAGGAGGAGGAGAATAAAGGGCGTCACCTTCAAGATATGGCACACGATTCTGGTATCGTGCCCGCGCAAAAGTTTGGCCCTGCGGCCCTGGTCCACGTTGTACGTGTTGCACAACTCCCTGGCATCGTCGAGCATTTTTTCGGCGAACCTCACCTCCTCGATGTTCTTCGGGTTGAGAAGCTTGGTGAGCTGAGCGTCCTTGATGAGGCTAGCTCGTCCATCTATGATCTTGTGCACTGGTGATAACATTTGGCCCACCATGCAGGCGATACGAACCCTGCTGAAGTCGCACAGCTCTTTCTTCCAACACATAGAAGCAATCTTGTCCAAGAAGCTACCTCCGCAATAACCGTGGTTGGGAGCTGCCGTTGCAGGTACTTTCAACAGAGATGCCACCATGTCGCGAGCCTCCTTCATCTGATCATCCGTTGTCACATTGCACACTCGCTGTAGTGACATCGACCATCCAGCCCAAAATGGTTTGGTCATGGTTGCCGTCGACACCGCTGCCTTCCACGCCACGTCTTCTGACCTGCCATTGTCCGTGGCCTGCTTGAACGTACTCATCATCGCCATCATACCCTCCATCTCAGTGGATCCACCCATACCAGTCGCATTCAAAGCAGCATAGGCCACGCGCACGACATCGGGCCACTTCTCAACCACCTTGTGGGATATTACCGTGTAAATCAGGCCCTCTTTCAAGGCCCTGTCTAAACCATGCACTTTGCTCAATTCCCTGGGGTCCAACTTACCCGAAGGGGCGATGCTTGTGATATCACATGGTAGCTGGGCGTGAACTGCATTGAGAAAGTACGTAGAGTGCGACCCCCCAAACGTCGCTGCATATATGGTCTCGTACCGAGGCAGCCCATGCACTTCACATAGGTTGTTATTGAACGCCAGCGTTTCTTTCATGATGTCAGTCCCAGGCGGGCACTGTACAGCGTAGCAACCGTCACACGCCCTTTTAAATGAATACCCATCTGCTATATTCTTGGATGCTGTAATCAAGGCCTCGCCCATCAACACGCCTAGCGTGCCCCTGTTGAGGTTGTGGCACGCAACGTATTTGCTTTGCATCTGCATTGTCCACTTGAGGTCTGGAAACTTAGAGAAAACATCCATCAGGCCGTCGAAGCAACGGATGTGCTTACCATCTTGTCTATAAGCGGACAACAAAGATTCCACATCAGGAGTCACTTTCTCAATGGCGAGATCAACTTGTGTGGCCATGTTTGCGTGTACGCACACCTGTATGAGCCACCAACCAAAACGGCTAAGGAGGAGCAGGGTGGAGTAACACGGAGGAACGATATTCCGCAAATGCCTTGTGTCACCCCGCAGCGTAAGAGACTTTCAGATACCCCCGCGCGCTTGAAGCAACGCCTTAACGCACTTAGTAACGTTATTGGGAATGTTACTAACCTATGCTAATAACTATGATAACATAGGTTATCTAGAACTTAGCAACATGTTGGTATGAGTTTGCAACAATATGTTAACGCATGAGTAAAGTTATAGCAACTCGCTTCAAACGCAAGTAACTAGCTTATCAACGCCATACAACAGTTGTACTACCGTTGTAACCAAAGTAACATGTTGAATACAATGTACACTACATTGAACAACCTGGCACATATTACAAGAGCTAGGCGGTCTTCGAAGTACTTGGCTGAACTTGCTTGTGGGTCAGTAGGCATTGCTAGAGCATTGCCAGGAGTTGCTAACGACATATACATAGTGCAAAGGTTGATAAGAACCCCACCCTTCCAAGTAGGGGGGGGGGCCCTTGGGGGGAGGGGGGTACCAAGCCGGCGGCCGCTGGCTTGGCAGGGGGGATCCCCTGTGGGGGTACCAAGCCTGCGAGGGTACCAAGCCGGCGGCCGCTGGCTTGGTAGTGGGGGCCCCGGGGGGGGTATCAAGCTGGCGGGGTACCACACAGGCATACCCTAACGGGCGGGTCGGGTCGGGCGATACGTTAAAGTATGATGAATCATCGAGCTGGCGCGTGCGTGCCCTAACGCGCGGGTCGGGTCGATCGGGTGGGACAATAAAATATGATGCATAATCGAGTTGGCACGTGCGCACCCTGACGGGCGGGTCGGGTCGGGCGGGCAGGACATTAAATTATGATGCCCCATCGAAATGGCACGTGCGTACCCTAACGGGCGGGTCGGGTCGGGCGGGTGGAACATTAAAGTATGATGCATCATCGAGTTGGCACGTGCGTACCCTAACGGGCGGGTCGGGTCGGGCGAGAGACCCTAACGGGCGTGCGAGTCGGGCGGCGGGCGGGGCCCTAACGGGCGGGCGGCGAGTCGGGCGGGCGGGCGCCCGCGCGCTCCCTGAAGCACCACCGCACCACGCCACACATGCAACACCACCACGCCTCCTCATCCCCCTCATCCTCCCCCTCCTCCGCTTCCTCCTCCCCCCCCCGACCTCCTCATCCTTTCTTCCTCCTCCTCTTCCTCCTCCTCTTCCTCCTCCTCTTCCTCCCCCCCCCTCCCCAGCCTCCTCCACCTCCTCCTCCTCCTCCTCCTCCTCCTCCTCCTCCTCCTCCTCCTCCTGTCCCTCCCCATCCCCCTCCCTCCTGGTATCGCTGGTACCAGAGGCTGTCGAGTACTGGGCGCTCTCTTTCTTGGAGGCGGGGCCTGTTGAGTACCGAGTGCTGTCTTGGAGACGGGGCCTGTTGAGTACTGGGCGCCCTCTTGGAAACGGAGCCTGTTGCGTACTGGGTGCTCTCTTGGAGGCGATTTTCTTTTTTAATGCAACTTCGCAGGGGCCTCTCTGATATCGGAAGCTGTGGAGTACTGGGTGCTCTCTTGGAGGCAGGGCCTGTTGAGTACCGAGTGATGTCTTGGAGACGGGGCCTGTTGAGTACTGGGTGCTCTCTTGGAGACGGGGCCTGTCGAGTACTGGGTGCTCTCTTGGAGCCGGATTTCTTTTTTAATACAACTTCGAAGGGGCCTCTCTGGTATCGGAGGCTGTGGAATACTGGGTGCTCTCTTGGAGGCGGGGCCTGTTGAGTACCGAGTGCTGACTTGGAGATGGGGCCTGTTGAGTACTGGGCGTCCTCTTGGAGACGGAGCCTGTTGCGTACTCTCTTGGAGGCGGACTTCTCGTTTAATACAACTTCGAAGGGGCAACTCTGGTATCGGAGGCTGTGGAGTACTGGGTGCTCTCTTGGAGGCGGGGCCTGTCGAGTACCGGGTGCTGTCTTGGAAACGGGGCCTGTTGAGTACTGGGTGCTCTCTTGGAGACGGGGCCTGTCGAGTACTGGGTGCTCTCTTGGAGCCGGTTTCTTTTTAAATACAACTTCGAAGGGGCCTCTCTGGTATCGGAGGCTGTGGAATACTGGGTGCTCTCTTGGAAGCGGGGCCTGTTGAGTGCCGGGTGCTGTCTTGGAGACGGGGCCTGTTGAGTAGCGGGCGCTCTCTTGGAGGCGGGGCCTGTTGAGTGCTGGGTGCTCTCTTGGAGGCGGAATTCTTTTTTAATGCAACTTCGAAAGGGCCGCTCTGGTGCAGGAGACTGTAGAATACCGGGTGCTTTCTTGGAGGCGGGGCCTGTTGAGTACCGGGTGCTGTCTTGGAGACGGGGCCTGTTGAGTACTGGGTGCCCTCTTGGAGACGGGGCCTGCTGAGTACTGGGTGCTCCCTTGGAGGCGGATTCCTTTTCGAATACATCTTCGCAGGGGCCTCTCTGGTACCGGAGGCTGTGGAGTACTGGGTGCTCTCTTGGAGGCGGGGCCTGTTGAGTACCGAGTGCTGTCTTGGAGACGGGGCCTGTTGAATACTGGGCGCTCTCTTGGAGACGGAGCCGGTTGAGTACTGGGTGCTCTCTTGGAGGCAGAATTCTTTTTTAATGCAACTTCGAAAGGGCCGCTCTGGCATCGGAGGCTGTGGAGTACTGGGTGCTCTCTTGGAGGCGGGGCCTGATGAGTGCCGGGTGCTGTCTTGGAAACGGGGCCTGTTGAGTACTGGGCGCCCTCTTGGAGACGGAGCCTGTTGAGTACTGGGTGCTCTCTTGGAGGCGGATTTCTTTTTTAATGCAACTTCGAAGGGGCCTCTCTGGTATCGGAGGCTGTGGAGTACTGGGTGCTCTCTTGGAGGCGGGGCCTGTTGAGTGCCGGTAGCTGTCTTGGAGGCGGGGACTGTTGAATACTCTGTGCTCTCTTGGGGACGGGGCCTGTTGAGTAGCGGGTGCTCTCTTGGAGGCGGATTTTTTAATGCAACTTTGAAGGGGCCTCTCTGGTATCGGAGGCTGCGGAGTACTGGGTGCTCTCTTGGAGGCGGGGCTTGTTGAGTGCCGGGTGATTTCTTTGAGACGGGGCCTGTTGAGTACTGGGTGCTCTCTTGGAGGCACATTTCTGCTTTAATACAATTTCGAAAGGGGCCTCTCTTCAAAACGAGGACCCAGCAACACAAGTTGGTTGGGGACAAACGAGGGGGGCCGCCCTGGGCCACGACTCGAGCGGGGAAGCGGCGCGGGGCGGGCAGGCGAACTCTTTTGGATCAGAGAGCAAGGCGAAGCGATCGCCTCTCAGCGCCCGCGAGAGCTCCGCGGCGCGCGCGAAGGCAGTCCTGCAGAACAAGCCCAGTGCGACTTGCGCGCGCTGCTTGAAACAATTGAGGTCCCACGAGCCTGTGTCCAGACGGTTCCGCGGCCGCCGGCGCGCGCGCCGTGCGCCACTCTCTGGAACGATCGCCCCAGCCCCCTTCTTTGCACCCTGCGCTACAATGACCCGACAGTGCCCATTCAACCCGGCGCCCTTTCGCCTACCCCGCAGCCCAATTTAAGACCCCCCCCCCGACGAGAACTCCCAGCACAGGGCTGCGCCCCGCTGCGCCGCCTTCAACTCGAGCCCAATCGTCTCCACCCCCCTGGATTCGCTCTGCGCGCCACGAACTGGCTACGTGCTACGATTCGCCACCCTGCCCCGCCAGTCGCCCATGGGCCCCGCGCCGACGCGCAGCGCGCCGCGTCCCCACTCGCCCGCGGCAGGCGCCCTCCCCGACCCCATGTCTCCCCCGTTCGCCCCCCCGCCAACCTGCCCGCCAACGATCGGCGGCGCGCGTCAGGCGGCATCTGCGACAATGCAAGCCCGAAGCCCATAGCAGCTACCGCACGAGAACATGCCGCGCACGTCGGCCTGGTCCAACCTAAGGGGCCGGCTGTCCTGGCCAAAAAAATATCCGCACCCGGCGGACACAGAATTCCGCACAAGCGTCGTCGTGCACAAGCGTCGTCGTGCACACGGGAGCTGTGGCGCGCGTAAACACGGCGGTGTACACAGGCGCTGCGGTGCACGCGGCTGCTGTGGTGTGCACGCGCCGTGGTATGCACAGGAAGTGCTAGCATGTAGTTGGGGCGAGAACAGATCGCCAGCCTCGTTCTGGTAGTTGGCCGCCGTGAAGGTCCAGCCCAGCTCGGCCTTGATCGCGGCGAGGAGGTCCGCCCCGCTGGCCGCCGAGTCAACCTCGATCACGTCGGACTTCGAGTGACCGTTCACGGCCAACAACTTCAGCATCACCATGGCGACGGCCGTGCAAAGCTGAAAGCCCCCAGCGCTTGAAGCCGAGAATCTTGACCATTACCTTCCACCTACAATACCCCTCTGCCCTCTCTTCCTTCCCTCTCTTCCTCCTCTGACTCCTACCGCATTCGCGCGCATGTCGTCATCCCCTCGTCCTCCTCTTCCTCCTCCTCCTCCTCCTCCACCTCCTCCTCCTCCGCTGCCGTGGCGTCCTGCCACTGCTCATCGACCTCCTCATCCACCTCCTCGTGATCATCCTGATTCCCTCCTCGCTCTTGCATACCTGATGCTCCTCCGCGTCATCGTTCCTCTCACGATGGGGCTCCAACCTCAAGGATCGAGTTTCGAGGTTACCGATCCTGCGGGAATATCCGCGCCACGATGGGAGCCTCTTGGGGACTCTTTGATGGCCTGTTGGGAGCGTCTCTGGCTGTCTTGGGGCGCTTTGGGAGTCCCTGGGGGGGCGCCTCCGGGGCTTCTCGAAGGCTCTTGAGGTTACAAGGTGCCGCCTCGGGAGCCACTTGTGCCGTCGTGGAACGATCGTGGAGGCTTCTTCGGAACCCCTGAACGTTTTCTGGGCTCGTGTTTATGTCTTCGGGTCGAACTTGAACCCCTTCCAGGGTGTATTCGGAGCCTTTCTGGAGGCTGTCATGGCGTCTCGAGGCGGTTATTGAGGCAGTTTCGGCCGTCGTTGACGTGTCCACAACGAGAAATGTGGAAACGCTAAAATTTCAAGAGAACTTCACGAGCGTTGGAGATTTTCGCTTCGTCGGGCCCTTCAGGGGTGTCTCTGGAGGCCCTCCTGAGCTTCTTTGAGGGCTTCCAAGGCCGCCCCGAAATCGTATTGAGCCATCTTGGGGGCATCTTGGACCGTTCTCTGATTTGTACTTTTTTGGCCGCGCTCCATTTCAACCCCTGAACCACTCCTGCGGCCCAAATGCACCAGCCAAGTGCGGAACATCGGTAAAATCATTCAACACATGTCCCCGCCGTTTCAGCGCCCCCGAAACACTTCCCAGGCGGTTGTTCCACTGCATGCTTCTACACTTCCCTGATCAAGGCAACTCGCCTGGCGATCGTTACTGGATGGGCTGGTGGGGGCACGCGAAGCGTCAAGAATTGCATCTCTATCTCTCTCTCTCTCTCCCTCTCCCTCTCCCTCTCTCTCTCTCTGCGTGTATATATATACATATATGTATACATATGTATATATATATATATATATATATATATATATATATATGTACATGCATACATATCTATACATATATTTGTGTGTATGTGTATATGTAGGCATATATGTATACATAAATATATGCTCATCCGCCACCGTGCCTCTGGGCACGGAGTGGGCGTGTCCTCAGGTCCTCTGCCTCATCCCCTGGGCCTCAGTCCTCAGTCCTGAGGAGTCTTTTAGGGGACCAGACCCCAAATTGCCAAATCTCCTGGGGCTCCCGGCCGTTCCCCTGGGGTCCCCGGCAACTTGTCGCGTGACTGGTTCGGGCCCAAGAGGGCCCCAAGACGGGCCAAGATAACCCCAAGAGGCGTCCAAGACGGCCCAAGAGGCCCCCGAGACGCCCAAAGATCGCTCCAAGACTCTCAAGATGGGCCTAAGACGGCCCAAGAGGCCGCCCAGACGCCCCAAGACGGCCCAAGAGGCGTCCAAGAGGGCCCCAAGACGTTCCAACAGGCCTCAGAAGAGCGGCCCAAGAGGTCCAAATCGACAATTTCCATTTGTTTTTGAAGGATGTTGGCCCTCCCGCCTTTTCGGCTCTCCGACGCTCCAAGACGGCCTAAGAGGCCCCCAAGACCGCCCCAAGACGGCCTCCAAGAGGGCCCCAAGACGGCCCAAGAGGGCCCCAAGACGGCCCAGGAGGCGCCCAAGACGGCCCAAGAGGCCCCCAAGACGGCCCCAGGAGAGGGCCCAGAAGGGACCACAGAACGAAAGCTCGAGCCTTCCGCCCCAAGAGGCCGCCAGGAGACCCCAAGAGGTCCCGAAGAGGCCCCAAGGGGCCGGCAAGACGCCCCCAAAGAGGCCCCCAAGAGGCCCAAAAGAGGCCCCAAGAAACTCCAAAACAGCCCCCAAGATGCCTCAAAAAGCCCCCGAGAGGCCAACCACGAGCCATGAGGCCTCTGGGCACGATGCAGTAGGATACGAAGCCGGGGGGTACCAAGCCGGCGGCCGCTGGCTTGGCAGGGGGGAGCCCCCGGGGGGGTACCAAGCCGGCGGGGTACCAAACCGGCGGCCGCTGGCTTGGTAGGGAGGAGCCCTCGGGGTGTACCAAGCCGGCGAGGTACCAAGCCGGCGGCCGCTGGCTTGGTAGGGAGGAGGCCCTGGAGAGATAATTACCAAGCCGGCGGGGTACCAAACCGGCGGCCGCTGGCTTGGTAGGGGGAGCCCCCGGGGGGGTACCAAGCCGGCGGGGTACCAAGCCGGCGGCCCAAGCCGGCGGGGTACCAAGCCGGCGGCCGCTGGCTTGGTAGGGAGGAGGGGGTACCAAGCCGGCGGGGTACCAAGCCGGCGGCCGCTGGCTTGGTAGGGAGGAGGCCCTGGAGGGGTACCAAGCCGGCGGGGTACCAAGCCGGCGGCCGCTGGCTTGGTAGGGAGGAGGCCCTGGAGGGGTACCAAGCCGGCGGGGTACCAAGCCGGCGGCCGCTGGCTTGGTAGGGAGGAGCCCCCAGGGGGGTACCAAGCCGGCGGGGTACCAAGCCGGCGGCCGCTGGCTTGGTAGGGAGGAGGCCCTGGAGGGGTACCAAGCCGGCGGGGTACCAAGCCGGCGGCCGCTGGCTTGGTAGGGAGGAGCCCCCGGGGGGGTACCAAGCCGGCGGGGTACCAAGCCGGGCGGCCGCTGGCTTGGTATCTGGATGGGTTGGTTCGGCGCCAACAGGCCTCAGAAGAGCGGCCCAAGAGGTCCAAATCGACAATTTCCATTTGTTTTTGAAGGATGTTGGCCCTCCCGCCTTTTCGGCTCTCCGACGCTCCAAGACGGCCTAAGAGGCCCCCAAGACCGGCCCAAGACGGCCTCCAAGAAGGCCCCAAGACGGCCCAAGAGGGCCCCAAGACGGCCCAGGAGGCGCCCAAGACGGCCCAAGAGGCCCTCAAGACGGCCCCAGGAGAGGGCCCAGAGGGGGACCACAGACCGAAAGCTCGAGCCTTCCGCCCCAAGAGGCCGCCAGGAGACCCCAAGAGGCCCCGAAGAGGCCCCAAGGGACCGCCAAGACGCCCCCAAAGAGGCTCCCAAGAGACCCAAAAGAGGCCCCAAAAAGCTCCAAAACAGCCCCCAAGATGCCTCAAAACTGCCTCCAAGGAGGCCCCCGAGAGGCCAACCACGAGATCCCAACCAACATCCATGAGGCCTCTGACCCACCACCCAGGCACGATGGCGGGAAGGGCCAAAGGCCAGTAGGATACGAAGCCGGGGGGGTACCAAGCCGGCGGCCGCTGGCTTGGTAGGGGGGAGCCCCCGGGGGGGTACCAAGCCGGCGGTGTGCCAAGCCGGCGGCCGCTGGCTTGGTAGGGAGGAGGCCCTGGAGGGGTACCAAGCCGGCGGGGTACCAAGCCGGCGGCCGCTGGCTTGGTAGGGAGGAGGCCCTGGAGGGGTACCAAGCCGGCGGGGTACCAAGCAGGCGGCCGCTGGCTTGGTAGAGAGGAGCCCTTGGGGGGGTACCAAGGGGTACCGCCCGGCGGGGTACCAAGCCGGCGGCCGCTGGCTTGGTAGGGGGGAGGGTGGTACCGCTGGCCTTGGTACCAAGCCGGCGGGGTACCAAGCCGGCGGCCGCTGGCTTGGCAGGGAGGAGGCCATGGAGGGGTACCAAGCCGGCGGGGTACCAAGGCGGCCGCTGGCTTGGTAGGGAGGAGGCCCTGGAGGGGTACCAAGCCGGCGGGGTACCAAGCCGGCGGCCGCTGGCTTGGTAGGGAGGAGCCCCCGGGGGGGTACCAAGCCGGTGGGGTAACAAGCCGACGGCCGCTGGCTTGGTAGGGAGGAGGCCCTGGAGGGGTACCAAGCCGGCGGGGTACCAAGCCGGCGGCCGCTGGCTTGGTAGGGAGGAGGCCCTGGAGGGGTACCAAGCCGGCGGGGTACCAAGCCGGCGGCCGCTGGCTTGGTAGGGAGGAGGCCCTGGAGGGGTACCAAGCCGGCGGGGTACCAAGCCGGCGGCCGCTGGCTTGGTATCTGGGTGGGTTGGTTCGGCGCCAGAAAGGGCACCAAGCCGGCGGAGGGCGTACAGTATGGTCGGGCGAAAGGGGGGGATAGCAAAGGGGAGTTTTGAGAATCAGCTCACGCAGCTAATTTTCCCGGCGCCTCCCGGCGCCGGAGGCGGCTATGTATCGAGGAATGGGCCCCTCGGTGGGACGAAACCAGCTGCATGCAGCAGATTTCGTAGCCCCACCTTTCCCAATCCCCCCCTTTCGTCCGGCCCGGGAAACAATCATTGTCTTGGCCGCCGCGATGGGCCCCAAAACTGCCCCCCAGAGGCCTACGAGCGCGCTCCGAGGAGGCCCAACGAGGCATCACTGAGGACTCTGCCCCACGTCAGCGACGTCGTCGCCGCCGACGTCGCTGTGGAGGTCGTCGTCCCCCTTCAGGGTCGGCGGCACCGGCCGTGAGACCTTCCCAAGATAGTCATCGTCTCAGCCGCCCCGATACGCAACATGCAGCCCTTAGCGCGTCGACACGGAGCTCAACACGCAAGTTGAAAACGTGCGCTTGGCGCGGCACGTTCTCCAAACCGCTGGCCAACACGTGGAGCCAACAAGCACCAGGTCGACACGGACGTTCTGCACGCGGTAAGTGTGGCGCGTCGAAACGGGCGTATCAGGGCAGCTAAGGACATCGTGCTACCAGCTACCAGGAGGAGGAGGAGGAGGAGGAGGAGGAGGAGGAGGAGGAGGAGGAGGAGGAGGAGGAGGAGGAGAGGAGGAGGAGGAGGAGGAGGAGGAGGAGGAGGAGGAGGGGACAAGGCATGCTGGATAAGGAAAGCGAAGGGGCCTGTCTGGCCATGGCGAGCCTCAGCCACGGAGAGCCTCCCCGACCCAGATCTAAGCAACGGCCCGAAAACCGGTGCCCCTCCCGAGCCCGAAGTGGTCCTTGCCTCGGCGTCTTGGCCGACGTCGGCGGGAGCATCTTCACATGCTCGCCCCAGCGGCTCACGTGACGCCCGAGGCTGCAAGCTCGGGGCAGGAACGGGACCCCAGTGCCGGCTTGACCAGGCAGCGGTCACCAGGGTGGGGCATGCACAGATCACGATACGACATGTCGACCTTGATCGTTGGTGCATTATTACCAAGATCAAGCCCACCTAGGCAGAAGCGAGACAATACCTCCGCACGAAAGCGAGGGAGAGAGAGAGAGTGACAGAGAGAATGAGAGAGAGAGAGAGAAAGAGGGAAGAAAGAGAGAGAGAGAGAGAGAGAGAGACAGAGCAAGAGAAATCAAGCAAAGCACGTCAGAAATAACAAGTAACGTGGGCAGGTCGAAGCACAGCTTCGACAATGCTTGTGTGAGCGACCACCCGAATGTTCATTTCCCAACTCATCTTTCCGCTGCCGCACTGCTGCTGCTGATTATTTGTCTCCTCCGGCTCCTGCTACCACCACCGCATGGTCCTCCTCGTCGTCCTCCTCCTGATCTGCCTCATCTCCTGATCATCATCCCACTCCTGCTCCGCCTCCTTCTACTCAACTTCAACATCCTCCTCCTGATCCTCCCCCAAGCTCCTCCTCTTACTCGCCCGTGTCGTCCCCAGGCCGGTGCTTAAGGGCCCCCCCGCACACTGCAGTTTGGTCGCACAGGGCATGAATCATCGGCGCCATCGCATCCTGGAGTACTCCTCCGCTGCCACCACCACCACGACCTCCTCCTCCTCCTCCCCCTCCCCCTCCTCCCTCCTCCTCCTCCTCCTCCTCGTCCTCCTCCTTATTATCCGCCCACCCCCTCTCGACAACGGCAGCCTTGTCGGCCTGGTCTGCGGCAGCGCTCTGGTTCTGCCCATGGTAGATGTCTGGCCCGGCCCGCTGATCGTGGGACAAGGACCAGGAGAAGGTGGGGGGAGGGCACGGAGCCACAGCACACAGAACCACGGGCCATCGATCGACGAAGCAACGGACAACCAACGTCCAGGGATCCAGTGGGCACGGCACCACGGGCCACCGAGCCAAAGGCCACCGGACCACGGGCCACACAACCGCTGGGCACCGAACCACGGGCCGCAGAGCGGCGAAGGCAGAAGAGACGTGGGCCGCGGACGCTCGGGCCACGGGGCGCAGCACCAGTGCACCAGAGGCCAGAGAGCGAGGTGCCGTTGACGACACTGGCCCTGTCCAGTGAGGGGCCCTTCCGCGTGGTGCTACTCCGTTCGAGATGTGGGCGCCAAGGGGGCCGTCGCAACTTCACGTGCCAGAGCGTCAGCCGTCCGCGCCTGGTCACGAATGGCGGCAGCGCCACGAGGGAGCCACGAGCTCGCGCGGCAGATCACGAGGGTCGCCCGCCCGGGGCCACGAGGCCAAGAGGGAACCATGAAGCCGCCAGCAATCCCTCGGCAAGGCCTGGGAACCGCCACCAGTGGCTACACGGGCAACGGCGCCATGATGGGGCGAAGGGGGCAGCACCAACCCTGGGAAGCTCTCGACGCCGCCCATCAGTTGCAACAGTGTGGCCGTGAGTGCAGCAGTCATCTCGGCAAACTGGTGATCGCCCATGCGCGGCCACAAGGGAGCCGCGGGAAACAGCACTGGAGGGAGGCAGGGCAGGGAAGGGAGGGAGGAGACGCGGAGGGCCGCGCGAGAAGGAAGGCGTGGGAGGAGGAGGAAACAAGAAGGAGGAAGTAAGGAGGAGACGGGAGGAGGAAGGGGCGGGGAAGAGAGGAGGGGGGTGGAGGCACGGCAGCGAAATGAGCGAGGCAGACCCCTGCGCCCATCCGATTAGCTTGTCCAACTGCTTCGGGCTCATCCCAGCGACCGCCTGGATGATCGACCACAACGTCCTGACGCGGGACGGCCCTGCCAGGTGACCCAAAGGGTACAGCCCGTGCCGGGAACACGGAGTCCCGACAGCAAGGGGGCCAAAATGCCCTCAAGGGGCACGGGCGCTGTGACAATTGACGGACAACCAACGCAAGTCCAAGTCTGTCGTTTTCGCCGGGCATTGACAGTTCTTGTCCCCAAGAAGAATCAGTAAGGCCTGTCCGATAAGTCAATCACCAGCAAGCCTACGGTTAATATGCGGGCCTTCGGGGGCAGCGTACTGGCCGGCAGTGCAACGCGGCGCAATGTGGGGCACAACGCAACGAGCCAACTGGAAACGCGTCGATCGGATAACTAGCTCCGCAGGGACCAGAGCGAGCAGACAATGCAAACATCGGCAGCACCTACAGCTCTAGCCTGACCGAACGCAAGCTAATACCAGCAATGAAGAGCAGTAGCAGAAGCAGACCCAGCATCAGCCGATAAACCAACGGCAGATCCAGAAGCAACCGCAGCAGCTGCAAGTTCAATTAAAGTCGGAACATACTTGATGCTGCGCTGAGTCTGCGATCTGCACCACGACTAGAAAGATGTTAACCTTCTTCGTTGAGACCGATCGCGGCCGCTTCCAGCTCCAGCCACCTCCCCTCCAGCAGCAGGAGCAGGAAGACACGCGGGCAAGGAGAAGTGGAACGAGGCCCACGAGGAACTCGACAAACCGTTCCAGCTGCCGAATCTGGAGATGCTGAGGAACATGCGACAACAAAACCGCCGCCGTATCGCAGGCACTGAGTAGGATGTCCCAAACGCCCTTTGGTGAAACCGCCCTTCTAGGCGGCGAGCCAGGGGGGGGAGTGAGAAGGGGCGTGCCTTCTCAGAAGGCTCGGGAAGTCACCTGGACTTCTGAGAAGTTTTCTGAGCCTTCCCCGAAGAGAGAAACAGAAACTTCTCGGAAGGCGCGAGGGCCTCTGAGAAGCCCCGCCGCCCTCTGAGAGGGCCCCCGCCCTCTCAGTTCCCCCCCCTCGCTCGCCGCCGACCTCTGGTGACAACGACCCGGGGCCACTCGGCGGGCACAGGCCCGCCAAAAAGTTGCGGGCGCAGCGCCCCGTCGACGATCGACTTGGCAGCGTGGCGTTCTTACGGTCGGCCTTGATTGGACAGGACACGCGAGAGGACGCGAGACCCTTCCGAGGGCCACATCGCCATAGGAGCGCGAGAAGGCACGCGTCGCGAGGCACAGGGCACAAGGGTACCCTTGATCTGGCAGGGTCGACCTGCTAATCCGGGCCGGCCGTAGGGGGAAAGCAGCAGTTGCAGCAGCAGCATCAGCAACAACAACGACAAACATACTTTAAGACTGTTCGCTCCGATCTGCTCGCGCCCCACTCAACACGTACATCGCGAACCCTCGGTACCCGCCCTCTTCGTCTTCGATCGTGTCCCCTTGGAGGTATCTCTTCTTTGCCTGCCACGTGCATTTAGCGCAGCCCCTAAAACAGGGGAAGGGAAGAGAGGACGGCTGGAAGGGGGAGGGAGAAGGATAGAGCATGAGAGAAATAAGCAGGAGGGGAGCTAGGAGCAGAAAACACTTGGCGGAACCAGACGGGCAGATCGGGCGGGCATACCCTAGCTGGCGGGTCAGGAAGGCGGGCCCCGGCGGCCAGGTCAAGAAGGCGGGTTACTGAAGCGTGAGTCCTGAATGAATCGCGAGGGACTCTCGAGCAATAGCGCGATTCCCAAGTAAATCGAGAGCAAGGCCGAAGCGAGAGCGTGATTCTTGCGCGTCGAGGGCGCGGCGTCTGAATACATTGCGAGGAAGGCCCACGCGTGAGCGCGATTCCTGCATAAGTTGTGAAGAAGACCTGTGCGAGAGCTCGACTCTGGAATACATTGTGAGGAAGTATCAGGTGGGAGCCGTTGTAGTTCGGGCTCCAACAACGCAGTTTGAGCACGAAGCCTTTCCCTGATACAAAACAGGGTGCGAGCCCCGAAGGGGGGCACTGCAATTGAAAAAACACAATGTCCACCAGTGATGGGGGGATCAGTTATACTTGTTCGTCAAGAGCGTGAGTTCAACAACAACAACAACAACAACAACAACAACAACAACAACAACAACAACAACAACAACAACAACAACAACAGCAACAGCAACAGCAACAGCAACAGCAACAACAACAACAGCAACAGCAACAGCAACAGCAACAGCAACAGCAACAGCAACAGCGACAGCAACAGCAACAGCAACACCACCACCACCACCACCAACAACAACAACAACAACAGCAACAACAACAGCAACAGCAACAGCAAGACCACCACCACCAACAACAACATCAACCACAATTAATTACACCAGCAACAACAGCAGCAGCAGCAACAACAACAACAACGACAACGACAACGACAACGACAACGACGACGACGACGAGCGAAAGCGAGAGCGAGAAAGAGAGCGACAGCGGGGCCACGAAAGACAGGAAGGGGGCCACGAAGGGCGACAGCGGGGCCTCGAAGGTCATGCGTATGGGGCCACGCAGGGCGAAAACGAGCGGGGGCCACGATGGGCAGACAATGCGGGGCCACAGAGGGCAATGACGGGGCCACAGAGGGCAACAACGGGGCCACGTATGGCAGCGAGGGGGCCTCAAAGGGCGACAGCGGGGCCACGAAGGGCATGCATATGGGCCCACGACGGGCGCGAACGAGCGGGGGTCACGAAGGGCGTACGTATTTTGGGCCGCAGAAGGCAAAGACGGGGCCACTGAGGGCAACACCGGGGCCACGAAGAGCAGCGAGGGGGCCGCGAAGGGCGACAGCAGGGCCACGAAGCGCATGCATATGGGGCCACGACAGGCGCAAACCAGCGGGGGCCACGAAGGGCATATACATATAACGGCGCACCGGGGCCCAGGCCCCCGGGTTATTTTCCCTGTGTTGCTAAAGGGTTTCGGCGACCCGGGGCCCCCAGAGGCCCCCAGAGGCTGCAGGGAGGCCGCAGCGACGGCTCGAGACGCCTTGAAGCCGCTCCTACAGGACGGCGCATCGGGGCCCGGGCCCCCGGGGTCGCGGCCTCTACCACAAATGGGGGTGCACAGTGTCATTTCCCGTGTGTTTTACCAGGTCTCGGCGACCCAGGGCATTCAGAGGCCCCCAGAAGCTGCAGGGAGGCCGCAGCGACGGCCCCAGACGCCTTGAAGCCGCTCCTACAGAGTTCCAAGAACCTGCACCAGATGGCTCCAACAGGCAAATGATGATTTTCCACTGTTCTTTCCCATGTGTTTGGGTTGGGCTTGCGACGCTTCGAGCGTGCCCGGGAATGCTTCAAGACCGCGCCAAAACCGCCCGAGAGACCCCCACATGATTGCTCCAGGTCAGCCCAACAGGACTCCAGCACGGCTCTCTCTATATAGGTGTGTGTGTGTGTGTGTGTGTATATATACATGTATTATCTGACCGTCGCCGTACTGATGCAGGGGGCCCAAGAGGCTTGCAGGGTGTTTTGCGGAAGCAGTTTTGACCCCTCTTGGGGGCTATTTTGGCGTCTCTTGAAATATTAGTTTGCGCCTCTTGGGGAGCTGGGGCCTGTTGGAGGCCTCTGTGGGGGTCCTTGGTGCCTCTCGGGGGCCGTTGTGGGGCCGTCTTGGGCACCACATAGAATGCACCGCGTAGATTGGACCGCATAGATTGCATTACATAGGTTGCATCCTCTTGGGCTTTCTTGGGGCCCTCTTGGACCGTCGTGGGCGTCTCTTGAGTGCCTCTTGGGCCGTCTTAAGGCAATCTGGGGGGCGTCTTGGGCCGTCTTGGAGCGTCGGGAAGGCGAGACGTTGTTGATGCTGAAGACGTACGTTTTACCAAGGGAGTTCGGCGATTTTGGTCTCTTGGGGCTCCCTTGGGAGGCCTCTTGGCGTCTCTTGGGGCCTTTTTGGGGTCTCTTGGGAGCCTCTGTGTGGGTCCTTGGTGCCTCTCGGGAGCCGTTTTGGGGTCCCCTTGGGCCGTTTTAGGCGCCTCTTGGGCTGTCTTGGGGCCCTCTTGGGCCGTTGTGGGGGCCTCTTGAGTGCCTCTTGGGCCGTCTTGGGGCAATCTGGGGGGCGTCTTGGGCCGTCTTTGAGCGTCGGAAAGGCGAGAAGTTGTTGATGTATGGTTTACAAAAGGATTTGGCGATTTGGGCCTCTTGGGGCTCCCTTGGGAGGCCTCTTGGGGTGTCTTGGGGGCGAGAAGGGGGCCTCTGGGACTGTCTTGGGGCCATGGGCGTCTTGCAGCCCTCGTCTTGGCCCAGCTTGGGGCCCTCTGGAAGCCATCAGGAGCCGTCGTGAGCCCTCCAGGCGCGCTCGGGACCCGGCGGCCCCCAGCGGGACGCAGGTCTAGCCGGATTAGTCCACTATGTATATAAGTATTTTTCGTGTCAGCAAAGCTACATGTAACGGGAACTGGACCTGGGGACCCCGGGGCCGCGACCCCGACCGCAAATGGGTGTGCCGGGGGCCCCAGGGGGGCCCCCTGGGAGCCGCGGGCCCTCTAAGATCGGCCGAAGACGGCCCCGGACTGTCAGAAATCGCCCTTCCGGACTGCCAAAACGACCAATGACGGTAGAGATGACCCCACAATTAGCCCCAGACTTTTCAAGAGGCCTCTCAGACGCCCCAAGAAGCAAGAAGCCTCCAAGATGCCTCCCAAGAGCGCCCGAAGAGGCAACAATCTCTGGTTTTCAATAAGTTTTTACAGGATTTTCGAGTTCTCGCCTTTTCAGTTTCCCGACGCTCCACGACGGCCCGAGAGGCCCCCAATGTTTGCTCCAACACAGCCCAAGAGGCTTCCAAGAGGGCCCCAAGACGGCCCAAGAGGGCTAAACGGCGCGCGACGCGTCCAAGACGGCCCAAGAGCGTTCCAAAACGGCCCCAATATGGACACTGGAGGGGTAACCCAGACCGACAATCCGAGCTCGAAAGGCTCTCTGGAGGGCCCAAGAGGCCCCTAAGAGGCCTCCCAAGAGCGCCCGAAGAGGCAGCAATCGCTGATTTCCAATAAGTTTTTGAAGGCTTTTCGAGTTTTCGCCTTTTCAGTTTCCCAACGCTCCAAGACGGCCCCAGAGACCCCCAAGACCGCTCGAAGACAGATGAATAAGCCTCCAAGAGAGCCCCAAGACGGCCCCGAGGCAGTCCCTGAGACGCCCAAGACGGCCCCAAGACGGCTCCAAGAAAGGCCCAAGAAGAGGAACGCGAACCCAGAAGTGTCCGGAGGGTCGTAGTTCTTGCGACGCCCAAGACGGCCTGAGAGGGCCCCAAGACGGCTCCAAGACAGGCCCAAGAAGGGGAACGCGTACCCAGAAGTGCCCGGAGCCTGAAGACGCCTCCATAGACGCTCAAGACAGCCCCAGAGGGCCCCAGGAGACCTTCCAGAACGCCTCCAACAAGCCAAAACCCATCCAAAACTGGAGGGAAATCAATGACTTTCGCCTTCGCGCCTTGCCGCCTCCGATGGGCTGCTGAGACCTCACGATCGCTCCCAAGAGGCCCCCAGGAGGCTCCAAGACGCCCCACAAAGCCCCTCAGACGCTCGAAGAGCCCCCAAGACGCCCCCGAGAGGCCCCCAAGAAACCCCTACAACTTGTGGGTAACTCCTGACGTTGCATGTGTGCGTGCGCATCTGCACGCAACTGTGACTGTCACGGGCTGGAGCTGGCTAGAACCTAAGCGCGCGCGAAGCGCGCGTGGTTCCAGTACATATGTGTGTATGTATGTATGTATGTATGTATGTACGTACGTACGTACGTACGTACGTACGTACGTACGTATGTATGTATGTATGTATGTATGTATGTATGTATGTATGTATGTAGGTATGTGTGTGTGTATGTATGTATGTATGTATGTATGTATGTATGTATGTATGTATGTAGGTAGGTAGGTAGGTATGTATGTATGTATGTATGTATGTATGTATACATATACAACTATATATATATATATTATCATACGCACCTCTCCGAGGGAGTAGAGCTCAAAGCAAATTAATTGAAGGCGGCGTTCGCGATTTGTCGGGCCGTTTCGCTAGGGACATCCTCGAAATTCTGAAAATCGGTGGCCCCCTCATGCGTTTCATGGCCCCGTAGGGGGCCCGGGGCCCCAACTAAGGCCCAAATGCCGAAGGCCGTCGTCGCTTCGTGGCCCCATAGGGAGCCCCAACGAAGGCCCAGATGCCGAAGTCCACATGGCGGCACCGCCTCAATTCGGCACACCCCTCACGCGTTTCTCGGCGCCATGTGGAGCTCCACCGAACGCCCCGGCAGCAGGGCTCGCATGGCGCACCCGCTCTCAATTCGGCACGCCCCTCACACGCTGCGTGCCACCATAAGGGTCTCCACCGAGGGCCCTACTACCAGGATTCGCTTCATGTCGGCACATCCCTCACACGTTTCGTCGCCCCATAGGGATCTCCACCGAGGGCCCAACTGCCAAAGTCCGCATGGCGGCGCCGCCTCATTTCGGCACACCCCTCACACCTTTCGTGACACCAGAGAGGGAACCATAGGGGGCCCCAACAAACCAAATGCCAAAGTCCGCATGGCGGCGCCGCCTCATGTCGGCACACCCCTCACGCGCTTCGTGGCCCCATAAGGGGGGCTCCAGCTGGCCCAAATACCAAAGTCCGCTTGGTGGCGCTGCTTCATTTCGGCACACCCCTCACTCGCTTCGTTGCCCAATAGGGAGTCCGAGCGAAGACACACATGCCAAAGTCCGCATGGCGGCGCCGCCTCATGTCGCCACAACCCTCACACGTTTCGTGGCCCCATAAAAAGCTCCCACGAAGGCCTAAATGCCGAAAGCCGTCACACGCTACGTGGCCCCGTAGGGAGCCCCAATGAAGGCCCAAATGCCAAAGTCCGCATGGCGGCACCGCCTCAATTCGGCACACCACTCACGCGTTTCGCGGCGCCATATGGAGCTCCACCGAACGGCCTGGCAGCAGGGCTCGCATGGCACACTCGCTCTCAGTTCGGCACGCCCCTCACACGCTTCGTGCCCTCCATAAGGGGTCCCCACCGAGGGTGGCACCACCTTCACGCGCTTCGAGCTTCGAGGCCTCACCGAGAGAGCTCGCCGAAGTCCTGGTGTACGCGTGGCGCAGCCCCGCCAGGAACTGCGCGCCAGTCCGTCGTTTTGCTTGTCCCCCTCCTTTCCGCTTGCCTCACGATGCTCGCAACTTCGGATGGTGGGCCCTTCGCCAGGATACTTTTCACGACACGAGGGCGGTCTGGGAAGGTGGCAAGGCGGCTTACTCCGAAGAGTCTCGCATCTCGCATCCCTCGACGAGAGGGCGGACCCTCCCTGGCACCAGAGGGCAAAAGGGCCGAGCCCGAGCTCCCCCTGGTCCCCGCCCCCCCCCCCCCCCGAACGCAGGGGAGGCCGAGCCTGGAGGAGGCCGCAGGGAGCCTCCGCCCTCCCCGACGCCCAGGAGGGGGGCCTGCTCGCCATCGCTCGGACGTCCATTCCCTGTGCTTTTGTTCGGCTTCGTGCGTGGTTTTCTCGCCAAGTGATCAAGGATGCTCCTCGATTGTCCTCGCCGAAGGAAAAATGTACACGTCCGAGCGATGCCAAGCCTGGGGAGCAGGAGCGGAAGCAGCGGGAGCGGCACCGGGCGGAGCGGGGGCGGCCATGGCCCGGGCCCCGCCCCCCCCCCCCACCCCCACCCCGCCCCGCGCGGGGCGGCCCGCCGTCCTGGCGCCAGCCCTGGAGGCCTCCTGCGCGACCTCGCCCGATCGGGGGCAGGACAGGGAGGGTGGGAGGAGCGAGGAGGAGCGAGAGCATCGAGGAGGAGGAGCAGGAGGAGGAGGAGGAGGAGGAGGAGGAGGAGGAGGAAGAGGAGGAATAGGAGGAGGAAGAGGCGGAGGCGGAGGCGGAGGCGGGGGCGGATGCGGAGGGCGGAGGAAGTGGGTCGAGGACCAGGAGAAGGAGATGGGGGAACGAGGAAGGGCGAGGAAGAGCAGGAGGACCGGGAGGATCGAGGAGAGTCGAAAGGACTGAGGAGGAGGAGGAGGAGGAGGAGGAGGAGGAGCAGGAGCAGGAGCAGGAGCAGGGGGAGAAGGAGGAGCAGGAGGAGGGGGGAGGGGGAGAGGAGAAGCAGGAGAAGCAGGGCCTGCACGTGGGCGGCCGCAGCTTCAGAAGCAGCTTCCTTCACCAGGCTCATAGGGGCCTCACTGGCTTGGGTCCGCTCAGCTTCCAGCGCGTGGAGGAGGAGGAAGAAGAGGAGGAAGAAGGAGGAGGAGGAGGAGGAGGGGGAGGAGGAGGAAGAGGAGGAGGTAGAGGGGGAGAAGGGGGAGGAGGAGCAGGAGGAGGAGGAGGAGGAGGAGGAGGAGGAGGAGGAGGAGGAGGAGGAGGAGGGGGGTCGAGAGGGTCGAGGATCGAGGTCTTCGAATCGGTCGAGGATCGAGGCCTTCGAATCGGTCGAGGGAGAGCAGGAGCAGAACGACGGCCCCCGTAACCTTCACCAGTGCTGCCAGCACCGAGTAACCAGACAGCGTCTTTCACGGGCGCTGTGCGTGGCAAACTGCCGCCCGCCCTCCTTCGCCGGACCCAGTCCCCCACCCCCCCCACCCTCGGCCCTCCTCCAGAAGCGGCCCCCCCTCCCACCTCCACCCATCCCGAGCGCCAACAAACGACGACGACGACGACGACGACGACGACGACGACGACGACGACGGACACGACGACGACGACGACGACGGACACGACGACGACGACGACGACGACGACGACGACGACGACGACGACGACGACGACTTTGATCGAAACGACGAAAACGACGACGGACGGCGGGAGACGAAGAACAACATGCTTTGGCACGACGCCGAGTGGTCGAAGTTCCCCTTGAGACGCCACAGGTCGTCAGGCGTCGCCCAAACCCCAGGTCCTTTGCAAACCTTCCTGAAACGCTTCCATCTGGCCGATGTAGCCCAGCGTGCACACAGCCAGCACATTGTGGGCCACAGTGTGGAAGCGCGTGGCGACGCCGTGCTCCGACCAGTTGCGACAACGCTGGATGTATTATTTGTTGGGGTCGCGGTACGACTGCGTGCCCTTGCCAGGGCTGACCATGAAGCCCAGGTGCTTGCCGAACTCTGCTGGCAGCATGCTGGCCTCCCCTGGCAAACGGCAATCCTGGATCATTTGAACTGGTCCAAGGCGTGCATCCCGAGCGGGGTGACACACTTCTGCAGGTTGAGACGCAGGCCTGCGATACTGGCGAGCTCGGCGGACATGCGTTTCAAGAGCGGGGGCTCCTGCGAGTAGCCCGTGAGCAGGAGCGCAGCGTCGTCTGCGCAGGCCCGAACCAGCGTACTAGGGCACTCCTGATCTATGCTGTCCAGGAGCAGTTCTGGGACCGTTGCATAGAGAAACGGTGAGAAGGGGCACCCCCGCCTCACGCCAGCTTCTAGTCGTGGCGTCTGCCTCTCAGCGAGCCCGGCCGTGCACTATGAATCCGCATACAGCACGCGGATGATAGTCATGGCCTGGTCCTGCACACCGATCGACGATACCACGGTGAACATAAATTCCTGGGATATCGAAGGGAACGCCGATGCGAAGTCCATCAAGAGACAGGCTCCGCTCTCACGCTGGAGCGTCGTGATCATGTTTGATGTGTCAACGTCCAGAAGATTGGTAAGGATGGATCGTCTCGGAAGGACTCTCTTTTGCATGTCGCACGAAGACCGCAAGCACCGCTGCCCCAGGATAAATCCATAAATGGAATACCCTCAAATTGCGTAAGGTCTGTGACCAAGGTGCCCCCGAACCCCGCCAACACGGCCACCGAAGCTTCCTCACCACTGGACGCCAATGCAACCCAAGCATCCTCGCCATCGGCAGGCACCGCCACTTAACCCATCCCCGCCCTGGACTGACGTTGTCACCCAAGACCACTGGCAACTGGGACTTAACACACAACCCCCGCAGAGCCCTCACAAGGATGACTACACCGCGGGACCTCAACAGTGGTCACTTGCAGGAGCCCGCAGTACATCAGACGCCCATGGCTGTCAACTTGCAGGATACATTCTCCAATCCACACACACAAACACACACACACACACTCTCTCCCTCGTACTTACACACACACACACACATTCTCTCTCTCTCACACACACACGTGCAAGCACGCACGCACACGCAACGTGCCTTGCCCAGGGAACACGCCACTCGGAACCGGTGGCCCTGCCGAAACGGCCAGCGGGCACTCTCCGTGACCCGTGCTCGGCATTGCTCGGGCGCTCTGGGCGCCTTCCCACGCACGGGATGCCCCCCCCCCCGCGCCCAATGGGACCTGAGATCCTGTGGCCCCGCCACGGCACGGCTCCCCTGCCTCGAACGCCGCCGCCCTCGGGCCGCGCTGGTGGGCTGCACTTGGTCCGGGGGAGTCCTCCGCCCCCGGGGCCGCAGTCCCCTTGGGAATCTCTCGGGCCCTGGATGGTGTTCCGCGGCACGTCCTCGTCTGGTCGAGGAGCCTGCCCGTCGGCAAACCGCTGGCGCACCCGGATCGCGCACGCCCGCGCGCGGCCAGGGCCCCATGGGCTCTGGAAGGTGCCCTGGCCGCTACCCTGCGGGCGGCGACCGCCCGCGTGCAGACGCTGCACCACCCCCCAAGCATGAGTGGTGCAGCTACTGCCGTCGGCTACACGCAGGGAGCGACCCCAGGCAGGAGCCTGTTTATTGCAGTCGGACTTCGCTGGACAGGACACGCGAGATGACACAAGACCCTTCCGAGGGCCACATTGCCACAGGAATGTAAGAGGCATGGGTCGCGAGACTCAGGACACAAGAGTACCCTTGATTTGGCAGGGTCGACCTACTAATCCGGGCCGGCTGTATGAAGAGCAAGTCGCTGCCCTTCCAGAGAGCCATCCTGAGCGGTCCCTTCGCGCACAAACTTGCGCGGGCAACAACGTAAATTGCCGCAGTCGTGGCATCTGGTGCGCGGCTTTCGGGGGCCCCTGCGGGGGGGGGGGGGGGGACAAACCCCAGCGCGCAGGCCAGTGCCAGGGTGACCCCTTGTGGGCCCGCACAAGAGGCCACTCCGGCGAAGTGTCACCATCGGGTGCTCGCTTCTGGATGCCATGACAATGGACACTTCAACAATCCTATCATTGAATAGAAGATGTGTCCAGCATGTGGAATCCATGTTCTAAACATGTTTCAAACATGTGTTTTGTTAAAACAATTGTTTAAACATGTTTGAAACATCTTTTAGACATCTGGGAAATATGTGGCAGCATGTTTCCTCTCCATGGATCGTCCTCCACAACGCTAACTAACTGGGGGGAACCAATACACAGGGGGGGGGAGACACGTGCACCTTTCGTGAACTTCGTGGGCCTGCTGCGGCAGCTCAGGGGCCATTCGAGGCCCCGTTGCTGTCAGCTTTCCTGCACTGCGCGATGCCAGCCCCGTGTCCACTGCCCCCGCGTTGCCGCCCGCCTGACGCTCCTACGTGTAGCCGATACCGCACGTTCCAGAGTTCAGTCTCGCTGCCGTTTCGTCGGGGGCGTCCACGAGGAGCGCGTCTGAGAGGGGGGGTCTGAAATCATGGCCAGAGGCATGTGCGCGGCCCAGGGGGGGGGCCGAGGGACGTTTTGAAATAAACAGGGAGGGGGCATGATGTCCGGGGAGGTATCATGGCCCCGGCCATGATATAAAACCCCTAATCTTGAGGGATGAAAAAGCCGCACCTACCCTGGGTTACAAGTGCGTGGTCAGTAAACCTCCTGGGAACTCCCACCGGCCAGAGAGCCGCCAGGACGCCGCGCGGCACGCGCGATACGCAGGGTTTATCCTGTCAGCCCACAG
>CAUYUJ010019182.1:60026-65026 GCA_963575745.1 Prorocentrum cordatum | reverse complement strand
TCTCAAGGTCTCACCATCGATCTCACTATCGAACTCACTATCGATCTCATTACCAATCTCAATCGATCGATCTGACTATCGATCTCACAATAGATCCCACAATCGATCTCGCATTCGGTCTCGCTATCGATCTCACTATCGACATCACAGTCGATCTCACATTTGATCTCCCATTCGGTCTCACAATCAATCTCACTATCGATACCACTATCGATCTCACAATCGATCTCACAATCGGTCTGACATTCGGTCTCACGTTCGACCTCACAATCGATATCACTATCGACCTCACTATCGATCTCACATTCGACCTCACTATCGATCTCACTATCGATCATCGAAGTAAAACATCAACATCATCATCACCATCATCACCATCAACATCATCATCATCATCATCATCATCATCATCAGCATCATCATCATCATCCTCATCATCCTCATCATCATCATCGGGACACCGACGGGGCACCGACGGGACACCGGCGGGACACCGCGGGGCCCCGGCCGCCCGGAAGGGAGACATTTGGTCCGGCCGCGCCTCATCCACAGGAGACACCAGCGGGACACCGGCGGGACACCGCGCGCCACCGGCCGCCCGGCGGAGAATCATTTGGTCCGGCCGCGCCTCAGCCACAGGAGACTTTCCTCTCGCCCGCCCACGCAGCTTCGCCTCGCCCGCACGGCACGCACGAACACGAAACCGAAATCAATTTCCCGGTAGGGGGGCTCTCCGTTCCACTTCGATCTCACCCCCTCACCTCCGATATATACATATATATATATATATATATACACATGTATGTTTGTATATGTATATATCACCCTGGCGGCAGTAGACCCTAGACAGCACAGTCAACTATTGATACAGAGACCATGAGACTATGTTGGGCACCCGACAGACCGCGGGGGAGATCATACGGGAGACCACACGGGAAAGCACACGACCTAGTGCACGGGAGACCCTAACGCAAAACCGTCCAGTCACCGATTCCAGGGCCGGCAACGGCCCCCCCGGTCCTTTCTTCTTTGGAGGACCGAAGGGTGACATAGCATAAACTGCCGGCTGTCCGCGCGGATTCCTATTCCTCGGATCGGCGCTGGACTGGCCCCCCCTCCCTGGCGCGCGGGGCGCGCCAAGGGCGGCGCCGTTGGCGCCGCCAGGGGGCCTCAGCGCCGATACAAGAACGCAGCGTTTTCTGTCAGATACTGGCCAGATAGAAAAGCCTTGCAGACAAACCTTCGGGGACAAACAGCACTCAAGCGCAAAATCGGAGGAGGGCCAGGGAAAACCAAATCCGCTCAAGATCCGTCCCCAGACCCCTCCCGCGATCCATGCTGGCCAGTTTTTCGACCTGGACCTGGCCTTGGCGACGAGAAGACTCCAGGAGGCCCAGAAACGACGAAAAAAAGCTGGAGGCTCCTCCTCCTCCTCCTCCTCCTCCTCCTCGTCCTCCTCCTCCTGTAGCCTGCCTGTACGAGGAGGTCCTCCTCCTCCTCCTCCTCCTCCTCCTCCTCCTCCTCCTCCTCCTCCTCCTCCACGACGAAGCCCAGAAACGACGAGAAAAAGCTGGGGACGGCCGCCCTTGTCTCGACTGGCCCTCCTCAGACGACAGCCCTGGGGCGCTGCGCCAGCGGCCCCGCACAACGCCTGGACGCGGCAGATCAGCGCATAGGGATGCTGACGCTCGACGCTGGCGGCGCTCGGCAGGCGAGGGCGGGGAGCCGTCGAAGCCTGTGCGTTCCCATGAGAAGAGGGGAACCACTCCGTAAACATATAAACTCTTGGAGCTCCGCGCGGATTATATGCTTCGTCTGGCGTCCGGCGTCGAACGTTTTTCTGTCCCTGCGCGCTGAGAGGCCGCGCCGAGGCGTTGTGCAGGACTGCTTGCGATTCCCTCAAAGCGTGTCTTCAAGATCTTGGCACCTGGCGCATGTCCAGAGGGAGCACACCTGCGCAAATGTAAACCTTCGGAGCTCCGCCCAGAGGTCTTGGATCGGCCCCGAGCCCGCCCGGCGCGCCCCGCGCGCCAGGGCGAGGGTCCAGCGCCGATCCGAGAAATCCCCGCGGACCTGAGAGTTCATGTCTGCGCTTACGTTGCTCCCGTCCTACTTCAGGACCGCATCCCAGAACTAATTTTGAGCACCCGGAAAAGTGTCGAAAGAGTGTCGAAACAGTGTCGGACGAGTGTCTCCCAGGGTCCAACACGTGAAAACCCTAGAGTTGTTGGGTACTTTCTTGGTGCTCGAAATTCTTTCTGGTGATCATCATAAGTTTGTGCAAGGGTCTGCTCCGCGGCACTGGCGCGTTCCCAACAAAACGGCGACCACGGCACCCCCGCCTCGGTGGAACTCGACCGACGTTTCTGTCAGCGGCCCGCGTGCGCAGTCCAGAGAGGCACTGGTTGAGCGTTGGAGGTGGCGACATGTGCGCAGTCTCGGTGAGGCTTGCGGCGCCACCAGAGTTTTTGGTTGACAGAGGGTGGAAGGTGAGGCTGCACAAGCCAGAGGATTGGTGCCGCAGTCGAACCGAACGGAGGGCCTGCGGTCGGCCTCCGTGGGGGGGGGTATCTTGATCCACCCGTACACCATCAGGCCGATCATAACACCGCAACTCTCCCAAAAACAACAGAGCCACAACTCTTCGAAGGTCCGCGCGGATTCCTTGCATCAGCGCCGGGGCCCCCTCTCTGTCGCGCGGAGCGCGCCAAGGGCGGCGCCGGGGGCGCCGCCTTGCGGGTCCAGCGCAGATCCAAGAAATCCGCCCCGACCTCCGACGGTTTATGCTTATGCAGCTTCTCTGGAGAATTCAGGGTACGGCTTTCCTGCCCGCTCCCCCAAGCCAGGGGTCCGTGAATGGCCTCGCCTACCTGCTGCAATCAGACCAGAATGTGCTTCCTTGTTCACCTGGCACCCGCCTTGGCAGAAGATCTTACGCACCACTGGCGGGCAGCCCGTCCACGCTGGACGCCGGCATTCGTGACACTGGCGGCAATCAACTTCTCGTGAACATCAGTCTACGGGACTTCCAGTTGTGCGCGATCTGCGATTGCTGGACGCATTGCGTTCGCAGGTGGCAGTCGCCAACCTCAGCAGCGGGACACTGAAAGGAAAAATGATGAGGCAGAGATCATTGCAAAGACGGTCGATGAACATGTCCTCCTGGCCAAGCTCCAGCAACAGCCAACGCTTACGGAGGACGCGAAGAAGAAGGAGAAGAAGAAGCAGAAGAAGAAGAAGCAAGGGTGGGAGGGAAGGAGCAATGGATCACGAGGAAGGGTGAAGACGAGAAGGAAGAAGGACGCAACGGAGGCGAGGGAAAGGGAGGACGCGGAAAGGGTGAAGGTACACCTGTGCAAAACGCAGGCGAGGGAGCGAGCGAGGTGGGGATCTCCTCCTCCTCCTCCTCCTCCTCCTCTTCCTCCTCATCCGCCCCATCCTTCTCCACCTCCTCTCGGCTCCTCCTTCAGCCCTTCCTCCGCCACTTTCTCCTTCTCCTCTACCTTTTCCTCCTCCTCCTCCTCGACATCCTCCTCCTTCTCCTCCTCTTCCTCCTCCTCCTCCTCGCACTCTTTCTCACCACATTCCTCTTACTTCTCCTCCTCCTCCTCCTCCACCTCCTCCTCCAGCCTGCTGCTCGTCCTCGCCCTCCTCCTCCTTCTCCTCCTCCTCCTTCTCCTCCTCCTCCTCCTCCTCGCTCCTCCTCCTCGCTCCTCTCCTCCTCCTCCTCCTCCTCCTCCTCCTCCTCCTCCTCCTCATCCTCCTCCTCGCTCCTTCTCCTCCTCCTCCTCCTCCTCCTCCTCCTCACTCATCATCATCATCAATCATCATCATCATCATCATCATCATCATCATCATCATCATCATCATCATCATCATCATCATCATCATCATCATCATCATCATCATCATCATCATCATCATCATCATCATCATCATCATCAGCAGCATCATCATCCTCATCCTCATCAGCTCATCATCAGCATCACATCATCATCATCATCATCATCATCATCATCAGCATCATCATCATCATCATCATCATCATCATCATCATCATCATCATCATCATCATCATCATCATCATCATCATCATCATCATCATCATCATCCGTCTCGCCCTCCTCCTCACCCTCCTCCTCACCCTCCTCTCCACCCTCTCCCCATCCCATCCGCCTCCACCTCCGCTCCTCGTCGGGCAAGCGACCTGGCCCCGCTGCGCCCACAGGCGCGCCCGCGGCACCAGCCATGGCCTGGGAGGGGTCAGACTGCTGCGAAGCGGAGGGGGGCACCGAGGACGACGAGGAGAAGAGGGACTGCTGTCCCTCTACCCTCCCTCCTCCTCCTCCTCCTCCTCCTCCTCCTCCTCCTCCTCCTCCTCCTCCTTCGCTTCCTTCCCTCCTCCTCCCCCTCCCCCTCCTCCTCCTCCTCCTCCTCCTCCTCCTCCTCCTCCTCCTCCTGCTCCTCCTCCTCCTGCTCCTCCTCCTCCTCCTCGTCTTCCGCATACTCCTCACCTCCTTACCCGCCCAAGTCTGAGTCTGCAGGTTCGCGCTCTCTCCCCCCGAGCGTCTCAGCCCCCAAGGCGCAGGCTGGTGGATCGACCGAGCACGACAGCACTCCTGCCGGGGCCAGGGCGACCAAGACGGTCACGCTGCATGCGAGTGACCTCGTCTAAGCCACGCCGCCAAACTGATGGAACTGTACATCCAACTTGTGCATGCACACGACATGCTCCTCGGCGAAATCTCACGTCAACGGGCGGGCTGTTACGGTCCAAACGCACATCGGTCTAATTAGGCATGCCGTGCTCAAGGTCTTCTCCGAAATGGTACACGCACAGGCTTGACGGGGTTCTCATCTAGAACATGCCCTACGACGATAGTGGCAGCGCGTTTCACTCCCACTCCCAAATGTCACTGCCTTTTTGCAAATGCGTCAACACAAAGGTTAAACACAGTGTGGGCCCGATGAAGATATACTGGTGCAAACTTTGGCAGAAG
>CAUYUJ010019182.1:52526-55026 GCA_963575745.1 Prorocentrum cordatum | reverse complement strand
CTCCTCCTCCTCTTGCTCCTCCCCGCCTCCTCCTCATCCTCCTCCTGCACGCTGTGCTGTGCAAGTGCTCAAATATGGTTAACCCGTCCTCCTCCCCGTCCTCCTCCCCGTGCTCCTCCTCCTATTCCCCCTCCTCCTCCTCCTCCTGTTCCTCTTCCTCCTCTTTCGTCTTCTTCTCTCCTCCTCCTCCTCATCCTCATCCTCCTCGTCCTCGTCCTCGTCCTCGTCCTCGTCCTCCTCCTCCTCATCCTCCTCCCATGCTTCTTATTACGTCTATGGTTTCTGATATGTTTCGTAGTATCAGCATCATTACTCATAGTATTATTCGTCTTCGCCTTCTGAGTATTATTGTTCGTGATCTGAGTTTTAATCGTCTTCTTATTCAGATTCCTCCTCCTCCTCCCCCTCCTCCTCCTCCTCCTCCTCCTCCTTCTCTTCATCTCGTTTTCTTTCTGGATACGCACTGTCGCACCCCGAGGCCAATCGGAAGGGCGGGCCGGGCGTTTCGCCTGAGACTTTCTTACCCCCATGAGCCTGAACTAAAAGTGGGAACAACTTCGCAGATGAAGGGCGGGTGGCTTTCAACATGTGGCTCCCGCCTTAGCGCTTCGCATTTACAAGAGCTTCGCGGATTGAGGGCGGGCCGCTTTCGAAATGTGGCTCTCGCCTCAGCGCCGCGCACATTCGCTTTTTAAAGCTTGCAACAACTTCACTATTTGAGGGCGGGTGGTCTTCTAAATGTGGCTCTCGCCTTAGCGCTGAGTACACTCGTCTTACACACCTGCAATCAATTCACGGATTATGGGCGGGACGGTTTCAAAATGTGACTTGCGCCTCAGCGCCGCGGACATTCGTTTTAACACTTGCAAGAGCTTCACGGATGCAAGGCGGGTGGTCTCAAACTGTGGTTATGGCCTTAACGCCGCGCGCATTCTTTCAAACATTTGCATGAGTTACACGGATTGAAAGCGGGTGGTTTACAACATTGTGGCACTCGCCTTTAGCGCGTGCACTATCGTTCTAACAAATGTAAGCGCTTCGCTGGTTATCGTGGCTAGCGTAGCAAACATGTTCTGGAATGATTCAGGATTGTCGGGGCGCAACAATTACACGGCAGTCGGAAGAAGTGTGCAAGAACGTGAAGTAGGATGGCGGGTAAAACAGATTGGGCTCAAACCCTCCCATAGAGTAGCGAAACACCGCAAAAGCATCTCGACTCTTGAAGTCGGAAGGCGCCTAAAATATCTCGTGACAGGGAAATCCAAAAGTACCTGCTTTTAACGACCGACGTGTACGTTGATTCGCGGTGTTGAAGTCCCAAGGCTGATGTTCTGCACGATTCCGGACCGCCCAGATGCAGCAGTCAGTTTCACTCGTGGCGTTGAAATTACGAGAATGGTGTTCTGGCGCGCTTCATGATTTTCACACGGTTGTCCCCGATTGGGGCAATTCCCTACGAAGAAACGAACTCTTGTATGGGGCCTATGAAGGGGAAGCTTGGAGGGAGGGTGAATGCCAACATCGTTGACGAGGCGTGTATACACCGGTCCTCATCCTCCTCCTCCTCCTCTGCCTCCTCCTCCTCCTCCTCCTCCTCCTCCTCCTCCTCACTCTCATCCTCATCCTCTTCTTCCCCCGCCCCCCCCCCCCCTCTCCCAGCCCTTCCCCCGTCCCCCTCCCCCACCTCCTCCTCCTCCTCCTCCTCCTCCTCCTCCTCCTCCTCCTCCTCCTCCTCCTCCTCTTCCTCCTCCTCATCCTCCTCCTCCACCTCCTCCTCCTCGTATTATTATTCGTATGTTCGCATTCGCGTTCGTATTATTGCTAGCTCTTTGTAATGAGGATATGTTTCTTATCTTTATAAGTATCATGATTACGATGCTGAGTTTGATGAGTATGATGACGGTGATGATGATTCGTACTCGCATTCGTACTCGCATTTGTACTCGGATTCGTATTCGCATTCGTACTCTTAATTCTATATTATCATTAGTATTCGTACTCGTACGATTAGAAAGATTATCTGCATTCGTATTCGTATGATCAGTATTCGTACTGTTCGTGCTTTTAGTATCAGTGTTAGTATAGGCCGTACCCGTACTATACGTAATGTTGTTAGTACTGTTGTTGCTGAGTGTTGGTAGTGTTATTGCTACTGCCCTTCGCATGTGCAACATAACGAGTAAACATGTTACTCGTATACTTGCTACTACTGTTATTACCAGCTGCAGTAGCATGTGTATCGTTATCGGTAGTATTATGATTATGAGTATGGTGATCATTGGTAGCAATCAAAACATCATTCGTGTCATTGTACTCGTCCTAGTACGATTAGGCGTCATCGTGTTGTGTTGCAATGCGTCTTACGCGTACGAGTATTAGTAGTCGCACGCTTATCAGCATTACCATTAATCGTGTTTATGCGAATAGTGTTGTTTCTCCTCCTTTTTCTTCCTCCTCCTCCTCCCTCATCCACGTCCCCATCCTCCTCCTCCTCCTCCTC
>CAUYUJ010019182.1:0-52426 GCA_963575745.1 Prorocentrum cordatum | reverse complement strand
GTGGTAGTAATGCAAATAAGGATCGCGGTAATCGTAGTCTGCTACAGTCAGCGCAAGTTTGCACTACCATGAGCTATGCTGACTTGGATCGCCCCAGGCTGCCTCAGCCACGCGGGCCACGAGCGACCACGGAGCCACGGGCTACACGCCAACGAATCTCACTTTGAGAGCCGCCCCGCACGCGAGGGCCGCGACCTGCACACGATGCGCCGTGCCGGACTCGTCGGATGCCTGGCAGGCTCACGCGGCCACCGGTTCGCGCCCAGGCTTCGGGGTTGCGGAAGGTGCCCCTGGCCCAAGGTGCCCCCGGTGTTTCGCTCAACTTTGGAACCCCTGGGGCCCTCCGGGCCTCGTGCGGGGGTGCTCTGGAGGCCGTGGGGGATGCCCTGGAAATCCTGGGGACACCTTGGGCCAGGGGCACTTCTAGCAACACAAAGCCAAAAGAGGAAACCATGCACAAAATAGACTTTCGAAGGTCCGCGCAGATTTTTTGGATCCGCGCTGCGCACCCCCGCCCTGGCGTGCGGAGCGCGCCATGGTCGGCGCTGGAGGCGCCGCCAGGAGGATCCACCGCAGATCCAAGAAATCCTCGCGAAGCGCCCGAAGTGCATGTCCATGCAGCATTTCTCCTTCGAGGAGCAACGAGCAGCTGGGGGGGCGATCACATGTACATCATGCCCGACTCGCGGCCCTTGTTCTTCACGATCTGCTCGGTCATCATGCCCTTCCAGGCGTCCTTGTAGGTGTCCGCGACCTCCTCTTTGAGATGCACGATGGCCTTAGCAGGGTCCAGGCCCTTGGGGCAGCAGTTCGTGCAGTTCATGATCCCATGGCAACGGTAGAGCTTCATGGTGTCGTTTACCCACGCGAGGCGCTCCTCCGTGAACTGGTCGCGAGAGTCCGCGATCCACCGGTACGCCTGCATCAGCACTGCTGGTCCCAGGTAGTACTCCGGGTTCCACCAGTAGGACGGGCACGATGTCATGCAGCAGGCGCACAAGATGCACTCGTACATGCCGTCCAACTTGGCGCGGTCCTCCCGGCTCTGGAAGTACTCCTTCTCCCCCTTGGCCTTCGCGTCCTTGCGCTTGAGCCAGGGCTCGATCGACTTGTACTGGTTGTAGAAGTTCGTGAGGTCGGGCACGAGGTCCTTGACAACGTACGTGTGGGGCAGCGGCTGGATCTCGATCGGCGCCGGGCCGGGCTCGATGTAGAGGAGGCACGCGAGGCCGTTCTTGCCGTTGATGTTCATGGCGCAGGAGCCACAGATGCCCTCCCGGCAGGAGCGGCGGAACGTGAGGGTGGGGTCCACCTCGTCCTTGACCTTTCAAGGGGAACTGGGACACACAAATAAATACACACAAATAAAAAGATTCCCCATATTTTCCTATATTTTGGGGGCTTTTGTCTTCCCCCCCCCACACTTCCCATATTTCCCCATATTCTCCTGGGAATCGACGATGAATTGTGTCTGTGTGTTTCTTCCCCTCCTGAACCTTGATGAGGGCGTCCAGGATCATGGGGCCGCAGCTCTGGAGGTCGATGGTGTACTCCTGGAGGAAGGGCTTGGCCTGCAGACGAGCGCGCTCCACCGCTCGCAGGGCAACTGCTCGCAGGTGGCCCGGCTGCGCCGCGGGGGACCCACGGTGGAAATGCCTCGAAGACGGACCTGCGCTGTTCGGGCGTGTGCGAGCATAGGCACTCTGCGAGCAGCGGAGCGCGCTCGGCGAGCCTGGGTGTCGGGGTCGTAGCGGTAGATCGCGAACTTCTGCGGGGAGGCCATGTCGGCGAAACCACGGGCGGCCGGGCCCGCGCTCGCCTCGCGAGGAGCTTCTGACCCGGGTCAATCCAGACCCGGGTCAGCGGAAATCGAAAAACTGCAGCGCAGGAAAAAAAACTGCGGCGCAGGTCTTCGCAAACCCGGGTCAGCCAATGTGCGTGGCCGCCTCGCGGCCACGAGCGGCTCGCTGACCCGGGTCAGCCAGAGGGGGTCTTCGCAGGATCCTGCAGGATCCGGTGCCCTGGCTAACCCCCGTTTACATTGACCCCCGTCTCGAGGCTCCCGATCGCCCTCGCCAGCGCCAGCGCCGGCGGGCTGGCCGCCGGGCGCAGGGTCCTGGACAGCGCTCGGGCGAGCATCGCGGGGGCCCTCGGGCGGGGTGCCCACCAGACCACCCCGACCCAACCAGAGGACCCGAATTTCGGGTTTGGGGGGGGGGTACGGGTTACACACGTGGTTTTTCGGCGTTCCCCGACGCCCCCCCCCCCCCACTGGAGATGGAGGGCAGATCGGGGCCTTCGGGCTGGGTTCGGGTGGTTTGGTGGGCATTGATGGGCGGGGCGGGGTGCTGGAGGTCCAGCGGGCGTGCGCGCCCGGGGGGGCACAGAAAAAGTTGGCCGAAGGGGCTGCGGAGAGGAGGGGGTGGAGGGTGGAGAGAGGAGCAGCAGGGGCAGCAGCAGGCCCAGGAGGACCAGAGTAGATCTCAAGACAGCCCCAAGCAGACCCGCCAGGCGGCCGAGGGAGGCCCAAAACGGCACAATACGGTCCAAGACAGCCCCCAAGAGGGCCCCAAAGAGGGCTCCAAGAGGCCCCCAGGCAACTCGGCGACCCACAGGATCCCAAGACAGCCCCAACAAGGACCAGGAAAAGCCACTCAATGAATAGAGGCGAAAAGTGTCATACAGGTTACGGCCCTCTGTGCGGTACTTGAAGCGCGGCCACAGAGCGTGCTGCGCTGGCAAGGTGGCGGGACTTGCCGCTCGATATGTCCCATCTCTCTCTTTTTTTTTTTCTCTCTCTCTCTCTCTTTTTCGCGCTCTCTCTCTCTCTCTCTCTCCCTCTCTCTCTCCCTCTCTCTCTCTCTCCCTCGGGAAACCAAAAAATAGTTACCGGCACCACTACTCCCTGGACCTCTCCCGGGGTGCGTTCTGACCAGAATTTCTAAGCGAATCTAGCCGTGGCGACGAGGGCCTCCTAGGAGGCCCAAAACGGCGAAAATCATCCTAATATAGCAGTCTCGGCACATTGTCCGCCTCTGACTCCCTATCTATTTTTTCGCCTACCATCCTGTGGTGTTGGGTCCTCGCTTTGAAGAGACGGTCCCCGCGTTCCTCTCCTCTCCTCTCCTCTCCTCTCCTCTCCTCTCCTCTCCTCTCCTCTCCTCTCCTCTCCTCTCCTCCTCCCCATCCTCCCTCCTCCATCACAATCATCATCACCACCCGTTTCAGCACACCCCTCACACGCTTCGCAGCCGCATAGGGAGCTCCACCGAAGGCCCCAATTGGACCGCCCGCATGCGTCACGCACCACCCAGTACAGCGCTTCGTGGACCCATAGGAAGCTCCACCGACGGCCCCGATTGGACCGACCGCATGCGTGACGCATCAACCAGTACAGCGCTTCGTGGCCCCATAACGAGCTCCACCGAAGGCCCCAATGGGGCCGCCCGCATGCGTCACGCACCACCCAGTACAGCACTTCGTGGCCCCATAGGGAGCTCCACCGAAGGCCCCAGTGGCAAAATCCGCATGCGTCACGCACCACCCAGTACAGCGTTTCGTGGCCCTATAGGGAGCTCCACCGAAGGCCCCGATGGGACCGCCCGCATGCGTGACGCACCAACCAGTACAGCGCCTCGTGGACCCATAGGGAGCTCCACCGACGGCCCCGATTGGACCGCCCGCATGCGTCACGCACCACACAGTACAGCGCTTCGCGGCCCCATAACGAGCTCCACCGAAGGCCCCAATGGGACCGCCCGCATGCGTCACGCACCACCCAGTACAGCGTTTCGTGGCCCCGTAGGGAGGAGCTCCACCGAAGGTCCCAATGGGTCAGCCCGCATGCGTCACGCACACTCCAGTACAAATTCGTGGCCGTTATGAAGCTCCACCGGAGGTCCCAGTGGGACCGCCCGCATGCGTCACGCACCAGCCAGTACAGCGCTTCGTGGCCCATAGGGAGCTCCACCGACGGCCCCAGTGGCACCGCCCGCATGCGTCACGCATCACCCAGTACAGCGTTTCGTGGCCCTACAGGGAGCTCCACCGAAGGTCCCAGTGGGACCGCCCGCACGCGGCACGTTCCACCCAGTACAGCGTTTCGTGGCCCCATAGGGAGCTCCACCAACGGCCATAGTGGGACCGCCCGCATGCGCCACGCACCACCCAGCACAGCGTTTCGTGGCCCAGTAGGGGGGCCCCACCGACGGCCCCAGTGGGACCGCCCGCATGCGTCACGCACCACCCAGTACAGCGTTTCGTGGCCCCATAGGGAGCTCCACCGAAGGTCCCAGTGGAACCGCCCGCATGCGTCCCGCACACCCAGTACAGCGCTTCGTGGCCCCATAGGGAGCCCCACCGAAGGTCCCAGCGGGACCGCCCGCATGCGTCACGCACACCCAGTACAACGTTTCGTGGCCCCATAGGGAGCCCCACCGAAGGTCCCAGCGAGGCCGCCCGCATGCGTCGCCCCCACCCTGTACAACGCTTCGTGTCCCCATGGGGAGCCCCACCGAAGGTCCCAGTTGGACCGCCCGCATGCGTCCCGCACACCCAGTACAGGGTTTCGCAGCCCCATAGGGAGCCCCACCGAAGGTCCCAATGGGACCGCCCGCATGCGCCAAGCACACCCATTACAGCGCTTCGTGGCTCCATTATGGAGCCCCACCAATCCGTGGCCTTCTAGGGAGCTCCACCGAAGGCCTCACTGGCAAAGTCCACATCGTTCCCCCACCCAGCACAACGTTTCGTGAGGCCCCAGTGGCAAAGTCCGCATGCGTCTCCCCACCCAGCACAACGCTTCGTGGCCCCATAACGAGCTCCACCGAAGGCCCCAGTGGCAAATTCCGCATGCGTCCCCCCCACCCAGCACAACGCTTCGTGGCCCCATAGGGAGATCCACCGAAGGCCCCAGTGGCAAAGTCCGCATGCGTCTCCCCTACCCAGCACAACGTTTCGTGGCCCATAGGGAGCTCCGCTGGAGGCCCCAGTGGCAAAGTCCGCATGCGTCTCCCCCACCCAGTGCAGGTTTCGTGGCCCATAGGGAGCTCCACCGAAGGCCCCAGTGGCAAACTTCGCATGCGTCTCCCCCACCCAGTGCAGCGCTTCGTGGCCCCATAGGGAGCTCCACCGAATACGATACCCATAATTGCGGTATTCACAACTACATGTGGTTGGGTCCTTTGCCAGGTTAATTATTTTGGTTTGTTCTCTCTCTCTATCTCTATCTCTCTCTCTCTCTCTCTTTCTCTCTCGGTGTGGGGGCCGGCAAGGTGAGGGTCCACACACTAGCTCATGACGCCAACGCGACCCACGGCGCGACAGAACGCCAGCGGCGTCCGAGCTCACACCACGCCTCATCGAGCCCCCTCTGGCATGATGAGGGACATCTGCTGCGGCGCGCGAAACAGGGAACGGAGGAGGAGGAGGAGGAGGAGGAGGAGGAGGAGGGGGCCCCCGCACCTCGATGCAGCCACGGAGGAGGAGGAGGAGGAGGAGGAGGAGGAGGAAGAGGGAGGAGGAGGAAGAGGGAGGAGGCGCGGCAGGAGGCAGGAGGAGGAAGAGAAGGAGGAGGAGGAAGAGGGAGGAGGCGAGGGAAGAGGAGGAGGATGAGGAGGAAGGAGGAGTAGGAGGAGGGGAAGGAGGAGGAAAAACCCTACGCAGTTGGCTGCAGCCCCCGCACCTCGGACGCACCGCGCGGCTCCAGACTCGGAGGCGCCCCCGCGGCCGTGGCCGCACGGCCGAACGGCCGCGGACGGCCGCGCGGCCCACGCGCGGCCTCAGACCGCCGGGCCCCGCAGCTGCCGGCGGTGCGCGGACGCGCCCTGCTGAAGGAACGACACGGCCTCGCCGCCGTTCCAGGGGAGCGCGGGGGGAGGCGACTCTGGGCCGGGGGGCCCGGTCAGACCAGTGGCCATGGGGAGCGGGGGGCCGTGTCAGAGGGAGGGCACCTCTGGGGAGTGGGGGGGGCCCGGGAGGCAACTCTGAGGGGGAGCGGGGGGCCATGTCGGACCACTCCCAACCGACTGGCACCAGTTCCAACCAAGCGGGCCGCTGCTCAAGCGTTCCAGGGGAGGGGGAGGGAGGCAACTCTGGGGCGGGGGGGAGGAGGGGGGAGAGGGGGGCCATGTCGGACCAATCCAAGCCGACTGGTACCAATGCCAACCGAGCGGGCCGCTGCTCAACAATTCCAGGGAATGGGGAGGGATGCAACTCTGGGGCGGGGGAAGGAGGGGGGAGAGGGGGGGGGCATATCGGACCAATCCCAGCCGACTGGTACCAAGTCCAACCAAGCGGGAAACTGCTCAACCTACCAAGAAACCAACTGGTCCGTACAGTGGGATTCTGTGGTGCGTAGAGCAGGTGAAGACGATTGAGAAATCAAATGCACGTCTTGAAAGTACACCTTCATTCTGGCTGACAATATGAGCGCCACGTTTGGAATTGGTACAAGGGGTGCTCAATTCCCTGTCACAGGGGGGCCCTTGCCTGACACAGGGGGACCCAAACGTATCATAATAACCACTCGCGCTGTCCGAAAAACGGCTGTCGCAAGAACGACTCCCTCGTATCACACGAACAACCCTCTCGCATCACAAGCACGACTCGTCCTTGTCATACGAACGTCTCACAGAATCACAAGAACAGACAACTGTTTCGTGGAGTTGTGCTGTTGTGAAACTGAGCGGTGGTCGCCAACATTACTGAAGCTTTACGGCTGGTGCATGGGAGCTGGACCGCGTTCGCACGACAGTTGCGTAATGCTCCGCAGATTTTGGGTTTTGATGTGAGAGCTGTGGGAGCTCCATCAGCGAGCAATCCGAGACTCAAAAACGAAGTGTGGATACCAAACAGAGCATGAAACACTTCCAAATGACAAGCTGGCTGTGCACATAGGAAAGCTAGACTTGTCAAGTGTAACCAGAAAGCAGATTTCATGTGCGCCAGCTGCGCAAACGAGCTGTAACATGGCATATGGCACCTCGAGGGTTCGCGTAATCTGACGTGGGGTCGGTGTGAAATGCGCAACATGTGTTCAGAATGTAATGTGGGAATTCAGCTGTTTGCTTGTAGTCTATAGCGTGCGATCATTGCTTATAGTGTTGCTTGTTGTGCCATCGGTTGTTGTATTACGAAGATATCGTGTTGCCTTGCTTAGTGAGCTATTGATTCACTGTGCTGCTTGTGTGCGTGTGTGTGGTATCTCATCCGTGTCTGTAAAGGATATAATGTGAAACGCGCCGATCCCAACTGACCATTTCATGATGTAATGGGCCTTCGTCGGAATAGCTCCCAATGGGACCAGGAAACATTCTACTGGGCGGGGGGGACTCATGCGAACTGCACACCTGGGACCTTCGGTGGAGGTCCCTATGGGGCCACGAAGCGTTGTACTGGGTGGGGGAGGCGCATGCGAACTGTGCCACTGGGACCTTCGGTGGAGCTCCTCTGGGGCCACGAAAACGCATGCGAACTGCGCCACTGGGACCTTCGGCGAGGCCCCCTCTGAGGCCACGAAACGCTGTACTGGGTCGGGAGACGCATGCGGCCCATGCCGTTGGGACCTTCGGTGGAGCTTCCTCTGAAGCCGCGAAGCGTTGTACTGGGTGGGAGAGACGCGTGCGAACTGCGCAACTGGGTCCTTCAGTGGAGCCCCCTAAGGGCCACGAAGCGCTGTACTGGGTGGGAGAGACGCATGCGAACTGCGCCAGTGGGACCTTCGGTTGAGTTTCCTCGGGAGTCACGAAACGCTATACTGGGTAGGAGCGACGCATGCGAACTGCGCCACTGGGACCTTCGGTGGAGATCCACCTGGGGCCACGACGCGCTGTACTGGGTGGGGGAGACGCTTGCGAATTGCGCCACTGAAACATTCGGCGCAGCTCCCCCTGGGGCCACGAAGTGCTGTGGGTGAGACGCATGCGAACTGCGCCGCGGGGGCATTGGGTGGAGGTCCCTATGGGGCCACGAAGCGCAGTGCTAGGTGATGCTGGTGACGACAACGACGGGGACATGCCGAAGGCCGAGGCAGGGACGGGAGGAAGGAGGAGGGGGAGGCGAAGGAGAGGAGAAGAGGAGAGGGACGCGGGGACTGCCTCTTCAGAACGAGGACCCAACACTAGGTTGGTTGGTACAAACACTCTTGCGGCAGAAGACCCGCTCCAAGCAAGGGGGTGGAAAACGATTTCAGGGAGGTCTTCGTAAGAGCGATAACAAAAACTACCAAGCCCGATTGATGGGGTCAAAAGTTAAGACTAAGGCCCATTGAATACAACTACTTGCCCAAATATGGCGAATTCGATGGGTTCACGCAACAAAATGGGATCATGCCGGATTCGGCTGGTCTGCGTCCACGGCTATACCAGCGCCGATGCTGAAATTAAAACCCCAGGACTTGCATCATAAGGAAGTGAAGGGAAGGGGAGAAAACGAGGAGAGCAGGGGGGGACACGAGTGGGAAGGAACAGAAAGGATGGAGGATGGCACGGCCTGGCCGTCCAAGATCTGCAGTGCCTCCCTGAGGCCGTCCATCTCCTTCTCCCGCCGCTTCACCTGGGGATCCACGAAAGTCGGCGAACGCCATGGCTCCTCCGTATACTTGCCAGGTACTAAAGTTGTTGACCATCGGCGGAAAATTGCAAAGCTGGTCCCGCGTGCCGCTAACGACCGAAATGGATGCAGAAGTGCCCTGATGCGGAGGCGCGAGCGTTCGTGAGCTCTTTGGGATGGAAGGCCAGCCAAGCAAGAGCGACAGCGTTGTATAAGGATTCCCAGGGCCACACTGCGTCAAAACGAGAACGATTGCAATGGAGCATCGCGTTGGCATCGGCATGACAACGACGATGACGAAGATGACGCTGGCAATCTTGAGTGACCCATGCGGAGTGATTGCGTTGTGAGTGGGTCCCAAGTTGGAGTGAATGTCGGGTCTGTTCCTTATGGGGCGGCGTAACTATCGCACCGTTCTGAATATACACAAATATGTTGTACGGGGTACGAGTCCATCGGATCCAGACCGCTCCCTGACCAAAAACCTGTCTCTAAGATTGCATGGGGGGGTCGGGGGGGTCCGAAACTTGACGTCTCATGGCCAAAACTGTAGTACCACCCGTGTATCCCCTCCTTCTCTGCCCCGATACTCAAATATTTCTGACCTCATTTTCTCCCTCCCTCCTCCTTCCCCCCTCCTCCTCCCTCTCTCCCCCTCCCTCCTCCTCCCTCCTCCCTCCTCCCTCCTCCTCCGACTCCGCCTCCTCTCCTCCTTCCCATCCTCCTCCTCCTCCTCCTCCTCCTCCTCCTCCTCCCCTCCTCCTCCTCCTCCTCCTCCTCCATCAAAACCCGCATCAGCATCACTATAGTCATCATTATCATCATTACCATAGTCATCTTCGTCGTCAGCAGCGGCAGCATAACCAGCATCAAGATCACCATCAACATCAACATCGGCATCACCATCATTCGCATCATCGTCATCATAATCATGCGCATCCTCATCCTCATCATCACCGTCATCATCGTCAGCATCGTCATCATAATTAACACCATCACCGACAACACCGTCATCGTCATCGTCATCTTCAGCGTCATCATCATCATCATCATCATCATCATCATCATCATCACCATCGTCATCATCATCGTCATCGTCGTCTTCATCGTCGTCATCATAATCAGCATGATCATCACCAACATCGTCATCATCATAATCATCATCGTCATCGTCATCGCAATCATCGTCATCAGCAGCATCAGCATCCTCATCATCATCATCATCATCACCACCATCATCATCAGCAACATCATCGGCATCATCATCATCGTCGTCGTCATCAGCATCAGCATCGTCATCAGCATCAGCACCAACATGGCAGCATCGACATCAGCATAATCATCGCCATCATCGTCAACACTGTCACCGTCATACCCAACACCGTCAGCATCATCATCATAATCATCATCGTCGTCATCATCATGCTCATCACCAGCATCGCCATAATCACCATTATCATCATGATGATGCTCATCATCATCATCATCATCATTATCAACTCCTTCACAACCAGCGTCATCATCATCGTCGTCGTCATCATCGATACCGTCATCGTCAGCACCACCACCAGCACCATCGTCATCATCAGATTCATCAGCATCAGCAGCATCCTGATCAACATCATCAGCATCATAATCAGCAGCAGCATCAGTAACATCAGCATCAGCATCATCATCATCATCAGCATCAGCAGCAGCATCATCAGCATCGTCATCGTCGCCATCATCATCACGATCACCAACATCGTCACAATCATCATCATCAGCATCGTCAACATCGTCATCATCATCATCATCATCATCATCATCATATTCGTCGCCATCGTCATCGTCATCATCATCGTCATCGTGGCCATTGGCATCATCAACATCATCACCATCATGACAATCAGTATCACCATCATCATCATCATCATCGTCATCGTCAGCATCAGCATCAGCATCATCAGCAGCATCGTCATCATCATCATCATCATCACCACAATCACCATCATCAACATCATTATCAGCAGCATCGTCATCGTCATCGTCATCGTCATCGTCATCGTCATCGTCATCGTCGTAATCATCGTCCTCATCACCGTCACCATCATCATCATCATCATCATCATCACCAGCATCACCATCATCACCATAATCATCACCAGCATCATCGTAATCGCAATCATCACCTTGATCGTCATCATCATGCTCACCTTTATCAACGTCATTGCCGTCATCATCAGCATCATCATCGTGATGAACGTCATCAGCAGCATTATCATCATAAGCATCACCATCATGATCATGATCCTCATCACCATCAGCAGCATCATGATGATCATAATCGTCACCAGCCTCGTCATCACCCTCATCATCAGCATCATCGTTATCGTCATCACTATCATCACCACCATCATCAGCAGCATCATCATCAGCATCATCGTAACCATCATCGTCACCATCATCGTCACCATCATCATCATCATCATCATCATCATCGTCATCGTCATCACCATCGTCATAATCATCGTCATCGTCATTGTCATCATCATCACCATCACCATCATCATCAGCAGCATCATCAGCATCATCGTCGTCATCATCATCAGCATCATCGTCATCACCATCGTCATCATCTTCATCATCACCATGACCACCATTGTCATCACCAACATCAGCAGCATCATTATCAGCAGCATCATCATCATCACCAACGTAATCATCATCATCATCATCATCATCATCATCATCAGCACCATCATCATTACCAGCATCGTCATCACTATCATCACCATGACCATCACCATCATCATCATCATCGTCATCGTCATCAGTACCAACAGACTCATCATCATCATCATTATGATCATCATCAACACACTCATCATCATCACCATCATCATCAGCATCAGTATCAGCATTATCAACAGCATCATCATCAGCATCATCACCAGCATCATCACCAGCACCATCATCATTATCAGCATCATCATCACCATCATCATCACCATGACCAGCACCATCATCAGCATCATCATCGTCGTCGTTATCATCATATCTATTCCTTCTCCCCTGGTCTCCCTCCGCGCCCCCCTCCGCTCGCCCCCCCCCACCCCTCCCTGGAGGCAGAAACGGTGGCGGGAAGACGTGCTTGCAGTCTGCCTCCGGGCCATGCCTCCTCCTCCTCCTCAGATTTAGACGAGCGCGTTCCACTACTCGCAAAGTAGCTACTCGAAAATAGCCTGAATCCGCCGCGGGGGATCTACGATAAATTACATCGAGGCAGACATGTGTGTGTCGGACTTTTGCGAGTAGGCACTTTGCGAGTAGTGGAACGTGCTCCGTGAAGATTGCCGTTGGTCCCAGCCTCTTCCGAGCGCCGCGGGACCCTTTGCCGCCTCTCAAAGGGGTCGTTTCCCCCAGGAGCGACGCGCGAGAGGCGGCCGTTCCCGGGGGGGGGGGGCGCTAGCCCTCCTCCTCCCGTCGCGGCAATTGTTGTGGCGCTGGTTGCGCGACGCGCCCACCTCGCACTTGACTGCGTGCCCGCCGTGCGGTCGAGGGCCTCGTTGCAGAGACTTCCATCCTCGCGGCGGTGCTGGCAGCGGGAGCCAGGCGGGCAGACCTGGACACAGAGCCGCCGCTTGAGGTTGTCACAGAAGTGCGCGCCTCCCCCATCCTCCCTTCCCTCCCTCCCTCTCTCCATCCCGCCCTCCATCCATCCCTCCTCCTCCTTCTTCTCCTCCTCCTCTGAATTCTTCTTCTTGTTCTTCCTCCTCCTCCTCCTCCTCTTCCACCTCCTCCTCCTCCTCCTCCACCTCCCTTTCCTCCTCCTCCTCCTCCTCCTCATCATCATCATCATCATCATCAGCATCAGCATCAGCATCAGCATCAGCATCATCATCATCATCATCAGCAGCAGCAGCAGCATCATCATCCCTCCTCCCCGCGATGCCTTCTCTTCGTACGGCTCGGCCTTCGCGACGCACTGCTCCAGCAACTTGGCCTGGAACTCGCCCACGGCGTCCGCCTCGGCCTGCAGGCTGTCCCGGTCCGCGCCCATCTCCGCGGCGGACTTCCCCAGGGCCTCCGAAGCGGGGGAGATCGAGGAGAGGGCGGATGATGAGGAGGTAGAGGGAGGAACCGCAGACCAGTGCGCCCCTTGGAAGCCCGCAGGGCGACCAGAGGGTGCGATGAGTCGAAGGTCAGCCCGCCCGCCAGCGCGTGCAGCTGAGGCAGGAAAGCGCCGGCCTGCTTTCCGCGCTTAGCGCGCAGCCGTAAAGAATTCTCTGTTTTATTATCATCTTATATATATATATAAGAAATGCAGCAGTAAAGAATTCTGCGGCATGGGCGGGACGGCGGCGGGCGACAGGGCGGGAGGGGGCGGGAGCAGAGAAGAAGCTGCACGAGCGGCCCCCCCACTCCAAGGGGGGCGGTCGGCATGCATTGGCTCACCACGCTTTGGGTGCGTGCCCTGCGCAGCTCGCCCGACGTGCATGTTCTGATCGGCAAGCGTTGAAGGAACCCGAGACGGCCGCTTGCGTCTGAGCATCGAATTGTGAAGTTTGCCAGAGCTGCCATGCGCTCCGCAGAGCCTGCAGCAGAAAAGGGCAGACTCCGCGGCGACATCGCCAGCCCCAGGCTCCAACACAGGAGTGGGGGGACCCTGGACTGACAACGGATCAGGCTCCAGGATGCGGCCAGCAGCCTCGCAGGCTAGCTGCACAGCCTCCGATCGAGCAGACTCAAGACTGAAATCAGAGGCACGGAACCACTACTCGCAGGCAAGCCTCTGGACAGGAGACGACGCGCAGGTTCTGCTGCCTCTGCTGGTGATGAGGCTCTCGATTGAGACGGCCGTTTGACCGAACCTCCCACCTCGTCTGCAACTCATTTCACCAACAACAGTGATGTGCCAGAACCCATGACTGGTCACTGGGCTCCCCGGAGGAGCGGGCGGGGCAGTGGAGCGGGGAGGGCAGTCGGGGTCCAGGGCGGTCCAGGACCTGGTTCCCAACATCCTTTTGGGGGCACGAGCGGCCAGACGGATCGTCGGCTGATGGTAGCTGAGCCCCCCTGACGAAGCTCTGCAAAGACCCTCCGCAACAAGATGCGACAGGGCCCCTCACCTGGCGAACAAGTCCGCCAAGAGGCTCCCTGCCCAAAACCTGGCGCACGTCCCCCTTCTCCAAGGTGCCGTCAGAACTCGAGTGAGCAGGGCGTCGTCGGAACTGCGGGACCCTGGCCAGACCGAGAGCAAATCTACTGCCCCACGCGGCGGCGTGCTCGGCTAAGCTTCTTGCCTGTTCAGGGTTCCTCCTCTTCCGCCTCCTCCTCCTCCTCCTCCTCCTCCTCCGCCCTCCCCCTCCTCCTCCTCCTCCTCCTCCTCCTCCTCCTCCTCCTCCTCCTCCTCCTCCGCCCTCCCCCTCCTCCTCCTCCTCCTCCTCCTCCTACTCCTCCTCCTCCTCCTCCTCCTCCTCCGGCCCGGAAATCAGAAACCCGGAGACGCGCGCCAGGGCGGCGACGCACCGACCGTCCGACCATCCGCATTTTCGGCTCTGCCGATCGTCGCGCGGGCCCCCGGCAGCGCTGCAGAATTCGCCCGCGCGGCAGCAGGCGCTCCAACAACTGGACGGATGCCCATCCAGCTCGAGAGAGACATCAGGGGTGCTGGACCGAAACCAACTGCCGTCCAAGCTGCCCACCTGTCCCTCGCCTGCAGCACGACAGCACCTCGACCGTCGCGTGCCACTAAGTATACGACACGGAGGGGTTGTATGTTGCATGTGCACGCTAGCTGCTGTGGGGGTGAATGCCAGGGCAACCCTCACGCGGCCGCCGCCTGCAGGCGCAAACCTCCCCCACGCCCGGGGGACCCCCCCCCCCTGTGCAGCCACCAATCCCACGCTCGGGCACCCTGCGCCTTCATCTGCGGGTGGGGGTCCCTGTCGTGGGGCTGTGGGCTGCGAGGGGGCCACCCTGTGGGTAGTGGGAGAGGCCCCTGCGCCTTTCCCACTCTGGCGAGGGATGGCCGAAGCAAGCCTCCTGCAGCAGGGAGCCACTGCCATGCCGGTGAGTGTGGCCTCCCCGCCGCGTCTGCAAGCTCAGCCCTCACATGTCGCTACGGCCGCCTCCCAGTTCACGTACGTTTCCCTACTCTCCCCTCACATTGATGAGCCCTCCCCTCCTCCTCCTCCTCCTTCTTCTTCTTCTTCTTCCTCTTCGTACTTTTCGAATTCTCCCTGTCGCCAGTCGCGTTTCTGAACTTTTCTAAACTCCCACACCCCGACCATTCTGGTCGCGAGGCGTACTCGCTTGATCACGCCTCCAGAGCCGACAGGCCCTGAGAGAGAGAAAGAGAGAGAGAGAGAGAAAGAGAGAGAGAGAGAGAGCGGAGGAGGACGAGGAGGAGGAGGAGGAGGAGGCGGAGGAGGAGGAGGAGGAGGAGGAGGAGGAGCAGTCGCCCACTCCAACCAAGGCGGGCGCCAGCCTTGGAGCGCAGGCCGCGGGGGCCAGCCCAGCTTCACAGGACTGGTTGAAGACGATCCTTCGCGGCGCTCAGCGCGATGAGTGGCCCTCGTGGGTGCAGTCGATCCCGTGAGTCTTGACCTCCAGGTAGATGAAGCACGAGAGGATGAGGCACTGGAGAGAGCTCTAGAGCGAGTGCCCCTCCAGCTTGTGGACAGGGCGAGCTCAAGCCGATGCGGTCGAGCACGCCGTCCTGGGCGAGGGTGCGCGGTGGACTCGCAAGGTGGCACAGCCGATCGCACAGCGGGTAATGCGGATGGAACTGCGTGCGCCGACGCAGCCGAACTTGCACGAGTCGACCTCGGGCGTGACGTGCATCCTCGGGCTGGTGTGCCGCCTGCCAGCTGGCGTCCGCAATCATAACCCAGCGCGATGACGATGGGAAAAAACAGCGGGAAAAACACACACACACAAACACACACACACACACACACACACGAAAACACACACAAACAAACAAACAACACACAAAACACACACAACAAAAAACACACACACACACACACGGTGGGAAAAACAACACACTGGTGGGAAACAAAAACACACGCTTTGTAAACAGCACACACGGTGTGTGTGTGTGTGTTTCCCCACGGTGTGTGTGTTTTCCCACGGTGTGTGTGTGTGTGTGTGTATGTTTTTGTCCCCACCGGTGGACTAAGTGCAAGATGTGCTTTCAGTACTCGACAGCGAGCATCAAGGTCGTGCTGCCAGGGCCACACGACGCCTCCAAGCGTTCTTGCAGAATGACCTCGAAACTGTCGGGCATCCAATGGGCGATCAACACGTTGATGAAATGGCGCTGGGGCTTCGATGTGATACCGTCCTGCTCGTCATCGCGCACGGCACGCTTTGCAATCATCGAGGTCCTGACCATAGCGTGGCGGCGGCGAGGAGGGTTCACCAGCGACTCGAGGAGGAGGAAGAGGAGGAGGAGGAGGAGGAGGAGGAGGAGGAGGAGGAGAGGCGCGCGAACCTGTCCACAGCTTCGAGCTTCGAGGAGGAAGAGGAAGAGGAGGAGGAGGAGGAGGAAGAGGAGGGGGAGGAGGAAGAGGGGACCCCCCCCCAGTGGGCCTTTGATGCCTTGATCTTCAAGCTCACGATCTTCTCCTTCTCCGCCGTCGCAATGGCGTTGTCCTTGCTGTCCTCCTCGTAAGCGGCCTGAGCGGCCCCCTCCTCCGACTCGATCGAGTAGAGCCTCTTCGAGAAGTCCCCCTCCATGACCTCGAAGGTCGGGGGAATCATAGGGGGGAGGGAAAAGGGAGGAGGGAAAGGGGAGGGAAAAGGAATCATAGGGGGGAGGGAAAAGGAATCATTGGGGGGAGGGAAAAGGAGGAGGGACAAGGGGGGGAGGGAGGAGGGAAAAGGGAGGAATCATAGGGGGAGGGATAAGGAATCATAGGGGGGAGGGAAAAGGGAGGAGGGAGCGGGCCCATGACCTCCAGGAGGCCCATGACGCCCGAAGACGGTCCGCTTTGGCTGGTGCTGTCCTGAAGGGGGGGGGGCAAGAAGGGGATGACGGGGAGGACGGAGAGGAAGAGGAGAAAGAGGCTGGGGAGAAGGATAAGATTGACGCACACACACACACACACACACACACACACACACACACACACACACACACACACACACACACACACGCATACACACTGTGATGTCCGCCCCCCTAAAAAAATGATATGCACATGGTGCAGGGCGGAAGGCTCTGGAGCCATCGTAGAGAGCTCGCTCCTCTACTGTACCTTGACGCGCAAGTATGTCGCCGCGCCACGTGGCATCATAAGGCACACGAACACATCTCCTACACTTCCGCGTTGACCTAATGCTGCGTTCCGGAATACCCATTATCTTAACGCCTAGGCCATCCTTCGAGCGAAAAGGAGTTTGAGGGGTTCAGGGCCTTGCAGATCGATGTGCGTGTGTGTCGTTGCAGGAAATCGACGTGAGTCCCACCAGCCCTCTGGACGTGAGTGGTCTGTGGAGCTCGTTCTGCCGACCCCCTTCTTCTCCCTCGGAGAGGGGTCCCCTCCTCCCACCCCCCACCCCTGGCTTTGTAGGGGGGCGCCCCGCGAAGCGTCAGGTTGACCAGGGTGAGCCCAAGATGGCCTCCAGGATGGCCCAATGTACCCCTATCATGATTCAAGATAGCCTCATACATGCACCCGAAAGCCCTCAAGACCGCCGCAAGACGGCCCCAAGTGCTCTCTGAGCCTCCCGAGGAGGCCCCCAGGAGGCCAGAATACTTCAACGCCCATGTGTTGTTCAGTGTGTGTTGTTTTCTTGCCTTTTCGGTTCCGATGGGCTCCTGGGGCCTCTAGATGGTCGGAACGAGCGGAAGCGCGGAAATGAGGCCAGCGCTGCAGCGGGGGCACGACTCGCAACAAGCGGTAGCCCGAAAATGAAGCCAGGGCTTCAGCGAGAGCAGCATTTTTTGAAACGCATCCAGCGAGAACCCGCGTCCCGGGAATCCTGCTGTGTTAAAAAACAGCACGCGGGGAGGGGGGCCGAACACTCCCCGGACGCCACCAGGGGAGAGAGGAAGTCGTATCCATATTGTGTAATCGTAGAAGGAGGGCGAAGGGGGGGGGGGTCCCAGGTCAGGGTCAAGGCCGGCGGCCCTCCCCTCCCCTCCCCGGTGCCCTTTGTGGGCAGGAAGGGCACTCGCCATCGCTCCGACGCCCGTTCCCCGTGCGTCTGTCAGCCTCGTGCGCGCCTTATTGTCCGCAAGGGGATCCCGAATGCTCCCCGATGGTCACCGCCAGGACAAAAGGCGCGTCCAAGCGATGCCAAGGACCACAGCGGGGGGGGGGGGGGGGCATGTGGGAGGGGCGGGCCTGGACCCGTCTGCGGTGGGGGAGTGGGCTCGGGTCAGAAGGCCGCCCCCTCCCCGGGGCCCACGCGGGGCCGGGGGGGGGGGGGAGGCGCCAAGGGGGGTCCCCGGGGAGGTCCCGCCGTCAGGGTCGGCGGCACAGGCCGCAATGGCAGCAGGAAGGGGCGCGGTTTCCGTCGCGGCACGCAGAGGCGATCCGCTCGCGCGCCGAGCAGCCCAGGCTACGGAGTTGCGAGTTGTCCCGCGTGCAAGAGAAGAGGGGAGGGAACGGGAAGAAAGAGGCTGCCGCGGAGGGGGAGGTCGGGAGGGAGCGCTCTCACGCGGCGGCGCCGCTGGGAGCGCGCGGGGCGGCCACGCAGGAAGCGGCACAACCTACGGAAGGGAACGGGCCAGATGTCAGTAACCTGGGCCGACGCCTTGGGCCAGCTGCATGCTGATCCACAGCGGTTGCGGAGTGAGGTGGAGGAGAAGGGGAGGAAGCGGCGGAGAAGGACGAGCGGCCAGAGGACACGAAGGACGCAAGGACCTGGGCAAGGAGAGGACGGGGAGGGGGAGGGGCGGGCAGCCGGAGGAGGAAGAGGCGGCACAGCGTGCTGGCGCTGCCCCGTCCTGGCCGCCGTCGTCGTCCTTCGAGTAGTAGTCGCGCAGGACCCTCAGGGCGGCCTGGGTGCCCTGCAGGGCCCGCTGCAGCTCCTCCGTCTCCTGCTCGTACATGGCCTTCTGCTTGGAGCGGATCTCGTCCATGCTCTTCTGCGACTGCACTATGTCGGACAACTCCTCCTGGAGTGTGGTGATCTCCTCAGGCAGCCAGGTGAACCCATGAGGGCCTCAGAGAGCCCAAGATGACTTCCAGGATGGCCCAAGACAGCCCAAAATGGCTCATTATGGCTCCCAAGATGCTCCAAGAGGCCCCAAGACCGCTCCAAGACGGCTCGTGGCCACGGAGCCTCCCCAGGAGGCCGCCAAGGAATATCAATGAATTGTGCCTTCTCGCTTCTCCGTTTCCGATGGCCTTCCGAGCCCAGCGTTGGACGGGCCTGCAGGGCTAGGGTTCGCTTGCAGTCGCAGGCTCCTCCACTACCTTGGCCGACTCGGCCGACTGCTGGTCCACTATGGTGGAGACCTTCGAGATCTCCTGGGCCTTGTCGTCCACCTTTGCCTGGGTCTCCGCCATCTCCTTGTCGCAGTACGCCTTGTGGTCGGCCTCCTTCGAGGCTTCCTCCTCCATCCTGGCGATCATGCTCGACACCATGCTCCTCACCTTCGCGAAGGGGTCCTCTCGGGTCGGGCGAAAGGGGGGGATAGCAAAGGGGGGGTTGAGAATCAGCTCACGTAGCTGATTTTCCTGGCGCCTCCTGGCGCCGGAGGCGGCCATGTATCGAGGAATGGGCCCCTCGGTGAGGCCGAAACCAGCTGCATGCAGCAAATTCCCAATCCCCCCCTTTCGCCCGGCCCGATCCTCGGCGGACGAGCCCTTCGACCGCAGCACCGAGTCCATGTAACGGAACAGCTGCGTCAGAGACCTCGACTTTCGCTCCTTGGCGAGCCTCTCGGGGGGGCGGCAATGATCGGGGAGGAGGAGGAGGAGGAGGAGGAGGAGGAGGAGGAGGAGGAGGAGAAGAAGGAGGAGGAGGAGGAGGAGGAGGAGGAGGAGGTGGAGGAGGAGGTGGAGGAGGAGGAGGAGGAGGAGGAGGTGGAGAGGGAGGGGGAAGGCCAAGCGAGACCACGGCGGCTCCCCAGGCACGGCCCTTATCTGCTCAGGATCCTTCCCTCGACCCCATCCCGGGGTCCATCCTGACCATTGGGCGTGGCTTAGTGGGGGGGTCATAAATGGGGGGGTCAGAAACGGTCCCCTTTCGTGCCCCTTTCGGGCCCCTCTGGAGCCCCAGGGGGCTCGTTTAGGTACCGTTTGGGTACCTTTTCGGACCACCCGCGACACCCCCCCATTTATGACCCCTCCATTACGCAACGCCCAAGACCAGTTGTTCGACGCGGATCCGGCCGTGGCGACGAGAAGCCTCCAGGAGGCCCAGAAGAGGACGAGCAACGTCTTCCTCCGACGTGGGGCGGGGGCGGCCGGCGGAGCGCGCAGAAAAACGTCCGCTCACGCTCCCATCGCTCGGGGGACACGCGTGGCCGCGTCTCGGGGCCGCATCTCGGGGCTGCCTTCGCACGCGCCGCCCCTGCCCCCCCAGCACCGCACGGGGCAACGCTGTCGCCCTCCCGCCCCGTCCCTTGACCTTCCCTCGGCGGTGCACAAGCCTCCCTCTAGTAAACCTCCCTTGAGTGAAGACGGCCTGGGGCCAAAACCGACGGACCTGGACCCGCCAAAATGACGGCCGCGACGCCCTCCCGCGATCGAACACGGCCAACCCGCTAATCGACGTGTCAGGGTAGGAGGTTAACCAACCTCCGATCCCCCGAGATGATCACTCGACCCGCGGCCCCAGAGCTCCCGAACCCTGCGCCTGGGGGCAGTTGGGCGCCCCGAGGCCCACTTTTGAGGGCCCCCCCCCCCCTGGGCCCGAAGGCGGCCCCCGAGGGCCGAGGTCGAGGCCCACCCCCCGGCCAGAAGCACGGCGTCGCCGGAGACCTCTCCTGCCACATTTGGCGGCGCGCACAAAGGGGGTGGGGTGGGGGGGGGAGGGCTTCTTAGAAGCAGGGGTGCTTCTAAGAAGCCCCCCCCCCTCCCCCCACCCCCCTCTGCGCGTGGCTGACACATGCAGGGGCGACCCCCGGGCAAGAGGTGACCTCTTTGGCGCGCGCCCTTCGGGGGCCGCGGGGAGGCCAAGCCCGAGCGCGCAGGACCCTGCGGCCGCACTGCGCTCCGCCCTCTGTGAAGGGGCCCTGGGACACACAAATAAATACACACAAATAAAAGGATTCCCCATATCTTCCTATATCTTCTGGGTCTCTGTCCTCTCCCCCACTGCCCATCTTTTCCCACATTTTCGGGGGAATCGACGACTCATTGTGTGTCTGTGTGTCTTTTCTCCTCCTGAATCTTGGGGGCCCGGCGTGCCCGCACCAAAGGGTCCACCCCGGCGAAAAAAAAAGTCGCTCTCGCGCGCGGCCCCGATCTGGGGCTGTCGCCCTGCACCGGCGGCGGCGCTAAGGGCGAACAGCCCAGGGCCGGGCATTAATTACACGCATTCGCCTGGGAGCCCTGTCGAAGACGTAGATCATCTGAAGGGGCCCCAGGACACACAAATAAATACACACAAATAAAAATATTCCCCATATGTTCCTACATTTTCTGGGGTTTTGTCTTCCCCCCCACTTCCCATATTTTCCTATATTTTCCTGGGAGTGAACGATTAATTGTGTCTGTGTTTTTTCCCCCCTCTGAAGATCATCGGCGCTCCTGGATACGTGAATTGCTCTCCCCTGGGCCAGTCGCCCCTATCGTCGCCTCCAACTGTACCCCCGGGCCTCTTGATCAGCCGAGCAGCACGGAGCCCGCTCTGGTCTGCGCGCCCCAGCTGCAGGAAGGAGTCCGCGGCGTCGGTGGCCACCGGCGTGGGCGCTGGCGCGGCCTCGCGAGGGAGGCCCCAGCCGACCACCGCCGGGCGAGCCGGCGGCAAGGGAGGGGTTCCCACGCGAGAGGGCGTGGGGGCCTTTCGCCGGAGGCTTCCTGCCCAGGCCCCCGTCTGGTCACGACCAAGCCACGACGGACGGTCTCTGCTCCTTCTCGGACTCCGGGGGCCCTCGCGGGGCCCCAGGGCCGTCAAACAGCGACTCGGGATGAAAGGCTGGTCCCGGGGAACGGGCCGCGACCTTTGGGGGCCCACGGCCTGAACAGAAGCATGCCGTCGGGGATCCGGGTGCGAGGCGGGGATCTGCCCCTAGGGGGGGAGGCCACTTTTCGCCACCCCTCACGAGGATCGTGGCCTCCGAGGGGGGGGGGGCTGCCAACGACTACCCCCCCTCCCGCCCCAAGGGGCCCCCAAGAGCCACCCCTCGGGAGCTCGATCTTCGAGTGGGCCTCGCCAGGCGGCGGGTGCGGACACCTCTCCACGCAGTGCCCGAAGCTATCCGTAGCCACCGCCTGCCGAGGCCCACGGAGATCGATCCCCCAGGCGATGGTCGTGGGCAGATCCCCGCCTCGGAGTCGATCATCGTTCTTCCTCATCCTCCTCCTCGGAGCATCCTCCCCCTTTCCTCGTCGTCGCCCCTCCCCTCAACCTTCTCCTCGCCTCGCCTTCCCGCACGTCCAGACGTTGCGAAAAAATGCAGCACCGTGAAAAATCACGACCGCAGCCCCAAACTTGTCGCGCCAGGTTCGCAAAGGTTCGTCCTCCGACCCTCAAGGCGACTGCCGCTGCCAACGCGGCCTATCGCTCGGAAGAGGGGGCCTCCCCTCCACCTCCTCCTCGCCTTCGTCCTTCGTCCTCCGATCGGCCAAGATCCCCACCCCCCCCCTTCAAAGACGGCCACTGCCAGCGCGGCCTATCGCTCGGAGGGGGGGCAGCTTACGGCCAGCGTTGCGCGGGCAGCCTGCGCGCGAACGCGCGCGCGGTCGGCCCAGCCTGTGCGCGCCACCGCGGGATTGGCGCGCGCGGGAGCCGAGGCGGAGAGGAGGCGGGGCAGGGGAGCAGGAAGGAGCGGAGGAGGACGAGGAGGAGGACGAGGACGTCGACGAGGACCAGGAGGCGCGGCGTCGGGGAAGAAGCTCCTCCCGGCTAACCCGCCTGCCCCTGGGGCAAGCCGGTGGCTGTCTCAGCTGCCTCGCCGACGGTGCGGGCCTCGGCAGGTTCGGGAGCAGGATGAGCACGGCCCAGAGATGCGGAGGCGGGTTATGTTGCTCCCATCGTACTTCAGGACCACATCCCAGAAGTAACTTCGAGCACCCGGGAAAGTGTCCAACGGGTGTCGAAAGAGTGTCGAAGCAGTGTCGGAGGAGTGTCTCCCAGGGCCCGGCACGTGGAAACCCTTGGGTTTCGGTACTATCTTGGTGCTCAGAACTCTTTCTGACGATCAAGGCCAAAGTAGGCTGGAACATAACCAGGAACGGGGAGGAGGGCGGGGAGGAGGCGGGGGGGAAGGCAGGGGGAGAGGAGCGCAGGAGAGGCGGCAGGACCACGACGGTAGCCGCTGCCCGCCAGGGGGTGGCGCCCCCGCGGGGGCCCCCGCGCGCGGGCGGCGGCCGCGCGGAGCCCGCCGCGGGGTCTGCCGGCGGGGGGGGGGGATGGCCCCGCAGCCCTGCCTGCGGCGGAGGCCCCAAGGCGGCGCACGCGGCAGGCGGCAGCGGCGGAGGAGCCGCCGCCCGGGGCGGCCAAGCGGCCGGGAGCCCGCCCCGGCGCCGCCGCGCCGGGGCGACTCCGCGGGCGGGCTCGGCTGCCGCTGCGCCTGGAGGGCGCCCAGCCCAGTCTGAAGCAGCATCGCCCTTCTGAGAGCATGGCTGGCAGGTGGAGTCGTGTGAGCTGCGGAGCTCCGAGGGGCAAGGGCGACGGGCACTGCAGGACTTCGAAGTGGCACCTGACGAAGGTGCTGAATTCTCAGAGTCTGCAGGAGCCCCAGAAAAGGAGAGCGGAGACTGACAAATTGAGGGTTGAGTCCAAGGTGATCGTGACACGCACTATGCAGTGCACCAAGCAGTATGCAGAGAAGCATCGTCACTTGGAACTTCTGCTATATGGGCTGGCCGCCATCCCCAAACGAGCGTATCGTTAAGACCCGTGGAACTTTCTTTCTAGTGTATAGGCCCGTGCTCCCGTCCCTCGGTTGCACGACTTGGCCAAGCGCTGGTCCCCCTTCCGCCTCATCCTCGTTCCTCTCTCCTCCTGATTCCTCTTTCCTCCTCCTCCTCCTCCTCCTCCTCTTCCTCCTCCTCCTCCTCCTCCTCCTTCTCCTCTTTCCCCCCATCCGCCCGAGCCCCGAGTCTGGGGCCGCTGCAGGTTCTGCCTCTCCACCAAGCGAGAAGCTCGGCGTGCTCGCCAAGGCCAAGAAGCTCATCGGCGTTCCTCCTCGTTCCTCTCTCGTTCCTCCTGCTCCTCGTTTCTCTCTCCTCCTCCTCCTCCTCCTCCTCCTCCTCCTCCTCCTCCTCCTCCTCCTCCTCCTCATCCTCCTCCTCCTCCTGATTCCTCTTTCATCGTCCTCTTCCGCCTCCTCCTCCTCCTCGTTCCTCTCTCCTCCTGATTCCTCCTTTCCTCCTTCTCCTCCTCCTCCTCCTCCTCCTCTTCCTCCTCCTCCTCCTCCTCCTCCTCCTCCTCTTCCTCCTCCTCCTCCGCCTTCTCCTCATTCCTCCGCCTCCCTCCTGGCTCAATCTCCTCCCCCGCCCCCTTGCGCACGAGCGCGCGGAGGGTCCTGCTGGGATCCCTCGCCCTGGGCGCTGCGCTGGGCCAGGCCGTAGGTCCGCCCCTCTGCGCCCGCGGTCGACTCGCCGATGAGCTTCTTGGCCTTGGCGAGCACGCCGAGCTCCTCGCTTGGTGGAGAGGCAGAACCTGCAGCGGCCCCAGACTCGGGGCTCGGGCGGATGGGGGGAAAGAGCAGGAGGAGGAGGAAGAGGAGGAGGAGGAGGAGGAGGAGCAGCAGGAGGAGGAGGAGGAGGAGGAGGAGGTGTAGTCGGAGGTGCGGCAGGACGTTTGCAGGCCTGGGCGGATTTGGTGTCTTTGTTTCCCCTCTCCTCCTCCTCCTCCTCCTCCTCCTCCTCCTCCTCCTCCTCCTCCTCCCTCCTCCTCCTCCTCCTCCTCTCCTCCTCCTCCTCCTCCTCTTCCTTCTTCCCCTCCTCCTCCTCCTGAACTCTCCTCTTCCTCCTCCTATCTCTACTTTCCTTCCTCTTCCTCCTCCTCTCCTCCTTCTTCTCCTCCTCCTCCTCCTCCTCCTCCTCCTTCTTCCCCTCCTCCTCCTCCTCCTGAACTCTCCTCTTCCTCCTCCTATCTCTACTTTCCTTCCTCTTCCTCCTCCTTCTCCTCCTTCTTCTTCTCCTCCTTCTCCTTCTTCTCCGCCTCCTGGTATGTCTGGTTTGGGGGTTTCCCCAAACCAAAGAAACGCAGCGTTTCTTTGGTATTCCTGGTTTTGAAATTTCCCCGAAGCCCCAGGGCCTGAAAACGCCTGTATGCTCAGGTGTGTCTTGAATGTCTTGCCCCTCGGGGCCACGAAACACTGATATGCTATGGTATGTCTGGTATGTCTGGTCCCTCGGGGCCACGAAACCTTGGTATGCTCAGGCTTTTGGTAGTTGTTTTCTGTGGGTTGTTCTGAACTACAGCCGCGCAATCAGTCGGGGAGCCCAACAAGTTTCGGCAAAAACACAAACAGAAGCATGGCTTTAGATAAACAGCTGAGCATACTAGGGTTCCATTGCCCCGAAGGGGATAACATACCGAAAACACTTGAGCATACCAAGGTTTCGTGGCCCCGAGGGACGAGACATACCAGCAACACATGAAATGGCACGGTTCTTGGCTCCCACATGTACCAACCACTGGACAATCACAGAGCTTCCTTGCCCAAAGGCCACGAAACGCTGGTATGCTCAGGTTTTGTCTGGTATGTCTGGTCCCTCGGGGCTAGAACACGCTCGCATGCTCATGTTTTTCAAACTTGTTGTTTCTGGCTTGGCCGAAACTACAGCCGCGCAGTGAGTCGGGGAACCGATAATTCGAAACAAATATCAATACCAGAAAAACCTGAGCATACCAAGCTTTCGTGGCCCCGAGGGACAAACAAAAACAGAAACACCTGAGCATACGATGGTTTCGTGGCCCCGAGGGACCAGAAATACAAGAAAACCCTGGGCATGCCAGGGTTTCGTGGCCCCGAGGGACCAGAAATAGCAGACGCACATGACATGTGCACGGTTCTTGGCTCAATAATGCCCAAACACTGCAAGATCATAAGGCTTCCTTGCCCCAAGGCTACGAAACGCTGGTATGCTTTGGTGTTTCATGTATTTCTGGTCCCTCGGGGCTAGAAAACGCTGGCATGCTCAAGTTTTTCAATGTTTAAACGTTTGTCCGAAACTACGGCCGCGCGGGCTATAGGGCTATAGGGCTACGCTATAAGGCCATAAAGTTGCAGGTCTATAGGGCTGAAGGACTACCAGGCGCCCCGGCACCCAGGAAATCGGCGACGAAACACCCGGGCACCCGGGCACCCAGGCGTGCCGCCGAAATCGGCGGCACAGCCAACCCAACCATATGAATCTGCTAAGACCCCTACAGAGGCAACGGCCGTGGGGAACTATCGCAGGCGGGGTTTTCGATAGTACGCAATTTTAGTGTCATCTGTCAATGTGTTATCTGCTTGTGGAAAAGCACCACTATCTACAATCCTTTTGGCAACAGGGGGGCAATAGTCTTTCGCCGCAGCGGAAAACAATCGTTCCCAGGAGGAACGGATATGACATTCAAGAGTATTATGTTTTATTTCTAGCCCCTAGATGACGATGGATTTCTCGTGTTTTCCAATTATTATCTGCATCTGCGCGCCAGAGAGGTTCTTCGTGCCAAGGAGGTAGCGAAACCATACTCTTGGGACATCTTTTGGGGGACCTGACGCGGAGCATGTCTCTGATGTCAAATACACCAGCACACGCGATTGAATCAATGCGCTTCTGACCTTCAACGTCTGCTCTCAGAGAGCAATTCCCCAATGCGCGCGCCAGAAAGGTTCATCGTAGCACGGGCACAGCGAAACCATATTCCTGGGCCATCCTTTGGGGGACCTGGCGCGGGGCATATCTCTGAGGCCAAATACACCAGCACACGTGATTGAATTGAGGCTTCTAACATCAAACGTCTGCTCCCATAGAGCAATTCCACCATCTGCGCGCCAGAGAGGTTCATCGTGGCACGGGCGTAGCGAAACCATACTCCTGGGCCATCTGTTTGGGGACCTGACGCGGAGCATGTCTCTGAGGTCAACTACACCAGCACACGTGATTGAAGTAAGGTGCTTCAAATATGAAACTTCTGCTCTCAGGGAGCAATTCTTCCATCTGCGCGCCAGAGAGGTTCATCGTGTAGCGGGTTCAACGAAACCGTAGTCCTGGGCCATCACTGCTTGGGATCTGACGCGAGGCATGCTTTTTGAGACCGAGTACAACAGCAAACGTGACTGATTGAAGGTGCTTCTGACAGCAAGTTCTGCTCACAGGGAGCACGTATCACATCTGCGCGCTGTAGAGGTCAGGCACGCTTCGGGTGTAGCGAAAACGTATCCCTGGTCCATCTGTTGGGGAACCTGACGCGGAGAAGTATTTCTGAAGCGAAATGGCAAGGCAAATGTGCACGAGCAAAGGTGGTTCCTTCTGCGGGAAGGCATCCTTCTGCCATTCGTTCAGAGGTTACAAGAAAAAACTCAAACCGCCCAGGCCTGTAGACGTCCTGTAGTCGGAGGAGGGGGACAAGGAGGAGGAGGAGGAGGAGGAGGAGGACGAGGCAGAGTGAGTGGGCAGCGTGGCTTGGCGAGCACGCCGAGCTCCTGATTCCTCGCGGTCGTCTCGGACTCGAAGTCCGCGGCCTGGCTCATGCAGTGGTGGTGCAGCTTCTCCAGCGACGCGACGTCCTCCTGCAAGTCCTTGTTGCCCATTGACAGATCTCCCTCCGCAGCAGCCTTCTTCTGTCCTGCTGCTGCCAGCTCCACCCTGGCCTGGCCCATCTCCGCCTTGGAGTATCCCATCTTTGTGTCCAAAGACTGCTTAAACAGCTTGTAGTTCCCAGCCTTCGTTGCCTCATCGCGCCGCAAGTCCGATAAGTCGGAGGTGGCCCTGTCCAGCAAGCCCTCCAAAGTGTTCACGATGCCGCCACTCTTGCTGGCGTACGCCGCAGAATCGGGTGCATCGAGAGACAGTTCCGAGTCCTCATCCTGGCTGGCATCGCCTTCTCGAGAACTGCCAGTGGTCTGTGCTAGGGATTCTGGGTGCTCGAACCCACTAGCCCGGATTCCATAGCCATCCACCATCGCGACCAACGCCTGCACCGCGTTCATTGCGCTCTGGCGCTGCAACAGTGAAGCCCCGCTTCCGCTCTTGTCCAGCGTGTGTATTGCTTGTTCGATCGCCTGGATTGTCTCTGTGAGGCCCTGCTCATACTCGGTAAAAGTTTTCGCCTCCTTTTCGCGCAGAGTGGTCGCAGTGCTCAGCTCCTTCTCTTGCGCTGCGATCTCCCCAGAGAGTTCTTCAATGCGGGTTGTTACCGAGGTGACCTTGTAGCTGGACTGCTCGATAACCGCCGACAACGAGCTTGCCCTAGATTTCGCCGTCTTGATCTCTACTCGAAGGCTCCTGGATCTGTCCTCGCACCACTCGGCCAGCTCCTCGTACACCGCCTGGGCCTTCTCCGCCTCCGCAACGAGCTTACCCTGGGTGACGTCGAGCAGCTCCAGCACCTTCCGCACCGGGCTGTCCAGCACCCTTGCTCCGACGGCCTCCGCCCAACACGTGGCGGCCGCGATGATCGGCTACACGCAAGAGTGACCCCAGACCTCGTGTGAACCGACGGCCCACGAGAGGCCGAAGGCGCGAGCGCATCAGGAGCTCCAGACAGCCCCCCTGATGAGGCCTCACGCTGTGAAGATTGCCCTGTCTGGGGCCGCGGTGCTTGAAGGTGTAGATTTGCCACAGGACCAAAGGCCTCATGAGGCCCCTGGGCAAGGAGTGACCTTCTCTCTCTCTCTCTCTCTCTCGAGAGAGAGAGAGAGAGAGAGAGGGAGAGAGGGAGAGAGGGAGAGAGGGAGAGAGGGAGAGAGGGAGAGAGAGAGAGAGAGAGAGAGTGACCTCCGGTGCGCGGCTCTCCGATCGCTGCGCCCGACGCGACAGCAGCGGCCTGCGTGCTTGGGCCCGGCCCCTGTGCGACCCCCGGAAGCCGCGCACCAGCGGCCACTCCAGCGACGGGTCCCTGCTGACAAACGAACGACGCGCACACACACACACACACACACACACACACACACACACGCACACGCACCAACCAGCGACGGGTCCCTCCTGACAAACGAACGACGCACACACACACACACACACACACACACACACACACACACGCAACCAAACCCACAGGGGGGCCGGAGAGGGCCATGGCTACGGGTGCGTGTGGTCGGATGGGGGTCCCCGCTCGAACAGGAGTGTGCCCCAGGGGTGCGACAACCCGCGCCCATACCCATAGCCAGTCCTCCTCCCGTCTCCTCCCACTGGCCCCCCTACAATCGGGGCGTTGACCTAAGGAACCCTAAATAAGGAACGAGGCCCTCCCATCTCCTCCCACCGGCCCCCCTATGGGTATGGATGTGTGTTCTTCGCTCGGGAACTCTTACGTGTAGCCGAGATGAGGGCGATCGTGCTGACCCGGCGCGGCCCCGGCAGCCACGGCCGCATGCCCGTGCCCGCCAGCCGCGGGCAGACGGGCCTTCACCCGCCGCGCTGCATTTCGGCCAGACTACTTCGAGCTCGTGCCGAGATTGCCGCAGGGCGGGCGGAGATGTCAAGAACGCTGGGGGCGCCCGCTTCCGTTTTCAGGATGGACGTGTTTTCCTTGAATTCTGGGGCCCCCTTGCTTTGTTGGGGGATTCTCGCTCGTGCCGTTTTCGGTTCGGTTCCGTTGTGTGCTGGCGGGCTGTTCTTTTTGGGGCTGCCGTGTTCTTGCCCGTGTCGTTCGGCGGCAACTCGACAAGTGGAAACCTAAGAAGAAGCGCCCCCAGCGTTTTTAAGCTTAACTTCGGTGGAGACTGCCAAAAAGAGCGGAGGAGGAGGACCAGGAGCGCCGGACCTGCCGCGCAGCTCTTTCGACCTCGAGGGGGAGGCGCGAGGAGGCACCGCGGGGGCGGTTTTTTGAAAACTGCTCCCCATCCTGCGACGGCCACGGAGAGACCACCGAAGCCATCACCCCCTACAGTTGTCAGGGCGCTTCATACACTCATGCCCAGCTGGCCCCCTTGAAGTCCTAGCCAGGAATCCCCGAGGGACCTTCCAGCCCCGGGCACCTGCTCGACCAGAAATCTCTGCGACAAGAAACGCGAGAGGGGGGCCGTTGGGCCAGGACCTGTATGCAACTATAGCAGCGTCGTTGTTGATGAATTCTCATGTCCAAGGAGAATAATCATTGTCGATCCCCCCCTTCAGGTGCACGTTGTCTCTTCAATTGAAGTGCTCCTCCTGGGGGTCCTCCTCAGATTGGGCACCTGGTTCTCTACTTACAACAGTTACAATACTTACAATCGTAATAGCAGCAGCAATACTAGTAACAACCACACAAACAACAGCAGCAGCAGCAACACCAACAGCAATAACAACAGCAGCAACGTCAATACTCATGTTAAGACTGTTCGTTCCTGTCTGCTTGTGTGCCATTCAACACGTAGATCCCAAAACTTCGATACCCGCCTTCTTCGTCTTCGATCGTACCCCCTTGGGGGTATATCTAGCTTACCTGCCACGTGCATTTAGTGCAGCCCCTAAAACAAGGGAAGAGATGACGGATTGAAGGGGGAGGGAGAAGGATGGAACCCGAGAGAAATTAGCAGGAAGGGGGCTAGAAGCAAAAAGCATGTAGCAGAACCAGACAGGCAGATCGGGTGAGCAGACCCCAACGGGCGGGTCGGGAAGGCGGGCCTAGGAGGCCAGGCCGAACAGGCGGGTTCCTGAAGCGTGAGTCCTGCATGAATCGCGAGGAGAACTCGAGCGATACCGCGATTCCTAAGTAAATCAGGTGAAAGGCCAAAATAAGAGTGTGATTCCTGAGTGTCGACGGCGCAGCGCCTGAATAGATTAGAAAGAAATCCCACGCGCGAGCGCGATTCCGATATATATATATATATATATATATATACATATATGTTGTACATCTATATATACTAAAACCATCGCGCGCTTCGCGCGCGCTCAGGCTCTAGCAGGCCCCAGGCCTCGACGAATTCACTGCTCCACTGAAGTAGTGGACCACAGTCCACGCATGCCAATTTGGACCGAAAGGCCTTCGAGGAAAATGGTTGTCTAGGGGGGCGGAGGCCGTATGAATCGGGTTCCCAGAAGGACTTCTGGGAGCATGGTTTTGGGACGTCTTGGGGAGCCTGTTGGGGCGTGCCGTCGTCGTCGTCGTCGTCGTCGTCGTCGTCGTCGTCGTCGTCGTCGTCGTCGTCGTCGTCGTCGTCTTCGTCGTTTCGTCGTCGTCGTCGTCGATTCAAGAGGGCACTCGGGGCAACTTTGTGCGAAACGACCTGCGGAGGGCCGCCAGAAGACGATCAGTCATGTTCCCAATCAACTTCCCAGACAGCTCTCCTGTAGCATGATGGTACTTCGAAGCCTCGGGAGACTCGCGGGACCATGATGAACCATGTCCCCCGAAGGCTTTCTGGGGACATGGTTTGTTGGGGTGTGTTGGGGGGTCTCTTGGGCGTTCCCTGGGAGCCCCTTGGGGGCCTCCGGGAACTCTCGGGCCCATGATGAACCATGTGCCCGGAAGGTTTTCTGGGGACATGATTTCTTGGGGTGTGTTGGGGGGCCTCTTGGGCGTTCCCTGGGAGCCCCTTGGGGGTCTATTGGGGCTTCCTCGGGGCCTCTTGGGCGCCTCACGGGGCTTCGTGGGAGCCTCTTTTTTTTTTCTCGCAGGACACACTCCTCTGCATATTGGGTGACCGCGGAAACAACAGGAACAGCTCGCGGGAAGGCGCCGGCAAGAGGAGCTGGCCTATCCGCTGTAGCAGCAGGCGCATGGGCACCCACGCAGAGGAGGCAAAAACGGACGTAGTGCAGGAAGGGAAGCCTCGGCATACACGACGCGGTTGCACGAGCTCCGAATGTAGGAAACGGGATATCGAGATCGAGGAGACATCTGGGATGGTGAAGGGGCGGCGCCACTCCGCCAAGGTGGACGGGGGGACGGCTGCGCTTTGAAGTGGTCTGGCTGCCAGAGCATCATTAAAAGGTGAACTGTGTGCCGAACCGAAATGCGCTCTACAGTGCCGCAAGCTGGTACTCGAGCGTTTCGGATCACTCCACCCCACCCCCCAACCTCACCCTGGGCCACAGCCAATTCTCTCCAGCTTTACAACTGCTCCGAAAGGGCGACAAAAACTGGCGACTGGTAACGCCGATCTGAAACTGCAGAAATAAGTCAGGATTATACTGTATTAGTCGCGCGTGCGTTGCGCCCTCCCACCCCAACCTCCCGCTTTGAAACTGGAATTTTTCTCCAGCTTTGAAACTGCTCCGAAGAGGCGACATAAACTGGCGACTGGTGGCACCGATCTGGCGATTGCCACCTACGCCGACAGGAGGCCGACTCCTGAGAGCTGCAACACATAAGACCGCACAGACGCGACACCCTCGTCCCACCGAACCTGGCCCATCCCGTCCCAATGTCTCACAAGACCCACGGCACCGCCCCTGATGACACTTTGAACGGCCGGCAGCAAACGCGAACCCTGGCTGTTGTCACACTGCCAAGGTGGAGTTGACTGCCAAGGCCATGTCCGCACCCTCTGAGCAGCCAATGCTTGCTCATGATTCAAGACGGAGTGTGTCACCCACAGGTTACTGTGTCGTTCAAGACAACGCTGAACAGTACGAGATTCTCATAGCACCTGTCTCTGAACATCTGCTGACGAGAGAACGCGCTCGAGCGCGAAAGGGTGCCGGGTCCGCTACTACGGGCGAAATGGTCTTCCGCTGATAATTTCGTCATTGAAAGCCCCTTGCAACGAGATGAAAGGTACGTAATGCCCATGCCTTGCCATCATCAGCTCATATGTAACCCAGGCGACGGAACTTGACATTGTCCCGATGAATGCTTTACACTTTGACATGGCAAATATATCACGCTTGATTGCTCTTGTGGCCGAATCTTTTTCGAATATGTCCGAACCATCAACGTTGCCACGATACTTGGCACGATCATACCCTTGGCGGATGAGGCGTGAAGACCATCGACTCTGCTGGGCGTCCTCAATTACAGCATGATCATCCGTGGCCAAGTAGACGTGTTCGAATGGACCGTACAATCTCTCCATGACGTCCAATTGAGTCGAATAGTCCTCGAATTTGAAACAACGCTTCCATGTGTTATATTCATCCTCACACGCATCGTTGTGCCGGACATGCACGGCGACGCACGAGGGTGACATATGTTTGGTTGCAAGCCATTCATCCATTTTTTTGGTTTCAGGTGAATCTTTGTAGAAATACCAGAGGTGCTGCGCATGCCACCATGTCAGCGATCGTTTTTCTGCCCACGAATCATCAGGTATGTCAAATGCAGCGCTCTCTGGATTGCTCCGCCAATTGGCTTCCCCGGGTGCCTTGTAATAGTACTCTTTTGAGCGCATGTACTTCAAGGGATGCGCAGTATACCACTCCTGCCACAATACCTTATCTTCATTATCAGGCGATTGACTGCATCCCTCCGTCCATGGAAAATAACCCTCGTCGCATTTACATCCACCAAGTTCAACATCATATTTACCACCTGGCGAGCATATCGTGCTTAGATCTGATGCCCCTGGATTTTCTCCTGTTACCTTGACCAAAGCCGGATCGATGTTCTCGATACGACACTGTGTTAACGGCGACAGGGTGCATATATATCCTCGTCCACACTTGGTATCCGTCAAGCGGTACTTGGAATTGCCAACCAATACTGCCGCATGATTGTCCAAATATCTTGCAGCGAGAAATACAAAGTTGTACAAGTTGTATGCGAAGCCATGCACAGTGAACTTTATGAGGTGCCACTCTTGGTTGTTGCACGCTGCAGGCTCTTGTAGCTTAGTGATGTGTTTCCATAATTCATTCTGATCTCGTGACCAATCTTCGTGCGCCTTGTAGTCGTTGTACACGTCTGGAGGAGGCAACCAATATTCGTAATCCATTACATCTGTCACACACGTGCTCGCATTATATGGTATTGACCGGCTGGGGCAACCTTCGGCCGTTCGCAACCACGTATCTCCGTACCCATTATGCGTGTCTCCGCTTCGGGCTCTGGAGTCTTGACTCGATGGCTGAACGTACAGACCATCAGATGTGAGTGCGCTGCCAAGAAGCACGCGTGCAAGGAACGAACACAAATTCATCATGGTACGTAGGGTAGCGTAGAGTATTGTAGCGAAGCGTTGCGTAGCGTAGCCTAGCGATACGTGTTGTCAACCAAGGAATCAACTCAAAATTTGTGCCGATATCGCTTGAGTCAAACTTGAGCCAAAATGGCTACGGAGGGCATCGTGGGAGCCTCTTGGTGGCCTCCGGGGGCCTACAGGCGGCCTCTAGGGCCAGAGACCTCGAAATGTCAGTTGGCGGTCCCCCTATGGGCCCTCTCTTGGGGAGCTCTTGGGGCGCAGTTGGGTTGTCTGGGGAGCCTCCTGGGCCGTCTTGGGGCCCTCTTCGGGGCCTCGTGGCCCGTCTTGGAGCGATCTGAAGGGCCTCCGAGCAGAGCCGTGAGGGAGCGCTGGGAAGCGGGAAAAGCGAGAACGCCTAAATCATTCAAAAACCGTAGGAAAATGAGTGAATCTTGCCTCCCAGGGCCCTATTGGGGAGCCTCTTGAGTCCGTCCTCGAGCGTGTTGGAGTCCTCGTCGGCCGTCTTGAGGGCAGCTTGGGCGTCTTCGGGGCCTCGTGGGACCGTCTAGGGCCCTCCCGGGACCTCCATTAGCCTGTCGTGGCCTGCTTCGAGGCGGGCCTGGGCCGCCTCGGGACCCCTCTGGGCCTTCTCTTGGCGCGCTCTTGGGGCACAGAGCATCCTGGGCCGTCTTGGGGCCCTCGTCGGGGCCTCGTGGGCCTTCTTGGAGCGATCTGAAAGGCCTCCGAGGCCGTGAGGCAGCGCTGGAAAGCGGGAAAAGCGAGAACGCCAAAATCCAAAACACTTGGAAAACGAGTGAATATTGCCTTCCAGGGCCCTCTTGGAGAGCCTCTCGAGTCCGTCCTGGAGCGTGTTGGAGTCCTTGTCGGCTGTCTTGAGGGCATCTTGGGCGTCTTCGGGGCCTCGTGTGACCGTCTTGGATCCTCTCGGGACCTCCTTAGCCTGTCGTGGCCTGCTTCGGGGCGGGCTCGGGCCGTGTCAAAAAAACAGGGTGCGAGCCCCGGAGGAAGCACTTCAATTGAAAAAACCAATGGGCACCGGACAGGGGGGATCAACACTAATTATTCTTCAGAAATGCGAGTTCAACAACAACAATAAGTTTGAAGCTGTTCGCTCTTATCTGCTCGCGTGCTATTCAACGCGTATATCCCGAACCCGCGATACCCGCCCTGTTCGTCTTCGCTCGTGCCCATTGGGACATCTCTTCCTTGCCTGCCACGTGTAGTTGGCGCGGCCCCGGAAACAGGGGAAGAGAGGACGGATGGAACGGGGAGGGAAACGGATGAAACACGAGAGAGAATAGCAGGAGGAGGGGGAGGAGGGGGAGGAGGAGGGGGAGGAGGAGGAGGAGGAGGAGGAGGAGGAGGGGGAGGAGGACCCTGAGGAGGAGGGGGAGCAGGAGGAGGAGGAGGAGGCGGAGGAGGAGCAGTTGGCGGCGGCGGAGGAGGCGGCAGGGCGCGCAGCGTTCTCCGTGGCGGGGGCCGACGGCGCCCAATAGCAGGAGGGGGCGATGAACAAGAAACACGTGGCAGAACCAGACGGATTGATCGGGCGGGTGGACCCGAACTGGCGGTCGGGCGGCGGGCCCAGGCGGCCAGGTCGAGCAGGCGGGTTGCTGAAGCGTGGGTCCAGCATGAATCGCGAGGAGGTTTCGATCGATAGCGCGTTTCCCTTGCAAATCGCGAGATGAACCAAGGCCAGAGCGCGATTCTTGATCGTCACGGGCGCGGAGTTCGACTAAATTGCGAGGAGGTCCCACGCGAGAGCGCGATTCTTGCAGAAATTGTAAGGAAGTCCCGCGCGAGAGCGCGATCTGGAAATACATTGTTACCAAGTATCAGGTGGGAGCCGTTGGACGCTCATTTCTCAAGAAGAATTATTGTTGCTCCCCCCGTGCACCTTGTGTTTTTCAATTGAAGTGCTCCGCCTGTTGTTCGCACCCTGTGCTGAGTCGAAAGTGAGCCTGGTAGCTCAAATATGGCATATAGCCTGGCAAATTGCGCCCATCGCTCTGCTGTGAAGGTACAGTATGAGGGGTGGACGGATAAGATAGGATAAGATCGATGTAATGATCTTTCCAGCACATAGCGAACACTCGCGGTGTCCGGGCAAATAGGGCGCGCGTGCCTTGGGCCAAAGGCAACGGCGCGCGAGCTATGCTCCCGATACTGTAACATCTCCCAAAGAGCTACCCTTAAAGTCGGGAGGGGAGGAGACGGAGAGCATAGTCGCACGCAAAGATCGCGCGCACGACTGTTTGCAAAGAAAAGAAAACAGTGCGTACAGTCTGGTCAAACACCAGACTGCAAGGCGAGTTTCCTCGCAAAGTATTTCACGCAAATACAGGACAGCCCCTTCAAACAATGAAGGGCTATCGGCTCAGTTAGAGGTAAGCCAAAATTAGGCCATACCTCACCAAGCAAATGTGTATTAAGGCAAAGAGCCTGAGTTGTACGAAGCCGGCTCGTTGCCAGGCGTGAAATATAAGGCTCGTTTCCGAGCAACTAGAGGGGCGCCTTTATAGTAGGCGCCCGTGCTGGCAAACTGGACCGCGAGGGCAACAAGGACAGACTAAAATTGATTAGACTTAGGTTTGTCTCTGTCCTCGGGACCCCGAAAGGGAACAAATTGCTTCACGTCATACTTAAATGACTGAGTGCCTGACATCACTTCCAGAAGCAGCTCCCGATCGATGCTTCCCTTTGTATGCCCATCTGCGGTCATATCCCTAGTATCACACCATTGCACATTATGTACTATACCTATATCCATGAGCTCACGTATCCAGCTGATATGTCCAAGCAGAGTCCGTTCTGTAGGTATTTTGAGATCCCTGCTTGATAAAGATTTGTAGACGGACTCGGCGTCTATGGTAAGAGAGACTTTGATAGCAAGGCCTCCAACTTCACGCATGTCTCGTAGTTGTCGTGGAGTCAAAGCCCCTGCCTTAAGCTCGTGGAGAGTAATGAGCGTAGGGTAACACTCATCAAGGTTATGTGCGGCTGCAAGTGCCTCCGCAGCATAACTGGACCTCACCTGTAATCGGTGTGATTTGCATAGTCCGTCACAGAGGTGAACGACGGACTTGCCTTGGGGCGAGTTTCCTCGCCGTAGTACGTTGGCCCCGCGTATGCCGTAGCCCTTGGTCTCGTCATCCTCCTCCCCGGTAAGCTTCCGATACCCCGAATCGCTATGGATGTCAACTTCATTCGTCGGCTTCATCCGAGGGAAGGTGATGCGTTTCGGACTGCTGATCAGCTTTCGCGTCACAGCATTCAAACGTCTGACTTGCAAATTGGTGGGCTCTTGAATTTTCTGAAGAGAGACCACATATACCATAAGCCAGATTTGGGTAAGAAGGGCATAGGCGAGGGCTCCTCGCAGGCTGACGAACATGTCGGTAATGAGTTTCGTGGCTTTGGCGTCGGCCGCCGCTCCTGTAAGTTCTGGGTGTGTGATAGGACGTAGTTGTTTGATATACTCGTCCTGGTCCATGATCACATCTCCCTGATCATTCTTAGTGTAGCGAACGGCGCAGTTCGTATATGTGTGCTTGTTGAGCTTGCATTTGCCAAATACCTTTTCGACACGTTGTACATAGTCGTCTATATTTTTCTCTAGACCTGTCATGTTAATATCATCGACATGTTTTGCCGCCAGACGGTCTTGGCTGAATTCAAATTCAGGATCGTAGCTGGTCGGTGTAAGTCCTATAGCTCGTGTGGTCGTACGAAGTTTGAGAGAGAACGCTCTTGGAGCGTCCTTAATACCCGTTCCTGGTTTGAGGCATCTAAGACAGTGTCGACTTTCGTCGTAGGATGAGAAGCCGGGTAAGGTACGAAGTACCTGAGCGCTTCCTGGTGGAAGAGTAAAGCAAACCATGCGAGTTTCCTCGCCGGTGGCATGGGCAAGTTCCTCATAGGTCAAACCCTTTAGGAACGCCTTATCGATATCCATGGATGCTAAGATCCACTCTGGATGACATGCCGCTTCACTTGCCAGGAGTCGTTGGGACTGCCTTCGGGCGGTTCCCGAGAATGTTTCCACATCAAAAGCCTCAGTATCCATAAATCCACGAAGGACCAGTCTGAGACGAATGGTTTTAACGTTCTCGGTACCCATCTTTACGAACTTCCACTTGTATACGTATCTGGATGTCATGATGTTGGAAGCTTTGGATAAATCGTACATCTCAAAGCATCGGTTATCAATCCAGATTTTGAGCTCAGTATATAAGGCTTCACTAACCTCCTTTGGATGTGCTGCTATGTCAGCTTTGGTCAGTAGATCATCTTCTTTGACAACCACAGCACGTTTAGCAGCAGAGGATACATACACTCTCATCGTTGCGACCATATCGGTATCGAGCTGTGCAAGTTGAGTCTGATCCAACACTATTTTTGACATTTCTGATGTAAAGCATAGTTCAACGTAAGGACCGTATTCATCACTGTCTAGAGAGTAGCTCTCGTCGGTTGTGTTTGAACAAAGAGATACTAGACAGGACTCACATGATTTCGGCTCGTCTCCGAGCATATCTGATGATGTAATATCATCTTCGTCCACAAATGCTGAAACCAAAACACATTGGTCGGGCAGCATAGTTGTTGGGACGCAATAAAGATAATCATCGGTAATCGTCGTAGGATGAAGGTCCATACGTAGCTCGTCGTACCACTCTTCCAGCATCATAGCTTCGATATTGTGTTCCTCATTTTCCTCATAGATTGTCGACAGACGGCCTTCGCTCGGCGATGAAGCATCTGGTGTGTCTGGAGAAGGCCTGTTTCCAGGCGACTCGTGTTCTCCAGACGTGTTGCTTGGATGCTGATATTTAGCCAAATCGTCGTGAAGTCCTAAGGAAGGGACACGTGAAGTCAAGCATTGAATGAGTCTGGAGTGAGTGCTACCAGTGATCTGAGAAATGTTTAAGCCAGTGCCCACACATTCGTAATAGTGGAAAGCCGGGCTGATGTCGTTGTCGTAGTGGATCAGCGTAGACCCGGTGGCGTACTTTACTGCAGGTAGGCTTGACACACTCTTAGCCAATCGAACTGCTACTACATGTTCTACTCGGAAGTAATTTCGTACGAGATACTGTAGTGCTAAGTGCACGCGCGGGTGAAACTTGCTGTCGTCTGACAGATTAAGGTTTCCCTTGTAATCGGGGATATAACCGAAAACTTTGGCAGGTTTCCCTGCGCTGAGGTGTGCCACATAAGCAAGGACGGTTTGCATGGCCATATTATCCATGCCAAGTTCCCGTGCGAGGAGACATTCGATGTATAGTGTGTGACGAGCATCAGGATACATCACAGTTACCTCACGAGATCCTGCCTTGACAACAATATGTCCTCTTTCAGGCACATTTCGGATCACCGGGAATGGGCCATTCCAGCCTCCATGGTCGTCCTCGGTGGCAGTAGGTCGGTGGTAGTCGACCAAATCCCCTGATGAGTAGAGGCGAGCACCATCAGGAGTCGTCTTAGCCCTAAGAGCCCAATTTGTCTTGGCCACAACAGTAGCCTGAGTTATAGCTTCTAGGCTGACTTCCCTTACACGACGTTCTCGTTCGTGTCCTGAAGTCTCGGGTCCCTTGGGAAAGTCAAGGGTATCGAGATCAGGAAGGAAGGAGGGCTGACGTCCTGTGTGTGCCTGATATGGCGATACTCCGTTATAAAACGTAAACGCATTAGTAACGAAGATGCCTTCCGCCAAAAATCTAGTGAATACAACAGGGATGTTGTGTCTATTTAATTCTTCCTCAATCATGTGGAGGACGCCTCTGAGAATGCCGTTTCGTGACTCAATTGAAGTCGCGTGTTGGCCAGGTGCTCGGATACGAAGTTCCGTGCCCTTATTGGCCATCATGGTTTTAGCGGCATCGTTATTCAGGGCGCCTTCTCCGTCTGAGTATAAAACTTTGAAGGGTCCGTGATAGGCAATCCAGCAATAGTGGTAGGCGTCGATGATAGCGTCACGTTCTCTGTCGGAAATTTCTAGGCCTGCTGCCAGGCGAATACAACGATCCATAATATGAAATATGGTCCGTTTCTTGTAAAACATGAGGTCCATTTCCCCTTCATCGAGCCAGTTACCAGGAAGGCTCACCGATGGTAGTGTTGAGTTTCCTGGACGTTCCCATGCTCTACATTCCCGACAGGTATCGCAGACTTCCTTGATCATGTTCAGTCGAACGTTATCAAGCCCCACCTTTTCGAGGATTAGCCTCATCTTTGGCTCCTTCGCATGATACCATCGCAGATGCAGTTTTCGGAGTTCCTTTTTCACGACATGAGGTTCGTGACTACGGAGACTCTGTAGACTGTGTTGGATGTCGAATCTCGTCCAGTCGGGTAGTCGTGGAGCCCCAGAGCCGGGAGGCAAGAGGGTTCCTTGTAGCTCTCCGTAGTTGGTCCCCTGTGTTAACTGCGTCTGGAGGTGGTGGTACGCCTTGTAGACGGCCGCGGCGGGCCGCTACCTGTGGCACTTCGCTAGAGGACGCAGAAGGCGTGTTTCCACGCTCGGGGGCGTCTCGTAGCATGTCGTAGCTGCTGGCACCGGATGTCGGATCGACGTTGCCGAAGGATCGTGGTCGCGGTGGCCTGGCGTGTGCGCCTTGACGACCACCTGAAGCTGAAGCTTGGCCCTCGCCAGGTTTAGGTAAGGGTTTCCACCAAGCTGGCACGGTTTTGCCTTCGGGGTCGTGGTCGTCTGGTAATTTAAATGATTCAGCAAAACGATATTTACCAGGTTCGGTATCGAGGTGGTTCTTAACACCCTTGCTTCTCGTAAGATCCCTCTGACATGCTGGACATGGCCAATATACAGAGATGGAATCATGATATTTACACTGCGTAGGGTCTCTGTTATGGCTGGGACTGTCCTTTCGGACGTTGTCGATGCATGCCGGGCAAGTAGCCACCTTTGGGATGATACGATCACCGATGCGTCTCATACCTTCGCCTGGTTCAGCTTGATCGGGAAGGTCTGTAGGATAAGCATGTGCGGTACTTATAGGCGCGTTTCCGCGCGTGGTGTCAATGGCTTTCGCCAGATATACAGCTTCCACGAAGGCAGACTGCAGTCGTCGGGTGTATTTTTGTGCCAGTGAAAGCTCGGTATTGCACGGTTGTGCGTGCACATGCTGACCGTTACACTTGAGTCGCTCAAAGGGTTTAAGAATTGTCTCGTCATTGCTGGTGATATTTGTCGGCTTCTTAATATAGTCACCAGTCGTGTCTTTAAGTCCCGTAGCGCATTGGTCAATGCGTACGGTTGTAATGTGTGGTCGGTTGGCAAGCTTCTTCCATGGAGAAATATCATCTACCCATGTTCCTGTAGGTTGTTCGCGTATAAACCACCTCCGAGAGTCATCTTGGGTCACAGCAATTTTACCACAATAAGTTATGTGTGGTAAGTCTTCTTTATGGTGCTGTTCCCAAGTGTTGTAGTTGACTTTGTAGTTGTAGTAGGATGGTGGTCCTGTGGTGCGACAGCTGGGTTGCAGCATGGCAACTCGTACGTAGCATATAGCAAAGTAATGGTCTATAACTTGCTGCACCGAGGGGTCTCCCAGGTCGACATATGTAGTCTTGTCCAAGTTGCCGCCTGAGGAAAGTCCCCTTGAGAAGGCAAGCTCTGAGATGCCACCCTCGCCGCCACAAAGCTCCAACATATCCACGCAGTTGTTATGACCATAGCATAGTGTAGCAACTATGCTGTATATGTTAGCGTGTGTGTCGGGCATAGATGTGGGGAGGGTAAGGAACAGGTCATCGTCCTCGTCGGAGCTTATCAGCTCAACAGGGACGTCAGTACTCCAGGTTGCCATAAGATCCTGTCCGAGTCCTGACAAGTCGTCGCCGCAATCATCGTCTCCGTCTTCAACGTGCTTTTTAATGCGGCGAGGCTTGATGCCTGCTTCCTTTTCGGCTTTGAGCCTCTCCTTCTGTTTTGTACGCGATTCAGTGGGTAAAGCTTGCTCGTCTTGTTCGTCGGTCTGTGTACTCATTGTCATGGTTGAATGGGTACATGCGTCAATCGCCAGAGTCGGGAGGGGGAGAGAACAGTCATCTATGATGACGCGTCGATGTTTCTGTGGTGATTGAGTCGGCTCGTTTCCGAGCAAGGCCGGTTCCTCGGGTTGCCAATACAACCGAGTACTGATGTTGGCAACCCCTGCAGGTAATGGTGCATGCCAATCGTATCCTGTTGGTTGATCGGTAACTGAGATATCCTGAATAACCGCATTGGTATCCAGGTTGATTGTTACACGTCGGATGACTTCAGACCATTTTGGTCCTCCCTTATTAGTCGTCACGTACGGGCACGTTTCCGTGCGTGGTGGTGCTCCCCAGGATGTTGTCGTTCAAGTGACGGATGAGTGTAGTACGTGTCTGAGCTCGCCATTCAGCATGCCGTACTGTATGGCCGTACCAATCCAACACATGTTGTGGTATTGCCTGCTCACAGGTACATGCCCACAGCTTCGAGCTAATCGGTATTGATGCTGCTACCTGCATATAAGTACCGCTTGGTGTACTGTCTTGCATATTGAACCGAATACCCAAATGACACAAACGCATCCGTATTACTGACAACTTTAGATCTTCCAGAGTATCACGTACTGGAGATAACTTCCAAACATATCCTGGGGGACCAAATATTATGATCTTCATGCGGAGTTTCTTGGCTTTTATCAATAGGTTCTGGATACGTGACCAATGTGGGGCCACTCTCTTTCCTGGAGTTCTTACGTACCAGTCACCCGGAGTACTGATCCATATGAGAGTGTAATCTCCACTGATCACCGCACCTAGGTAGTTTGTGCCCGCGCTTGTCATAAGTTCGTTGTGGGAAATACGATCACAAATATAACCTCGTGTGCGGAGGTCGGCACATGCCTCCCTCGTATCTTCAATGACAAAAGCCCTCTTACTAAGGCAGGTTACCCCGCTGTCCTTGTTACCCCCCGGCTTTTCAGCCAACAGGCAAGACGACGAGGGGGCGACGTCGCCCTGCCATCTTCAAGATGAAGAAGATGTGCCTACAATATCTGCCAGCATCTGGGCTTCCCTCAGATGCTGGAGCTCAGCACTGCAGCGCGCCGTGGCCTCAGAGGCGGATTGCTCCGCAAATGCTGTCAGCATCGATGGATTATCCATTAGCTGTTTCAGCACGCCTTTGGACCTAGCGTCGCTAGCCGTATGCAATTCACGGTTAGTGTATCCCATCACTATCTTACGGCGGGACTGTACAGCGCCCATGGGTACACTACCACCATGCAGGGCCAGTGTCCTGGCAACAAAACAATCGAACGTCTCGAGATCGTCGATGTTGTCGCCTCGCATGGTGGCCTTGGCGAGCGTCTCCATCATGCCCTGGGGCAGGTTTCCCTGCAATTGCTTGCGCCCCTGCGCCGGGGTCGGCTCGCCTGTCAGCACTGTCTGGAAGGACGTGCTGCTTGAGCTCGAGGCGGGTTGCCCCGCAGCTCCAAAACAATCACACCTGATCGACAGATGCCCTGACGGCAACTTTGTCGTCGGCATGATTTTGGAGCCTTCTGGGAGCTCCATTTTGACCTGCCCCTTACCAGGGAATATCAGCTTTTCCTGGCCTCGTTCAAGCACGATGATCGTGCGTTTGTCCTGCATACTATCGAGACCTAGGATGGCTGGCAGGTCCTTGCCACAGCCTGACACAATGTTCGTCTTGTATGAATCGAGTTGGGCCGACCCCTGGTACTCGCAGGCAATACTGAATGTGCCTACGGTATCCGCTGGGGCCGACCCTTCTCCCACTCCGTTGATATTCAAACGAGAGCGGGGCTCGAACGTACAAGTACGGCCATGTGCCTCGGCAGCCTGGACGAACTTACGGCTCGTGTTCTCGCCCATAATGTTGATCTTCGAACCGACGTCGATGAGTATGGAATTTCCAGCATCATCCAAGAACGTCTTACTCGGCTGCTTGATGTGCACAGTTTCTGAGGTGTCGGCTGTGTCGGTAGGCGGGTTTCCCCGCGGCACAGTCGTACTCCCTGGCGGGTTACCCCGCATGACACTGGCATGCGACTCGCTCTCGGCCATGCGTGCCAGGTCGATGTACTGGAAGTACGACACGTGCTGGGCGTGATCGCCACGCTCCTCCCGCCAATTGGCATACTCATCACGTATGCTCATATACTGCTCGCGGGTCGTGCGCCTTATCAACGTTAGGTACGAGCGAAGAGCGATGTCTTGCAGCCCCTCGTTCGTGATGTGATCCCGGTACCGCAGCCACTCCTCGAACTCCTCGTTCGTCGCTGAGATATTGACGGCCCTGGCTGCTGTTGCTGCTGACGCCACTGAGGATTCTGATAAGTCTAGCGACGGACTATCAGTTTCAGGATTGTTGGCATCCAGCATAAATGTTGCGTGCGTATTATCCATCTGATTCTGGAAATGTCGTACACGCAATTCACGCAGCTGATCAGGGTCCAGTGACATCTCAGCCTCGCCTCCACTCAGGGGAGACATCTGAGGAGTATCATGCAGGTTTTCCTGCTGAGGCGCCGTCATCGGGATAAGCTGATCAAAATATCCCGTTTCCATAGGCGGCCTTACCTCTTCAGGCAGGTATCCCTGCTGTTGTGACGGAGCTGTCTGCGTAGCTAGCATCCTAGACGTCATCTCCTCCACCATGCTCCTCAGCTCCCGCAGCTCTCTCGCTGACTGCTCAGGAGTCTGACTAAAGGAGCCGGTCCATGGGAAGGATGATGCTATAATGCCAGGTGCTCGACAGATAGCACATGGTGGCTGCTGGGGATCTCCCTCACGCTGATTTGTAACGTGGCCCACCACATTAGAATTCCAGCATCCCTCGTGGAATAGGTGATTGCACCTCAGGCGGTAAACACTATCCCTGGGCTGAAATTCTTCGAGGCATACCGCGCAGGTATCTTCCATCCCAGTAAAGACCCCTACGTCTGCTGCCCTGGGATATACCCGCCGTTGCCACTCCAGTACCGTCTCGGAGGGCATGAAGGCTGATGGGGGTGTCCCCGTTGGATTCAGCACCTCCTGCACTTCGACATTTGGCATGGAAGTGGTAGGAGTCACGGCGGGCGAGTTTCCTCGCAAAGGTGAGCCCCTGTTCCTCACCACATCAAGTGCAGCTGCACGTGACTGATCCCGTGCGCTTTGCACCGCCTGCCTTCTCCTGAAGCATGCCTGCTGAGTGTGGTGCGTCTGCCTGATGTAGTCAGGCACGCCCCTACTGCCAGACGATATTGAATGGGCAGTGGGCTGGACAACCACCTCTGGTGATGTCGGTGAAGGCATGAAGGCCATGTGCGGGCACATGGAATGGTCACTGCAGCGCACATTAGTGAGGTTATGCATCTGATCCGCCAATTCACGAACAAATTTGTTCGGAACCCTTGACCCATCAGGGTATAATGGCGGGTTCATCTGCGCTGGTGGTGGCCTCTGGCCCTGAGACATGCTCGGATGGGCATTGAACGCCGGGATAAAGGCTCGTTGCCGAGCAGGATCCCGTGGGTTGGGACCCTCAGGCTCCCAGGACCAGGCTGGCCTCCACCTCTGCCCACTTGGGTGAGGCAGATTATGGCTCTGCACCTGCTGCACCGCGGCCGCCACTCTTGAGCGATAGTCGTCAGGTACACCCGCCCTGTGGTGGCTTGGTGTGCCAGGCAGGTTTCCCTGCTGACTCGTTGGCGTGCCGGGCGGCATCATGTTGAGGAGGGCTGTGCTGTGTTCAGCCCTAGCCGCAGCTATCCTCTCCATGAGAGTGCCGTTTGTGGCAGGGCGGACAGGTGTCCCGAATGGGGATTGTGCCGGTGGTGTGCCCAATGGAGTCATGCCCCTTGGAGTGTGCATGCTCTGAGTAGGGCTTCCATGCATTGGTTCAAACCGAGCAGGTCCGCTTGTAGGCAGGTTTCCCTGCATGGCCTGACGATTTCTCGTAGCCATAGCGGACATTGCTCCCTGGCCTGCGGCCCAGGGATCCTGCTGGTATAACCTGTCCGCCAGCTGTTCTACCTGGTCAGGGTTCAGCGCGGCTGCGATCTGATCCAGGTCCGAGGTACTGATGGCCTGCCAAGACACGGCACTAGGCCCTTGGCTTGGGGCACGGCTTGGAGCCGCGCTCCCGGCCTCACTCTCGGTAATCATGAAGATCCGATAGATCTCAGGCTGGTTTCCCAGCTGGGTAGGGCTGTAGTGGTCCCCAACTTCCCTGTGGAGGTAGCCCATAGGGGGGTCAACGCCCCCTTGGTCTCGGGACCACTGTACTTAACGCTGGAAGTACCAACGTCAGCCCACCTGTCAGGAGCAGACATCGTTGCGACAGAGACTCGCGCATGGCGGCTCCCCAGATACTCTGGATTACGCCATTGCCTTCCTGTGGTCAGGTCCTCTACATGAGAGATGTAATACGGTTCAATGATACCGTTATCTCCCTCGGACAAGAGGACTCCGCTGTCGGACCAACAGAACTTCATACCATCTTGTATGGCCTTACGCCAATCTACGAAGATGATGATGTCTGAGTCTGGGTCCCACCCACTGTTCACGGCACGGCGGCGAACTGTCGGCACGAAGTGAATGTGCGACCGGCCTGTCCCCTTTTTCTTCGTGTTATGCTCAGGTCTACAGGACAGGCCGTGCCACATAATCCCTTCGAAGGCGTGCCATCGAGTGCCATGCATAGCAACATCGGGGTATGGGGCCGGTCTCCCGGCAGGTTGGTCGCACAGCACAATGTAGCTGTACAGCGACCATGGAGCTTTCAATTCCCATGAATGCCCCTGAGAGGCGCGGACGAAGATAGCGGGCTCTCCGGAGTCCCGCATCAACACCTTGAACTGTAGGCGCTGTTTTTCTTCTCCGTCTGGTTCACGGACATGAACAACTGCCATCATGATGGCTGCTAGTTGGTCAACCGAGCGCCTACATAGATGTTCGTTGATGATCTTGGCCTCGTCATATCTTGGATTATACCCAGCGTGTCTTGATTGACCTGTGTTCCACGGATAACGGTCCACGAGTTCCACTAGGTTAACCCAACCATCATGATCATCGAAAGATTCCAAGCGCCACACAGGATTGTGTTGCTTGTCTGGCGCATGTCTGCATATCCTGCTGAGAGCTTTGCTCAGCTGTTTGAGAATATCATTGGATGTGGGAAGGATTCCAGCTTTCCTGCATTCCTTCATGAATGTCTCATCCACCGAGCGTATCGGTGGGAGCTTCCGAAGCGCAAGTCTATCCCTGATCACATTTGGAGTCCCACTAGTGAAGGACGTGTCACCTGGGTGGTGCAGCTGAACCACTGGCGGGTTTCCCCGCATCGGAACCTCTGTTGCTGAAGAGGCTGCGGCTCCAGAAGAGGAGGAAGCTGCGGCGGCAGCGCCTGGCGGGTTTCCCCGCGGAGATGCGCGACTGGCGCTGCCCCTGATCTTCGGCACCCAGGTACCCCTCGACATAGCACCTTCATCGGACCTCCTGGAACGAGCCGCCACAGGCGAAGCTGGCGCAGGTGCATACCCACTGCGCTCGAAAGCTGCCGCCATTTTCGCAATGGAGCTGCTGCGACTAGGCGGGCGTCTTCGTTCCTCCATAGGGTCCTGAGGTTGCTGCTTGGGCACAGACGCTTGTGTAGGAGTTGCGCCAATCGGCGGCCTCGGAGTTTCAGTTCGAGGCACCTCCATCTGCACGTCTGGCCCAGGGTCCTGAGGGCTCGTCTTCGGTTTCGGCACCGAGGACGGATTAGGTGTCGGGGGTTCACTCTTGGCCTTCGAAGTTAGTGGGAGTGGGGGCCTCGTAGCCCTCTTCATGTAGATCTTACTAGAATCCTCCAACATCTTGCGAGTTGCCTCGCGAGTGCGGTCTTCTGCTGTCCGCATGCGCTCCTCGTCCTCCGCCACACGTTGAGCCTTTATCTAATCCTTGATTGTCGGTTCTGGTTGTTGGGACTGGCTAGAGACGCCAGGCGAGTTTCCTCGCATACCAGGAAGACTAAAGAGCGCGTCTTTCTCTTCCTGGGTCATGGCTACCAGTCCCCTTGGAACCGGGGTAGGCTTCTCTTCTTCTTTCGGATCCAAGTGGCTCAAGATCCCGAGACGACGATTCACTTCTGCAATCTCTTCCTGTGTCATCGGGATAAGTTGCGGATGGCCCTCTTTATGAAGGGTTTTGCCCCTGTTGGGGCTCAGGCCTTCGTTGTTGCCAACGGGGCATCCTGGCCTGTTGTTCTGGAACGGCTGGGAACAAGGTCCGCATGCTGCGTGAGGCCTATACTGCTTGCGCGCCGCGATAATATCTCGTAACTGAGTCCGCGCTTCTTGAATTTCAGGGCGGCGGATATTTGTTGCAAGCTGATGGCCTCCGCGGATGGCCTTGCCATCACTGTCCCTATAGGCAGGGTTGCCCTTGCCGAAGGCCGAGTGTTCCCCTTTTCGGCGTCTTGGGTCGTTGTACGGAAGTAGCTGGCCACCTCTCCTGAGAGCGTGTTCTTTTGGGCCAGCCTGCCTCCACTCACGAGGAAGTCGAGCCTGTGGATGTGGCTCTTCTCTGACGCGCGTATGGGAACGAGACCTTCTGGTGTTCTCATCAGAAGAAGCTGCCGAAGCAGCAGGAGCGGCACCCGGTGGAGGTGCCTGAGGAGGCTCCTGTGCGATCCCAGATGGATCGTCCGATGGAGGCAGGTCTCCCTGCTGGGTGGAGCTCGGCGCAAATGGCGCTTGTGCCGATGGTGATGATGATTCAGACTCATCAGGATCGAAGTCAACCTCTTCCTCACCATTCACGTCCATCATGAGGATGGTGACGTCATCCTCATCTAACCCGCAACCATCGCCTTCTACTTCTTCTGATGTCGAACTACCGATGATGATGGCCATTGGCGTATCTGGTACAGGCAGGTTTCCCTGCATAGCCGGCGTCTGTGCGTCGCTCGGCTGTCCCGGAGTAGGAGGCACTGTTGTCGGCTCAGGCTCGTTGCCGAGCACAGGCTGCCCAGCAATGTTACGCATGGCCGTATGGTTTGGCCTCATTCCCACCGCCTGGAGACCCCATCCTGGCGGAGGAAGATCATGACCGCGCATAGCAATAGCCATGTCTAGAGCATTACGCCATCTGCCACGGGAGTATATCAAGTGTCTCTGCACGTCCTGAGGATGCACGCTGTCAATGAGAGTCAGAGCTGCCAACAACAGCTCTGAGCTACCACAAGCATCAGTATCCTGCATTATCATAATGTCAGCTTCGATATGTTCTTGACTCTCAGGATAACCAGTAATAAGTATCTCATGCATCCTCATGAGGGTCTGCAAAAGGGTGCGTGGTCCATATTCGCCTGGAGCAAGCGAACCAGGAGGTATAAACGGAGTATCTGGTTCGCCTGCAATGAAGGCCTGAACAAATGCCTGAGACTCCATTTCAATTAAGTCTTCAGTGGTCTGGGGATATTCTCCCATCAAAGACGGCCTGTTTCCAGGCGGGATTTCGGGCGGAGGTTCGAGGTTCCGTTGAACCTCGGAAGGCGAAGCCTCTATAGTGGTGTCCTCGTCGTCGCTCTCGTAGGCCATGATGTTGCCTGGGTTCCCGAACATCCAGTCGAAGAAAGAAGGAGGCTGGTTTCCCAGCGTACCGTGTTCCACGGGAGTGAGCTCGTCACTGCCCATAACGAACCTGCGGACGTACTCGAGGTAGTACGCGTACAATCCATGACCATACCCCGCGAGCTCGTCGACGTTGTCCATGCCAACAACCCAAGTGAAAAATATCTGCTCCATAGCCTCAAAGTCCTGGAGGCTCAGATACTCAATGGATGGTTCACTTGAGCCAAAATGGACTTCGGTTGACCTGCCCTTTCCATTTCCCTTCACTGGACAATCTCGCACAAGATGATCGGAACTACCACATTCATGGCATTTGAGAACCTGGCCGTCTCTACCTCGCGGGTTTCCCCGCCTACCTTTGCCTTTTCCTGAGGTCTCTCTACGGCCTTTACCACGGCCTTTTCCCCCAAAGAATATCTCATCATGTTGTTCATCTGAGAGCCTCTGGAGAAATGCCGCGATGCCTCGTCCGTTCAACCTCCGACGACCTCGCTTGCCTTTACCCTTTCCTTTAAAACTTCTACGTATCCTCCTTCTAACACGACGCACTGGTTTTCGTGTGAACCTCCTCCACCTTCGTTTAGCCTGTTGTAATAACCAGAACAAATGTTCAGCACGCTGATTGTCGTTATCCATATTCATAATATCTGACCAATCTAAAGCTTCAACACCATCTGATGATATAGTGTCTGTATCGGTGCCGGAGTCGAAATCCTCGTCTCCCAAGTAGGTGGATACACCGTCGGTTAGGGGGTTTGCTTCCCCCCATAAAGAACGGTGTGGTTGTGGTTCTCTAGAAGGAGGGCTGGTTGCCCAGCTTGGTTGTGATCGATCCCCTGCTAATAACGCAGTGGATTCACCTGGGTCATCGGCCCATATGCTTGAGGGCCCGTTTCCAGGCTGGGCTTCAGTAGTCAAGGTAGTGTAGAAATTTCCACTACCAGATCCCCTCCCCCTTCCAAACACAGATCCTATGTTACCAGGAGACCGTTCGGATAGGTGGCCTATCGAACGCATCCTCTCCAGCAACTCATCATACTGTTGTTGTGTTCGGGGCATTTGGTGATTGAGTGGCTGTAAGAGTTGCATGGCTCGCTGGTTGCCGACGCCTAAGGCGCGGAATAGGATAGTGGTTAGCAGTTGGAAGTTGGGAAGGTCGAATCCCACCGATTGTGCCTCAAGTCGGGCCATTTCGAATCGGGTAAGGGTGACATCGATTCGTTCCCCGTGAGGCACGTGGAAGTCGATGAGTTGTGTGCCGGAAGTGAGCTGTCGCTCATCTTCCAGGCGTTCGAACTTCATGCTTAGGAGGAACATGATGTAGGTCACTGGGTCTGTGTGGACCCCATCGATGTCAGCACCATAGTTGATAATGTCAGGCGGTACCCTCATGGCGAGTGTCCTCGCTAGGCCACCTAGGCCGCGTTGTATTGCGGCCGCTTGGGCCTGTGGCGTCATACGTCCGCTTGTAACGTTGAGCCATGCGTTGACCTCGTAGATGTACTCACGAAAAGGTACATTACCTTGAGGGTCCCAATATGGGCCATGTGTTTGCCCATCGGTGCTGTTTTCTCCACGACGCATGTGTCCGATTGCTGCCCCCAGCGCGAACCATATAATAGCGAAAACGACTAGCCCGAGAATGTGTAACGAAGGACGGTTATGATGCGCGTTGTCGCGCTGGGGTAGCGCCTTGTCGAGTCTTCGAGGCGCTCTGTCTAGCGGGTCTCCCCGCCCCTGCTTCAAGTATTGCGCTGTTGGCTCGTTGCCGAGCGGTTGGTGGTAACGCAATGATGAAGCGTATATGGTACCAGTCTGGTCGTCTAGACGTCGTACCTCTCGTGTTGCTTCTTGCTCTTGGATAGATCCTCGTAAACGTACTGGGAGTGGTGGCGCAGGGTGGTAGGTAGTCACGAAGATCGTGCCGAAGAATATGAGGCTAAGAAGAGCAAGAGCTGACCACACGAGAGTGCGGCCAGCTCCGCTACCAAGTCGAAAGTGAGCCTGGTAGCTCAAATATGGCATATAGCCTGGCAAATTGCGTCCATCGCTCTGCTGTGAAGGTACAGTATGAGGGGTGGACGGATAAGATAGGATAAGATCGATGTAATGATCTTTCCGGCACATAGCGAACACTCGCGGTGTCCGGGCAAATAGGGCGCGCGTGCCTTGGGCCAAAGGCAACGGCGCGCGAGCTATGCTCCCGATACTGTAACATCTCCCAAAGAGCTACCCTCAAAGTTGCTGTACCCGGGAAAGTCTTGCGGCTCAGATCGGGTTGTTGCCCCCCGAACAATTGCAACAACCACAAGCATTCCAATATTGTTTGTTCTGATCTGCTCGCGCGCCATTCAACACGTATATCCCCAACCCTCGATACCCGCACTTTCCGTTGTCGATCGTACCCCCTTGGGGGTGTATCATGGTGCATCATTCTTACTTGCCACGCGAATTTAGCGCAGCCCCTAAAACATGGGAAAAATGAACGGATGGAAGGAAGGGACAAGGGGGAGGGAGTAGGATAGAACACGATAGAAAATAGCAGGAGGGGGGCTAGGAACATAATGCAAGTGACAGAACCAGACGGGTAGATCGGGCGGGTATGCCTTAAAGGGCGGGTCGAGAAGGCGCATACTCCCTTGCTTCGTCTTCGCAGTGCCCCAGACGTCCCCGAGGAGCCCCAAGACAGCCCAAGAGAGACCCAAGAGGGCCCAAGACGGCCCAAAAGCGTCGTCCTGTGGGGCTGACGGAACTCCCCAAGACGGCCCAAGGGGCCCCAAAGCCAGCCCAGGAGGCCCCCAAGACGGCCTCAGGGAGGCCCAAGAGGGCCTCGTTCGAAATCATGTTCCCGGAAGCGACGCCGCCAAAACGCCCCAAGAGCGCCTCCAGAGGCCCCTCCAAAGGG